>VZTY01022577.1:537656-580787 GCA_013400935.1 Turnix velox
AAGAGGCTCCTATTTTCATTTATCAATAAGTCAATCAAGGCCAGAATCCTTGTTGTTTGCCCCACCAGGGGTTGGGAGCAGAAATCAAGGAGTCCCATCAGCAAGGGGGAGTGGATAGGGCAAGTGGATGCCCCCTCTCTGGAGGTGTTCAAGACTAGGCTGGACAAGGCACTGAACAGCCTGATCTAGTGGGAGGTGTCCCTGCCTATGGCAGGGGGGTTGGAACTCGATGATCTTTAAGGTCCCTTCCAACCCAAACTATTCTATGATTCTATGATTTGATGATTTGGCTTAAAAAAAAATGTCCATCATGACATTGCAGTGCAGATTATCAAATCAAAGTATTGTATTTTAATGGTGTTTTGGGGGGTTACTTCTGATTTTTAGCTGTTAAAGGACACAGAAAGAAAAAGCTGATCCCCTCTGCTTCTCATGCATGATGTGGAAAACTTCAGTGATTTTATTAGTGAATCTGGTCAAACCTGTTGGCACTCCTGCCTGAGGACAAGGGCATTCCTTTGGCCCCAGTAATATACACACACTCTTTTCCAGGCACAGCATGAGTTCCCTCCCCCTTGCTCAGACACCCCCTGGGAGCTGAGCAGCTGTGTTGGTGCAGAAGAAGCTCATGTTTGTCTACAAAAGTCCCATAGAAACCAAGTGTTATGCCAAATCAGGTCTGGCTTTTTTCTTTCAAGCTGATTTGCTGGCACCTACAGTTGTCCACCCATGTCCTCCACTCTAGCTGTAAAACTGGATGGCAGCACATCCTCACTGCTAGCACAGCTTTCTTTTACAAGCCTCATTCCTGCAGCATTTAAGCATCCCGTGGTCTTTGAAAAGATACTACAGCAACTCTTGAAGCCATTCTTATTCCTTAAACCATGACTTTTGTATATCGTGGATTTCAAATGCAGAATCTGTCTCTCCTCTTCCAGCAAAGCAGCACTGCAGTTATGCTCCTGGGGTCATCCATGGCATGAGGTACAAACTTCCCCTGTGCAGGCTGTTGCCACATTAAGTACTGTACTTTGGCAGATACCACACAGATGCAAACTAATACCTCACTGGGAGGTCCCCCCATGGGCTCATAAACACACATGATCTGCATTATGGGAGATGAATGAGCTGGTCCTAATTGAATTCTTATGCAATGCATCATCCAACAGTTTCCCTTCCCTCCTTCTCCCCCTCTTCCTCCCTCCACAAAAAACCCATGTTTGGACCATCAGAAAAATGGTGCAAAAATACTCTTTAGTGACAAAAGCATTAAGAAATAACTTTGATATATATTAATTAGCAAATTCATTTAATAGTGTATTGAATGTTGTAGCATTTATAAACAAAAGACAATCAGAAAACATTATTCTGACTGTGTTAATTAGCTCTGTTTATTCTCCAGATTAATTTTTAAGTATGCCCTCTAGATGCCACTTGATACTAATTAACAGACTTACATTATTATCTCCATACAAAAGCATTTTTAATTAAATCTAAAGCAATTTAAATTAGCATAAGTTTTTACAGACATTAAACACTGGTCAGATGCTTAATTTAGCTTTATGAGACAACATCTGATGACATGCTAGTGTCAGTTCTCTCTAGGGCCTTGACTTCTTTTTTGGAGATTATTTTTTTGAAGTTTGTTTTCAGGGGAACTTGCCAGTATTCTCTGGTGTTTAATATTTATGACAGATTTAACCTTTTTTTTTTTTTAAGACTAAATATTGATAGAAATCCACAGGCATTGCCGTGAGCTGAGATAAAAGCATGAGAGATGCCTTCCCGCAGCTCTAGAGGCTTTTGCAGTCCCAGGGTTTGAGTGGCAGGGGAAGTTTTGTGTGGGAGGTGGGACTGCATGGATGCTGTCCCATCACAAATCAACCACACATTTTTTAACCACTCTTGAGATTACCATTTTGCTTTCCAGCAAGGATAGGATTATTCAAGAAACTGCAAGGTCCCTTTTCTGCAGTGGAAGAAGCCAAGATCTGCTCCCAGATTTGCTCTCACTCTGGGTCCCTGGAAAATATGCCTCTGACTTTGACATTTATACTACCACAGCATAAGCTTTTCTTCTAATGGAGCCTAATGATAAAATTTTGGCTAAAGCCTTTCTTTGTGGAAATAACTTTATGAGCTAAAACAACTGTATTTAGAGTGTGACAGGATGGGTTTCATCTCCTTTCACCTTTTGTCTCCTGCAGGAACTTCTCTGTAGGAGATAGGTGAACCACCCCCCCACTATTGGAGCCCTCCCACCTTCATGATGGGCCACACCATACCTTTGATATCGCCAGCCCCTTCCATCCCCTCCCTTCAAATAGTTATCCAGTAGCCCTATTTCCAGCTTGTGGCTTTTTTCAACTGTTTTTAAAACATTCCCTCATGTGCTGAACCATGTGGAGCACACAAATGCTGGCCACAGGTTAGATTTTGAGAAAAAATAGGTAGCAAACATTTTTTGTTCTAGTTTCTCTCCAGGTGCCTTGGAATGCACCTGAAAAGAGGCATCAGCTGTTGAAATGTTAATGCAAATATTTTAATAGGTCCAGAGTAATTAATTCCAACTTGCTTTTCTAGCATTTTATTTATGAGGGTTCTATGTGGAGGGCTTTAGACGTTTTGGTTGGAGGAAGAACAGCAATAAAAGCAACACATCCCAAGCTTATAGTTAACAAAATCACTACTTCACTTTCTGCTAGAAACATTTTTTTACATGGGAGGATTTGAGTTGGGATTTTCTGTTGTTGTGGGCAGAGAGGAACCTGTTCTGTATTTGCAGAATACAAATTAGTGAGTTTCTTTACCTATGGAAAGGTTAAAAATATATTTGAATTATCATCCACTTTGGACAAGAGGAGAACATGATTTGATGGTAATGTAGGGAACTCATATGTCTGTAAGCTGGCCCTGAAGCTTCACATCGTCATTTTCAGGGAACCTTGAATTAGCTGGATGTGAGAGGAACGTCACCGAGTTGTGGCTGCAGCGCTGGCCTGAAAGACCTCTACTGACATTTCTTCAGCATTACAGTTTCAGTAGCTTCTTGGCACGTCCTTTCTAGCTTGTGTTCACTTCAGTATTTACAGCAGAGTAAATTTAATGTGTGCAAGAGTGGTTGTATTTCATGAAAATAACCCACAGAGATATTTGGCTGCTGCCAGACATTTCAGAGCGTGGTGTAAGCTGGAAGCTGAACACCTTCCAGGAGTCACCACCCATTTTTGCTGCATGCACCCATCTTCAGAAGCCATTGTTCCTGGGTCAGGACATGCACAGTTGCACTTTACAGCAGCCATTATGATTTCAAAATGGCATTTTGATTTGTTTGTGGCAGAGGGAACAAATTTCATAGCCAAGTGTTGAAACCAGGCCTTAGTCAGAGCAAATGGGGCTTTCTGGCTTCACCATTCACTGAGTCTGCTGCAGCTTTACATCTGGGCATAAGTGCCAAATTTATTGTGTATTTTGTATGTTTCCCCAAAAAAATATGTCTTTGGTCTGCAGATAGCTTTTTCAGAATAGAAAAGGTGCTGCAAGCATCATTTCTTAGCAAATTAAAAGATTTTCCTACTGTGATCGATTTCCAAAGTCAGCAAAGAGGAACTTGCCCCTGACTCTAAGATGGTTTGGTGCTGCTGAAGCACCAAGGTCCCTCATTGGGCTTGTGGAAGCAAATGCTGTGCTATCAGCCTGGAGTCAGAGGTCTTTCCCAGCTCCTCCAGTTGTAGATGAGCTTCTGCTTGTTAGGGCTGCTCCAAAGGCTGTCCCAGAACTCCCATCTGTGCTCCTGACAGGAGGAATGAGCTTGCCACAACCATTCTGCTGGCAGAGCTTGGTCAGACACTTGACCTTTCACTGAAGATGTATGAACTTCTTTAGGAAGCAGCTACGAATATTCACTAGGCTGTCCCTGTAGGTAATTAAGCAGTAATACTAATTCAGTCTGAGAGCAATTGCCAAGCTGTCATGTAGTCATTGGTCCTGCAGAAAAGGGACAGAGAATCCAATTGAGGAAAGCAGGGAAATACCCTGACAAATGGAAATACCAGGTTTTAGCACTGGCATGAAGAAGACTGGAAACAGTCACCACTGTCTGTAGCATTCAGTCATGGTGACAGAGTTTCATCAAATTTCCTTGCACTCATTACAGGGCAGTGGTGCTGGAAAAAAATACATTTAGCAGAATTAGGGAACATCAGGCAAAAAATGTGATTAAAGCTACAAGAAAATTAGTATTTGCTCTCGGTTAGGAATTACTCTATGACCACATAAATGTAAAAGTCTGATGTGAAAAGGGGTTTAATCTGTAGTGACAGTTTATTCAGCAGTGACAAAGAATTAAAAAACTATCTTGAAAAAAAATTATTTCGTTGAAGGGGATGCGTTTTCTGAATGCTTTCCTCTAACTAAAGGTTTCTTCCCATTGTAGAAGTGAAGAAATTCCTTATGGTGAGGGTGGTGAGACACTGGAACAGGTTGCCCAGAGAGATAGTGGAAGCTTCCTCTTGGAGGTGTTTAAGGCCAGGCTGGATGAGGCATTGAGCAACCTGGCCTAGTGGGAGGTGTCCCTACCCATTGGCAGGGGGGTTGGAACTAGATATCTTTAAGATAGCTACCAATCCAAACCATTCTGTGAAATTAAAATTACAAGATATTGAGCAAACATACCATTTTTGAATGAATACTTCTGATTGCTTCACTGTCTCGAGGGCAATGGACAGCATTGTCCATTCGTTCTAATGTCAAATACAAATAGGATTGCTTTCCTTTTGAAAAACCTGCTCATCTAGGTTGTAAACTTACCTTTTGTTAGAGGGAGCAATGTGTGTCTGGAGGGAGATATGCTCAGAAGTTTTCCTTGTGTTTGCTTTTGCTTCAAAGCATATTCCAGGCAAAAAGGATAGCATTTATGTAAAGTGTATTGGCTTCTAGTCCAGGCTGAAATGTGTGCTCAGGTTGCGCTACATTAATCCTGTTTAAGGAAAAAGAAGAATCATCCACCATCAGATTAATATTGATTAAATGTCAAAAGGATTATGAAGGAAACACACTGTACACTTACCAAACAGTGAAATCAAGTTTAAAAGTGTGGCAGATTTATATTTTATTTCATAAGTGTCATCCCCAGCCTTCACAACCTGATCTGTTTGAAGCTCACATATTATTCTCCTTGATAAATTTCCACTGTGTGTGTTCCTACTTCAGGTGCTCTCCTCAGTTTCTTTGCAGCTTTGCACAAGAATGCAAAGAAGAACTTCAAAGGAGTTGAGCCATGACATTGCTATTGTTGAACTGCAGAAAAAGTGTTGAAGGAACCTAGAGGTGGTCAGGAAGGAAATACCTAGAGGTCAGCATAACTTGTAGCAACATTTCTTTATGTGTCTTTTCTCAGTCTGGATGCCAGACCTTCTGTTCTTTTCTGGTTCTTTCTTTATATTTCTCAGATGTTTGGCCACTGAGACTAAATTGTTGAAGATCAGTGTAAGACTACAGACACATGTATGTGTTGCCCTTCTTTGGATGTGCTCCTCAATGTCTTTCTGCTAGTGAGAGGCCCAAAAGTGAATATAGTATTCAAGTGCAGCCACATCAGTGCTGATTACAGGGGGGCAATCTCTTCCCTGGTCCTACTGGACACAATATTTCTGATTCGAGGCAGGATGCTGTTGGTCTTCTTGGCCACCTGAGCACACTGCAGGCTCATATTCAGCTGACAGTCATCCAACTCCCTCAGATCCTTTTTCAGCAGGCAGCTCTCCAGCCTCTCCTCCCCAAGCCTGTGATGCTGCAGGGGACTGTTGTGATCCAGGCGCAGTTAGTGGCATTGTTGAACCATGTACCATTGCCCTAGTAACCAACAGGACAGGAGGAGACAGCCTCAGGTTGTGTGAAGAGAGATTTAGGATGGAAATTAAGAAAAAATTCTTCACCAGAATGGTTGTCAAGCATTGAAACAAGCTGCCCAGTGAAGGGGTTGAATCACCATCCCTGAAGGGATTTAAAAGATAAGTAGGTGTGGTGCTCAGGGACATGGTTTGGTGTTGAGCTTGGCAGAGGCAGGATGCTATGATTCGGTGCTAACTTGCTTATGTTAGAGCTTGAGGTTTGTCTTATTGTTTGAAAATTTTCTAGGTTAAAACCAGGTTCCATTTATTTCTTGGGTCTGAGTCAGATAACTGCTTATCCTCCACCCAATGGAGGTGGCAGGGCCAGAGTCACAGGGAGTTCTGTTAGACCTAACTCAACCACAGCCTAGTGCCTAAGGGTTGACTCACTCCCCATGTTCATCAGTATCAAGATGTAAACCTAAAAGATTCTAAATAATTTATATTACATTTTTATTATAAAAGCCTTTGTTGATGATGCACATGATTTCATCACATAGATTGCCCTTAAAAGAACAACTCTACAGCACTTTGACAACAAAGGTAAGAAGACAGACAGATCTTTGCAATGAACTATTTTTATAGTATCTTAGAAAGAATCATGAATGAAGCTTTTATGGCTTTTGTTCAGTGCACTGGCTTAACCTAGCCAGGCTCTTATTGTTGCTCCCTGAAATGGAGCTCTTATTGATTTCAGATTTGATGGGATTCAAGGGGAGCAACAGCAATTACTGTGTTCATCCATTTTAAAACATAAATTAAGGATGAATAAGGTTTATAAAGTCAGGACTTAAAATCAGTGAGCACAAATCATTTCTACCTATATTGTATTGGATTTACTTCCTGGACATCTGTTTGCACAGGCACCTTTCTGAGAATGTCACATATTACCCTGATGAGACCTACAGAGGAGAGAACTTTGTCAGATGGGTGTTTTCATGGACAAATTACTAAATGTGTTCTGATCAATAATAGTGGGAATAGAGGTAGTTTATGGATTTCACCAGCATACTATACATTGCCTCTTGACTGTAGCTTGATAAAAAGTCATAGCAAATCCTTCTTTTCCCTTCATTTGCACAGTATTACATTAAGACAGAGAATGAAAGAAAAGAGAAAGCGGTTTAATGACCAGATTCATCACGGGGCTCTGAGAGCCCAGTTTCATTCTGATACAGTGACATATAGCATAAAAGGTGTACCAGGAATCTGGAACTGTTACTAAAAAAATATACAGAGTAGGAAGGAAATGTGTTGTCTGTAAAGAAAAAATAAATTGGGAGTAGCCAACCAGGTGCATCTGCACCTGAGCAGAAACTTGATTTCTCTTCTTCATCTTCTGTTCACTCCCAATTGCTGTTCAGCTGATTGCCACCTACCCTCGACAGCAGGAGCATCAATCATTAGTCTAAAAATATCTCTCATCACATCCCATTTGAGCTCTTCCCTCCCTTCCAGCTGATAGCAGCAGAAGCCTAGAGCAAGTTTTGTGCAGGGGCTTTGGTGTGTGATCAGGATCTTGCCATGATGGCTGGAGCTCAGCTCCCTTCTGGCCAGAGGGATCAGGAGTGGCCTTTGCCAGGACACTGTCATGCAGCTCAGGTATTTCTGCAGCAAGTTGCTGTGCTGGGCACATGCTCTGCAGCAAGAAAGGAGAGTGTGTCCTGTGAATGAGCTGGAGCTGTTTGGAAGGTTCAACAGACCAGTGGCCCTGCAGGCTCCTGTGGCAGGTGCAGAATGGGAAGAGGAAGATGAGAAGCTGGACGTAGCTCCGGTGGCATTCTGTGGTCCAAAATGCAACCAGGAATGCCAACAGGCTTCTAAGAAACCACTACTGCTAGAGAAAATGGCAAAACTATTCCCATGCAATCTAAAATGAAAGAAGACAAAGAAACAAAAAAAGAAATCCTCAGACTCTTAAGCTGGTCCATAAATGTTCCTTGTTGGCAGAGTCTTGATCCCTGTTCTTACATGTAGTGAACACACGCAGGGGTCTTTGACATTTGTGCTCTAGATGGGAAAAACCCTCCATATGTTCTTTGAATCTTTATGGTCATTTATGGGTTCAGGTAGATACTGTCATATGCTTTATAAGTTCCTAACTGATTGTGTGGAATTAGGTTATTGGGCAGAGAACCAGCTAATGGAAACACATGGATGAAATCATTTTTGAGGGACATTAAATGGAACTTAAAATAAAGCTGAAATGGCTTTATGGATTTTTCAGTCAAACTGTTTATGAACATTTATCGGTGGTAAATTACAGGGTGTCAGAAGAGGGAATCAGTAGGTATGGCTTTTAATAGAAGTCACTCTGATATAATACTGGAAGAATAATTTTTTGCCTATGGATGTACAGTATGGTATATTTAAATACAAATCATATGATTGTTTTCTCCTGTCTTTGGCTCTTTGGAGGTAAGTTGCCCTTAAGCAGCAGCAGAGTCTCATAAGATGAAAAGAAGTATCTTCTGTACTTCGCAATGAGATAGAAATTTTGTATTATGCTTTTTTTATGGTAGATATAGAATGTTTTAATAACAGATAATTCAGGGAGCAGAAACTGTGCTGTGAAATAATAAATTTTATTTATATTTCCTTTACACTCAATAAAGGAAGAAGAGGGTTACAGTAGCTTTGATTGAGAAGGGAGATTGTAAGAGATGTTGGAGCTGTGCATGAATGTCATTTGCCAAAATCCATCATTCCTCAGTTAGTGGACAGTGAAAATAAGATTAGATGAGTGTATGACTAGAAAGCACTTGCTAGTTCTGCATATCTTGACCCCTGGTTTTAGGACTCCACATCTTATAGTATTTAATTTGTCAAATCCTTTAGCTTGTTCTGTCCTATCCAACTGAAAAGCTGCTCCCATTTTTTTGCTCCTATTTTTACAAGAAAACACTTCTTTTTCCCCAAGTAGGTTTTGGACCACTTTATTGCCACTTGCTTTCATGCCAGCTTTGGCCTAGAAAAAATAGTTCTATTTTTCCTTTATGTTATTTCTCCTCCTAAAACATTTAGCACAGCATCCTTACCTTCCCTTAGCTATGATGCTACAAAGCTAGAAAGCCAAATCCTTCAGTCTTCTTTAGAAGGACAGACTTTCTGTTCATCCACTCACTCATGACAGTATTTCCTCCCTGTACACTTTCCTCACTGGGTAAAAGCTGGGGGCTACACAATAGTTTCAGGATTCACTCATGATTCTTCATGTGGGTTTTTTTCATGTTCCTGTTAGACTTGGCTCTTTCCTTTCAGTTTAATGTCACTTTTGCCTTTCCTTTGGCCCTGTCCCACTGCCATGAATCTTGGGCAGCACCTAGCCTTTATCTAGGGACTTCCCCATCTTGGAAGCATCTAACTTGGAGGAAACTGTTTTACTTCTTTTAAAGCAAACAGCTTTGGACTTCATGGTTTTAAATTTCACCCTCTCTCTCTGTTCTTTCACTGCCTGAGATCAAACATTTATTTCTCCATGACATCCCAGTTCTATTCTGCATTGCCAGAATAACCCCATTGAGTGTTAACAGCAAATTTCCCTCAAACTTTCCTTCTTTTTTTGCCAAAGCTTTTAGTAAAACCACTAAATGAGGTCACTTCCTCCAGCCTAACACCTTCACTTTCAATGTGGTTCAGCACTGATGCTATCACAGCTTGGCTGGAGACTTCTATAGTGGCCAAGAGCCAGAATTTAGCACAAATAGCCAGTGTAGTTGAATTTGTCCAAGGCAGTTGTTTCTATTGGGATGCACTGTGGGAGCTGCCAGTCCTCGTGGCTGACACTGAGACTTTTGATCATGGAAGATAAAGCACTGGTGGGAGTGGATACTTTTGAGGTCTAGCCAATTTCCAGTAGTACAGAAAGAAGAGGATGGTTATGTTGTGGTTTTCACAGTCTGAGGTAGAACATGCATCCAGTTGAATCATCAAGCAGCAGGTTGAAACCAAAGGAGGGACTTCTCCAGAGTATTTAACTCATCCTAATACAGAAATGGGGACACTTGAAATGATAATTAGTGAGGTGAAGGAAGATTATTGTTGTCTCTGAAGCAGCTGGATGCCACTGCCAGCTCAAGAAGTTCCTCAGCTGCTGACAGCCAGAATCAAGGGAGGGATGTCTCCATCCTGGTCCCTCAGTATCTCATTGTGGCTGATGTCCTATTCAGTGACAGGGACAGAGAGCCTTTTGGGAGATCTTGTGTTCTTAGAATAACAAGAAGTTATACTTTGGAGGAGGGAAGCCTTGTTGAGGCATGCACTTCTAATTTGTATCAAAGGAGAGAAACAGAAGGGTGTGGGAATCTCATTTCCATCCCCATTATATAAAGGACTCTTCCCTGGATCTGGGAATAGTAAGTTCAGGGAAAGAGGGTTTCAAATTTGTGCAAGGGGAAAAGAAAACAAGGAGATGAAGGAAAGGAATAACAGGCTGTTCTTATAACTTTTATGAAATTACTGCTTTGGAAGCTTTGCTGCTTTGTTTCCAAAGTTGCCTCCTGCATTTCAGTTAAATAATGAAGGCCTGGAAACCCCCAAATCACTAGAAATATTATCAAGTTTCTCCTTATTCTATGAGCATTCCTGGTTATATGCTGATCACTAATTTGGGTTTTGCATAACTTCAGTAGCTGACTTAAAGTGTAGAAAAATTAATTAAAATTATGAGTATAAAGTCACCCTTTAAGCAATACAGGTGGAAAAGGTACAGGAATATCTATGTGCACCACTTCAGCTTCAATCCCTCCTTTTTCTCCTCTCAAAAATCATTATTTTATTATACAGATATGTGCAGGCTGCATCTTTTTCTCAGTTTCACTGCAAAAATAATGGCCAAGGCAATTGTGTGGATAAACAGACACTTAAATCATTTGGAAACTGTTGAGAGAGGACAGACCTGATAATAACAACCTTCATGGATGGCAAGTTACAGCTGCTTTTGACAACGTGTAACAATGAAGGCTTATAGTCAAGTTAAGAGCTAAATATCTGTACTGTGCCATAGGATCAATTTCAATTCCCAAGTATAAAGCTTCAAACTTTAGACTGCTTTTATCCTCTTTGATCCTACTTTGTTTTTCTTCAGGTTAAAAAGGAGTTGGGATTTTTTTATAAATGTTGGAGTGCTTACTTTCATTCTGATTTTTTTTTCTTTAACACAGTGGGGCAGCTTAGTTAACTTATTTCTGTGCAGAGAAAGTGTAGTCTTATTGAATCCATGGGTGTTTCTCACTTTTAGCAGAAGTTACTGAAGGATATGGTACTAGCACATCAGAACATTTTTTAGTGGTGTCCTCCAGACTGCACATAGGTAAATTATAGTAACATGAGTTAAGAGAAGTCTCAAACAATCTATGTATAAGAGGTGGACAATCAGCTTATTCAGAGCCTACTGGCTAGCATGAAAAGATTTGGTGTCTGAAAGCAGAAATTATACCAATTCAAATTAAATGCAAGTTTTTAGAGTGGAATAATTAGTGGAAGGGTTTGCCAGAGCATACCATGGGCTGCCTTTGGCTTAAAACTATAATGTGGAGAGAGCATGTCTTTCTAGGGAGATATTGCATGGCTCCATCACAAGACAGACCCAGTGAATGCATGTCTGGGTGAAATGACCCAACCTGGGCTGTGCAGTGGCTTCAGAAGAGGACTGAGGATTGCAGAGGCCTGGAACTTAGGGAAATTCTTCATATTTCCTAACAATTGACAACAAATAGGGATAGTGCTGCTTTCCCCACCATCTCTAAGAGAAGGGGGAAATGAGCAGAATTTAAATGAACTCTGGGACATGCATCAAGCCAGTAACAGTAGCCAGGCTAGATCAGAATCTGCTGCTGGCTTGTGCTGTGTTTGATCACATGGATACCTCCCTGCTCTTCCCCAGACAGGATCACAGCCTGACTGGAGAGGCATCTGCAGTGATCAAGCCAAAATCCATGACTCTTAAAGTATCTCTCAGAGCCAAGCAAAAAATGTAATGTCATGACATGGACATGTCATGGATTTGGTGCTTGATCACCAAGGAGGTGTCCTTACAAGCTCCCTGCATCAAGCAGATTATCAAACACTTCCCACAACTGGGGTACAAGCAACTGCTTTTACAGCCAGGATCACAGATTGCAGGCAAATCCCTGTTCTAATTAAGGCATTTGATTTCAGATGATCAATGTCTGGCTTTTCCTGGGGACAGAAGGGATGTGTGCAGGAGAGGAATGGGGTCAGGCAATGGGTTAAATTGCACCTAGGTATGATTTGACAATCACTCCCCTGATAACAGCTTATAATGTTTACAATTTGTCTTCTGTTTGTTTTGTGATTTCAGGAGCAGAAGGCACAGTGTTCCCTAAATCTATAGAAACTCCCAATGTCAGGGCAGACCCCTTCAAGGAACTAAGGTAAACTTTGGACTGTGGTTTAAAGGTAACTCAGTGGCGCCTTGTTGGAGTTGTGCATTCTGCTGGGCATCATTTCTGCTTTTGCATAAGACCTTGGGGATTCACTTTGTGAGACGTCACCAAGGGGATGCTATGGAAGAGAAGGGAGCTTCCATCTCCATGTGTATATGACCAAGTTAAGGGGAGTCACAGGTCATAAGAGCATTGCTTCTCTTCCACAGCATTCTCTGCATACACTGAGCTCAGTATTTGTTGAAATTTAGAGAAATCTTTCTCTAGCTGTGCAGAGAGGTACTGGAGTCTGTGCTGAATCACAGGGTGTAGCAACAGGCAAAAAGATAATGCTCTCTGGCATTATCTGTTGTGCAAAACTGCACACCCTCCCTCATCCACACAGAATCTAACTTTGCATGCATGTAACTGCTGACACTTGCAGAGATGTCACTTGCTGACAGCAGGATATCAGGAGAGAATAAACAGCACAGCTCCAGTAAACCAGCTTTCTCATAAGCTAATGCTGGGCATTATATTTATTTTTTTATTAAAATAAAAATATATAGATGGGATACAGGTTAGTTTGGATAATTAGTCCCTAAGAAGACACTAATCATATTGCCTAATAAATTTTCAGGAGATTCTGTCAGTATCTTCTGACCAAGGGGGCTGTACGTGTTTGCTGTCAATGCCCTTCCTTAGCAAAAGACAGAGAGAGAGAAAGAGAGAGAGAGAGGGGTTGGAAAGAAAATATCAAGGAGGACATCTTGTCCTCAGATCTTGAGTTGCAACCTCTCCTTTACCTGGAAAATGCCGGGGATGAAGCAATCATCAGGCAGCTGAAGTTGTGCAGAAGCTCTGCAGATTTGGGATTGGACTAGGTGATCTCTTGAGGTCACTTCCAATCCCAGACCTTCTTTGATTCTGTGTGATTTACTCTGGGTGCACTGAGATAGGAGAGGACCCCTCATTAACTCTCTCTGCTGGTACTGGGGATAGTTGTGGCCACGCTGGATCACGAGAGCAGATGAAGAACAGACTAACTGCCTTCCCTTGAATTCATCTCTGACTTTCATTTTATCTCTGGGAATGCTCTAATTGTTCCCATTTTGTACTCTGGTGATCATATGTCAGACAAGATCAGTGATGACATGATTCAATTTGTTGTGAAACTTTGTTCTCTTTTTCCATGCAGTAACTAAGCCTGCCTTGTGGTTTTCCCAATCTTGGTATATACTTCCCTTAAAAAAAGAGGAAACAGGGTCTTTGCTCAGCCTGACTTGAAGCTGCCAGGGCAGCTCAAGGGTCTGCTGTGTTGGAAGGAGCCCCAGGAGGGCAGGGAGCAGTGGTGCCAAGCGCATATTCCCTCCATTTCTCCTGGCAGAGCAAGCAAATACAGCCGTTATTGGGGTGGATGGATGGATTTATAGCTGAGGTTCAGGTGGCAAAGCCCTGGTGTAGCCCTTTTTCTAATACTTTCAGAAAAAAATTTAAAATCAAGATCATAGCTAAATTATTCAGTAACATCTAAATAACTTACAAAACCAACTTCCATTTTCACTAGTGCAAGAGAAATTAAAGATGTAGGTCCAAGCTTGTGGTTACTCAGGACTTTTATAAGCACAACAGGGGATTTTAATCCAAGTAAGTGTAGAGTGTCATAGTAGAGGAGACAAATGTGAATTAAAGTGGCCTTAATCTCATTGAGTATGCTTCTGTTCCAAAGAGAACTAAGTGAAATCAAATTGAAATTAATTTATGGCAGTATCCATGCAAGGGGTTGATTTGGTATGTTTGATCTGTTTTAAATTCACATTGTTGGTTCACTTGTTTTATGTAGAGAGCTGTTAGATAACTGATTTTCTTTGAAATCAGTGGACTGAGTGAAAAACATCCTATAAGACTCTGTTTGTTTTGTTTTCTTTTTTTAAGAGATAAATGTTGAATAGTATTTACTTTGAAAGGAAAAGTCCCACAGGATTCTAAAACATTTTATGTGCTACTAAAAATTTTATCTTATCAAACAAAGTGCTTTTTCCTCCCTTCCTGAGAAGACCCAGGAGTAGCACTGTGTTGAGAAAGCAAAGTTTCCCAAGAGCAACCTCTCTATTTAGCCCCAAACCAAGATCCATTTCTTTCTCTACATGTTGAAGGACTGGCTACTTTTTAGGTAAAACGGTGCCTTTGGGTGCAGTATAGACCTCACAGAGGAAATAACCTTACTGTGGACGGACATTTTTTGGCACCTTTCTATTTCAATAGCTGTGTGTGTGCATAACATGTCTTTTTGGCCTGCTTAAGAAGATGCAGTGAAATGGGATGGATTAAGATGGTGGCCTGTGGGTCCTAAGTTGTCATATGCTGCTAGGAGAGCAGCATTGTGAATATGCACTCAGTAGCCAGTTAGGATTCTAAAAGACCTTTTTTCTGTGTTAAATAGTGCAAACTTTCTTCATAGGCTGAAGTTCTCAGAGTGGGAAAGTGCACATTCAGCTATTGCAGGCTGTCGCCAGACACCGTCAACTTCCATCACTCTTCCTACACCAAATGGTTACCATTACTTACATGATTTATCCATTTGCTCTTTTCAGTACCATGCTGACTCCCACTTCTTCTTCAAAATAAGGTGACAGCAACTGTCACTACCAGAAAGAGAAGACCAAATGCTCCTGTCACCTCTGGTAGTCAGACCATCTGTATGTCTTCTTCCCCTTCCTGCTCTCCTTACCAGACAGACTGGTTTCGCCTGTGAGATAGGCAGTGTGCCATAGTGCCAGTCATCTCTGTCTTTCCTCCTTTTCCTCTCATCTCCTAAAGGCCTCCAGTCATGGCCATGTGTCACAAAGACTGACACGCTTTGAGTGGTGGCACACACACATTCTCATCAGACTTGCTCTCCCTGTCTAGCTGAAAAAGGGTCTTGGCTTCATCTGTAAGTAACCAGCTGCTCTACGAGATGATCACCATCCTGGAGGACGAGAGAAAGGATGGTCCTGTTTTCTGAGTGCCCTTTGTAAAACAGTTTTGCCTTCAATGCTTTAGATAAAGAAAATTCAGGTGACAGCATGTTGCTCATATGCTAAGCCCTGCAAAAATTGGTGTGGGGCTCCTCTGAGACAGGTGTGGACCCTGCTGCTGAGTCTTCTCAGGAGATGCTCCTTCATATTGCAGAGAAATTGTTTGGCCCAGTATCAGCTGTAGTAGAAGTGCCAGAGTTCATAAATGTCTTGTTCCATGCAGAGTGTTATTAATGATTAATGTTTCCTACTTGAGATCTAGAATATTCTTTAATAATGACTTAAGAACTATGGATGACTGAAAGAATATTGGATGTATTTCTGTGAACATTTCCATGTTTTTACTTATTTGAAGTAATTTTAGGTTCTTGAAAGTTTTGGTAGTTGCTTGTTGTGTTCTAAACTGATCAAAAACTGTAAAAAGGAAAGGAAACAAATTGAAATTATTTTCAGATTCTTAGAATATTTTATATTGCCATTCAGTATCATCCCAAAATAGTTTAGTGGAAGAGGTGGGGTGATTTGTTTGGACATTGAAATATTTGTGCTCATCTGCATTGTCTCCTTTCAATGCAGGTTGGTGTCTTTGACATAGGGAAATGTGATTGCCTCTGTATAAAAGTTGAATTCAAGATGACCTTTATTCACTGGATTATTTTAGCAGCATCTAAGTAACTTGGCAAGAGCCTTTCCTGAGAGCATCTCCTTGACACTGGCAGGAATCACCTGCCTTCCTCCATTTATCTTTTTCTGAAAGGTGAATACATGCCAAGGAGGCAAATGGAAGTTGTCTGACAAGATCAGCACTCTTCTGAGGTGAGGGGTAAAGGCCAGAGTAGCTAGTGAGTAAGAAAGAAGGGAAATATTTTGAGGGGACAGAGTTAAAAAATGGATAATACAATATAAGAAGTTATTAAACTGCTACATTCTGTCATCTGGAATGGTGTGTACCGGATGGGTGCTGTGTTAGAGCATCCATTCTGGTCCCTGGGCTCAAATCCCAGGTAAGAACATCCTCTGTGTCCAGGTTATGCTGGGCAGGAGCACCCAGAGCTTGGAAACCTGGAAGCATTTGTGTTCTGAGTTAAATATAAAGAAATTAGGCAGGGGCAAGAACTTTCCTGGAATTAATCCACAGTTATTTTTGGTTAAAAATGCAGCAAACTGCTCATTGAAGTTTAGGAAACCAAGAGATGACTGTTTTTCCTGTGATGCACAAATATAGTTAAGGGAGAATTAATCCCTTGGGCTTGAAAGCGTAATTTTTGACCAAAGTTAATTATGAAGCACTGAAGTACCAAATGACAGATAAAATGTACTTGCAGCTTGATTTTATTAGTGCAATTCTACCTTACCATGGACCATACTGAACTATTCAAATGGTCCATGTGAGACCTATTGTAACAAAAAGCAATTTAAATGCAGTGCTAATGTAACAATACTTTTTTTTGCAAAACAATAATTCTTAGTGAATTGAGATTCCTCTCAGTTGTGCTCTGGATCACCTCCCTTATGAGGACAGGCTGAAGGAGTTGGGTTTGTTCAGCCTGGAGGAGGCCTAAAGGGATCCTCACAGTAGCTTATCAATAGCTGAAAGGGAACTGCAGAAAGGCTGGGGTAGGCCTTTCTAACAGGGCACAGGACGGCAGGACTAGGAATAACAGATGCAAATTGAAAGAGGAGAGATTTGGACTGGAGAGAAGAAAGAAGTTCTTTGCTGTGAGGATGGTGAGACACAGGAAGAGGTTGCCCAGAGAGGCTGTGGATGCCCCCTCAATCCCTGGAGGTGTTTAAGGCCAGGCTGGATGAGGCAACCTGGTCTAGTGAGAGGTGTCCCTGCCCATGGCAAGGGGTTTGGAACTAGATGATCTTCAAGTTCCCTTCCAACCCAACCATTCTATGATTCTGTGTTTCAAGAGACATTTTCAACAAGTGAAAAGAAATAATGTTTCAGTCTAGAACCCGTTATAAGGATAAAGATTAAGAGAACAAAAATTAGAGGAAACAGAAAAAAATTGATTATATGAAAGAGGAAGTAGTTAGTGGGAAATGGAGGTCATTTATAAGGCGTGTGTGATACTGAAACTGTTCAGTTTACAGCAAACTTGGGGATTCCTGCGAGGTGTCAGCAAGGGAGAAATGGCTCATGTAATTTTCTGATTGATTTACCAGAAAAGATGCAGTTCTTTTCCATGTTATACCAGTGCAATCCTACTAATTCTGGTGGTCCTGCCAGCTTAAAAGAGAAATTACTTTTGCCTTGGGGTGATCTTTGCTTTCCACTTGCAACAAATATAACTCTTTTCATTTGACACAGATGTATTTGATTTATGTGACTTTCTCCACTAAATTCAATACCTACCTATTAGCATACAACTAAAATGAGATAACAGGTTCCTGGGTTCTAAATTTCAAGCTAATTTAAGTGGACTTTGATGGGTTTCTTTTGAATGACAGAGGTCCTTATCACTCTCTGTTTTCTAATCTAGGAGACCATATCTGACCCAACCATTTTCTCATGACAGCTTAAGGCTTACTGAAATGCTTATTCTTGGTTGAAACTTTCTCAGAGCAGAATTCACACTGATTTCACAGCCACAGCTACTTTGCTTTAGCCTTTCCTCCTGTTGACATGTCTTCAAAGCTGCTGTCTGTTCATCTATTATAGAAGACAAGCCTCAGCACTCCCAAATCAAAGGCAATCTTTCATAGGCTTCTTGTAGAGAGTGTATTAAGATCTATTTACACCAGCTCAGGCTTGGAGTTGAGGCATCTGATTTGTGGGGCTTTCCATCTGTTGAAGTATTTCTACTGCAAAAAGAGGAAGACAGAGATTGCTGTTCCCTTCCCTTATCCCAGCAAAAGTTCTCTTAATGGCTTTCATGTCCTTCACACCCAGCACCGGAAAGGGGACAATTTAGCTCTTTCTGCCCTTAATTTAGCAGGTGAAGCCCAGGTTTGGGTGAGATGCTCAGGAGGCAGATGCCTGGGAAATGGCAGAGGTGTTGATGGAGGCTGCTGATATATCCTGGCTGGATAAATCACAGCCCTGCCCCGTTCACAGTGCTGCTAATGGCATCTGTCCATAGACAGGCAGATCCTCATCAAAGAGGGCTAATGGATGGTGAAAGAGGGCTTGGCAGGAAGGAGAGCTTGGCACAAAGATATTGGAATGCAGTCCACTGCTGACATGAAAAATAAGATAGGTTTAAGCTAGGGAAAGGAGACAGAGCGGTGGGAATTTAGCAGCCTGCAGTGGGATGTGTGGTTCTTCCCAGGTGCCCTTGTGTCCCCTGTGCTGCAGGTATATGTGTGGGTGCAATAGCTGTGCACCACTTCGTGTGGAAACAGAAGTGGGAATAGCAAGGTAAGGAGACAGGTTTCTAAATGAAACTACTATTGAATTGCAGAATCACAGAAATGTCTAGGGTGGAAGGACCTTTAAGAATAGGCAGTCCGACCAGATCATCAGTGGCATAGTCTATGGGATACAGAGTAGTGCAAACGTCCCTCTCATTTGGTGTTTGGGGAGGGGATGCACAAGACTCCTCTTCTTCTGCATATAATTAAATAGCATAATTGCAATTGGGGCAATGGCTGCTGTTTGACTTTTCCTGGGCCCTGAATAAAATCTGACAGCCAGGTTCATTATTCTCTCTCTGCATTTATTCTGTAGGGGTTTCCTAATGCAAACAGAGCCTTTTTCTGGGAGATATTAATCATCACCCATGACTGTTATCTCAGATTGAATATCTCTCTTGTACACAAGATCTGTATCCTACCTAGATGCGTTGCACCCAGGATTGTCATTAGCTTTCAACAGCAGAATGTCACTTGCTCCATAATCAGAACACTCATCTAACCTTCGAGTGCCACTCACAGAGGTGTACAAACCAGAAGTCCTCTGGGACTCCAGAGAAACCCTATCAGTGTGACCAATCTGTACAGTCAGAGAGGAATGTATAGCTATTTGAATCACAAAAATGTGAGCCTTTTTTGCTTTTTTTTAACTCTCTCTGCAGCACCCTGCTAACCTTGAGTAGGAAATAGATGCTAATAAATGCGAGGTCTTAAAAATGTGAATTATAGCCATTTCACACTCCATGGCAGACTCACACTAGTGAAATGCCTTCATACTTAATTACAATGCTTGTCCTTCTCTAAAGTGCAGATGACATTCCTCAGATAGCTTTTGCAATGACATCTGTGGAAATAAGTTTCAAAACTAATTAGTCGTTCATATAATACAGGATATTGACTGCACTGATTAAAAGGATGTGGTGACATATCCAACATGATGTATCTATATAGTAGATTAGTCTGCTCCCTGAGGTGGTATTTTTTGAAGTGTCTTACAGAAAATTATAAAAATACCCTTTAGCCTTTAGAATGCAGGTGTTCATAGAAAATCTGATCTTTCATTTGTATTTTCCTAATGATTAAGGAGACCTGCTGTGTTCTGGAGTGACATATCATATTGCTTTTGCCTGGGAGGAATCCACAGGCTCTAGGGACCTTTTTTTGGGTGTCAACTGCAGTAGGTTCTGCAGGTTATTGAATAATTGCAGTTTTAAGTGTCCTGAAAGCAGTCATTAGGCAAAGGGCATCCTAACCAGTATTTCTTTCAGTGCAAGTTAAGCATCTTTTTGCTTTGCAGCAGAGCCTGGCTAATGCTGCTGTCACGTGGGGTAGAATCATAGAATGGTGTGGGTTGGAAGGGATCTTAAAGATCATCTGGTTCCAACTCCACTGCCATGGATAGGGACACCTCTCACTAGAAAAGGTTGCTCAGTGTCTCATCCAGCCTGACCTTAAACACCTCCAGGCAGGGGGCATCCACAACCTCTCTGGGCAACCTGTTACAGTAAAGAACTTCTATCCAGTTGGGAGAAGCTGCACTGTGAATCAGCCAGTGTGTTAGTCTGGGATGTGGCACTTGTAATGCTCCATGAGATGCTCCAAAGCTATTGTTTTATCATAACATTTGTACTTGAGATAGAGCTATTTGTACCAAGGATATTGAGCATGAAATACAGAAGTAAATAGAAAGGTGTCAGGGAAAGCACCTTACTCCACCTATCTCTGTGATCCCAATCCTTTGCAAATACTGTGATATTTAGGATGTAATCGTGTTCAAAATGACTGAACAGCTCAGAAGAGATTTTCCTTTGAACACTGTTCTTATCTTAAAGAAATGAGAAGAATGTAATCCACTGAGCAATATGTTTGCTTTTCAGTAGAAAAATACATGGTTTTCTTTAATATTTCTCTCTATCCCTTTATACTTCTTTCCTGCATTTCTAAAATCCACAGTGAAGAGCAAAGCAGGTGAAATAAAAATCTTTGCTTTACTCAGCCCTTAGTACCTGCTTTTAGAAAGGACTGTCTCCCTTCAGAGACTCTACAGGCAAACTGGGGGTTCCTATGACACAGCTGGGCACAGCCCAGCATGGAAGCCGTGATGAAGAGCAGTAGTTAATGAACCAGCTTCCCTAAAACTGAGCATTTAGCACAGGCTTCTCATGAACTTGCTTAAAGTCCCATCCAAAATAGGTACAAAATAGGGAAGGGCAATTGAGACCCTTTCATGCGTGAGTGAGCATCTCCTGGGACTTCTGTTTCTTCTGCTGTCTGCTGACACCAGAGGGTATGGCTGTATCAAGGCATTAATAGTTACTATTTAGTGTGTGTGAGGTACTTCAAGCTATACAAATCCACTGTGATTAAAAAGGACACTTGCAAATATAATAATAGTACTTCAGATTGAAGTCTGGAATCAATAGCTGTTGCATAACTCTATTGAAAAGGAGAAAAAAAGGTCCATAATTGTAATGAAATCCTTTCTTTTGGAAGTAGTGCTTTGTATACTTATAAGATAAATCATAAATATTCACCACGCTTGCAGAATCTTTATTCTGAAGTTATGTTTCCTGTGGAACACAGTTGTTTTGTCTAGGCTAAACAGGAGTAGCTATGTCGTTTCCTCATGACCTGAATTGATTTTGCCTTTTTAATGTGCAGTGGCTGCTCCTGGTCTGGCTCCTCGTGTGTGGATTTATCCCATGGGTTATTGTGGCACCTCTGGCTGTTTTGAATAGTAATTTCTGTCCAAGTAGCATTGCTGGGTTCACACTAAGGTAATGTCACTCCCCACTCTCAAATGGTGTCAGAACTCAGCTCTCTCCGTGTGGAGTCAGCTCATGGTTAATGAGAACACTTCACTAAATACAGCCATGGAGTTTTTCAAGGCCAGCCTGGATGGGGATTTAAGCAACCTGATCTAGTGGAGATGTTCCTGCCTATAGCAAGGGGGTTGGAACTGGATCATCTTTAATGTCACTTCCAACCCAAGGCATTCTTTGATAAATATATCAAACCTGTAGTCCTCATTGGAGTCAACCCCTGCAGACTTCCTTCTCTGATCTCTACCTCATCTAGAAGGATAAGGAGGGAGGGAATGGATGCAAATTGGAAGAGGCTAGATTTAGGCTGGATAAAAGAAAAAAGTTCTTTTCTGTGAGGGTGGGGAGGCACTGGAACAGGTTGCCCAGAGAGGTTGTGGATGCCCCCTCCCTGGCGGTGTTTAAGGCCAGGCTGGATGAGGCACTGAGCAACCTGGTCTAGTGGGAGGTGTCCCTGCCCATGGCAGGGGTAGTTGGAACTAGATGATCTTGAAGGTCCCTTCCAATCCAAACCATTCTATGATTAGTGTGTGAGTTTTTGGTGCTTGCTGTAATATGTCTTGTGGGCCAAGCAGTGTTAGACAGGAGATTGTTGGAGAGCACCTTGTGCTTGCCCATGTTTTGTGAAGGGAGGAAATGGAAATGCAGAAGCTGGCAGGCAGTTCCTCTTTCTCTTCTCCATCTTAGTAGCGTTTAGAGCCCATAGACTTCACCTCATTTCCAGATTCTGCTGACACTTTGGAAGTGGCCAGTCCCCTGCTCTTGTTCCCAGCTGGGTTGGAGTTAGAGTGACTCACTGAAAAAAGCATCAGTTTTTGAAGCACCATGTTAGAGGTAGAGGATTACTGGTTTGAAAGGCAAAGTGACAGACACCACTTCATCCATCATCAGAGGTGGCTGCTATAAATACATACCTCAGTGCATACACAGGGCTTTGTTAGCAAGTAAAATAATGCCATGTTTCAGCTGCACAAGGACATTGTATCCTTGGAAAGAAGAAGCCAAACTTATAAGCATGTCTTTCACACGGTGTTGTGTGGCTTCAGAGCTGGGCTGATGAGGAATCAGAAATGTTATTTCAACCCAGAAGGAGGGCAAGAGAAGCTGAGCAGCTCCAAGGAGGCCAGAAAATGCAAGTTCAGAAATGCAACTTGGTTCTCTAAAGAGAAGGAACAGATCTCCCATGGTGTGGGGCTGCAGAAAGAGAGGAGCTTATCCCATGTGTTAGGTTGTTAGGCTCTTGGAACCATCCTGTCAGCTTTTTTGCCAGCTGAAACTCAGCTGCAATTCTCTTTTTTTCTTGTTGAGTTGACTGCAGTTTCTCATTTCCTGAGTTACCCCTTTCCTTTCACAACAAAAGAAGAAAAATGTATTGTCTCCCTCTTGGCCTGGTTTCATGTCATTATGGATGGCTGTGGGAAGGCTGGCTGAGAACGTGTCAGAAAGTGACATGAGAGCATCAAGCGAAAAAATAAACCAGAAAAAACACCAAACTTAGGCCATCAGGGATCATAAAGAGATTGTAAAGCTGAGGGGAAATGGCCTCCTGGTGAGCTGGGGAAGAGCTGAGAGGACTGGATAATGAAAGGATGTGCTGCTGTAAGAAGATGTTCCCTGCCAGTGAACTCATGGAAAATCTGCTTATATTTGATATAATAAGGGCAAAAAGCAAGACGCAAAGGTTTCTGCTGCTAGTGCTGAACTGAGTGGAAGTGATAAAAATATGTCATGTCCTGTCCACTTCCTTAAGTATTAACATTTTAAAAGACAGAGAAAGAAATAAAGTAAAATGTCAATATATTTTTTTAATTAAGGATTTGGTGTCTTAACTTTAATGAAGGAGTAATAAATATAAATGGATGTTAATGGAAGGTTATTAGAGCTGTTCATTTTGATAGAAAATAGGCGGTATCTTCTTGTGCAAGGGAAGAGGCTGAAGATTATTATTGCTTCCTAAAGTTTCTGAAATTAAATTCTCTCTCTTATGACCCCTCAAGGTGTGATTGAAATTGTGTGTGTGTGAAATGGTTTGCAATAAATTCATATTGCAATAAAAGTCTCTTTAGAAAACAGGAATATCTTACAATAATCAGCTGAGGAGCTGTGGCTAAAGATGGAAGGTTTTTTATAAACCTGTGTAATTTCATTTGGAAACTCAAGTACTGCCAGAAGGATCGCCTGAAAAGCACGAAGAGACTTGTGCAAAGGTCTTGAGCTCTCAGCCACTGGTAGAAACCCAGAGTTCCTTGGGTTAAAAGCTACTTGACTTTAACATGATTTTTTTCCTGGCTTGTGCACTGCTAATTAATTACAAATGACATTTCTGACAGAGCTTCTTAGGGTACAAAATTTAAGTCATTTGTAATTGCTGTTTCTTTCTATCCAAAACCTCTAAACCTCTCAGTACCAGATAATCAATCCTCCTTCCCATGGAGGCAGGAGGAACAATTCTGGAGGCAGAGTGGGAAGAGCCAGTCCCAACCATGCAGTGCCAGTAGATTTGGTAGTGCATTTCCCCTCCTTGCCAAATTCAAACCTTTGAGTGTATGGCATAAGGCATGGCTCAATTCACTAATATTTCTTAAAGTACAGGAGCTGTGGCGATGGGAGAGTTCTGATGTGGTTTTAGTAACAGGCTAATTGCTGTAGGCAGGGTTTTGCCTTTGCTCCAAAAAAAAAGTTCCCATGGAGTCTTGCTGGAAATATCAAGGACAACACTACTAAGGAGAGTGAGAAATGGTACTCTAAATCTCTCCTAGTCCTTTCCTGCTCTTTCCTGCTTAGCATGTGACAAATTTTCTAAATCACCCTCTAAATATATGTTGACTTTATGGATTCTCAGTTGAGCAGGAGGATATCATTTAATGTCTCCATCCATTGCCATTGTTCTGCACTGAAAGAGGACCAACCAATGACTTTGTAAGGACATTTTGCAGAGCTCTGAAGTGAGTGGCATTCAAGCAACGTCACACCAGGAGTCTAAATCTGTGAGTCTAGAGGTTAGTTACAGATAGAAAGAATAAATCAAACAATAAAGGATGCCTATAAAAAAGGATGCTCCCTCTTAAATGAAGACACTTTAGAGTTCATCATAAACCTCTGACATATATTCAGTCACTGCACCTGCCGTCAGTCTGAAATATATTTCAAGGTGCCTGTATGTATTATGCTGTAACCTCTAATAAATGCATGCACATTCTCAATGATGTTGCATCATACCTTGTGAATTGATGTGACTTGAAAGGGGAATTGGCATCAGTGCAGTGGGAGTTCTGTGAGCAAAGATACTCAGATACACATTAAAGGGAAGCAAAGCAGATAAAATTTCCTTAGTGTCTGGCTTTCCTAGTCCAGGCTGTGGTAGGGTACAGCTCTGCTTAACATGCCTGTTGGACTGAACCATTCTACAACAAATTAAATTAAATGTTTCTTTTTTTGATTTGAATTTCTGGGAAAAACAAACAAAAGCAACATCTTATACTGATGAATCTTTTACTTAAAGTGATGAACTAGCATTCAAGAGCTACAATGGTTCTCTTGCTCCCAGATGGAGATTATGGCTTTCTTAAGGAAAGATTTCAGTACTTTGGTAGCAGCAATCCTTAAACTTTACCATCCCTTAATTTTTACTTGCTCTCAGTAATTAGTGGTGTTGGTTTATGGAGGAATCCAAGCTGCTTCTGCAGAGCTTCACACTTTTCTGAGATAAGTATTCTGGGAAGCTGTTAGGAATGTGTTATCCATCAAGACACATGAGCCACTCTCCACATGGTTTGTTGCAGTCAAAGAAATGCAGATTTTTTTCTTGTAAGTGTAGTTTTCTACAGTTCAAGTGCTGTACTTTCTCAAAGAGAGATTAACAGTAAAACAGAAAAGTCAACAATTATTATTAGTCAGTATTTCCAAAAGTGACTTAAGACATCTGAGCACCTAAGAGATTCATCTTTTATAATGCTTCATTTTTTCAGAATATGATAGCCCATAGTGTATAAATACCAGGACTCATATTAATTTTTTTTAAAATTATGTTGGACAATTCTGACATTTTTTCTACTTGGTTAAAAAAATAAGAGGAACCAAATTTAGGGAAAAAAATAACTTTAAGATGCTTTAAGTCCTTGTGGTCACTATGAGAATGTGCAGACTTTGCAAATCTGCCTCTACTTGAAAAACTATGGGGTCTGCTTTCAATGGAAGTCTGGAGGCACAGAGGCAGAGATGAGGAGCAATGGATGCAAATTGGAAGAAGAGAGATCTAGGCAAGATGTAAGAAAGAAATTCCTTAAGGTGAGGGTAGTGACACACTGAAACAGGTTGCCCAGAGAGGCTGTGGATGCCCCCTCTCCGGAGATGTTTAAGGCCAGGCTGGACAAGGCACTGAGCAGCCTGATCTAGTGGGAGGTGTCCCTGCCTATGGCAGGGGGGTTGGAACTAGATGATCTTTAAGGTCCCTTCCAATCCAAACTATGCTATGATACTGTGATCAGTTCTCATGTGAGAATAATGCTGTGTCTCTGTGGGGCATGCCTCTAAACTTCTCATAACAGACCATGTGATCTTGACTTCAAAACATGTCAGAATTACAATGTTTTTTTAATAAGGTTACATGAAATGCATATATGAAAAAATCCTATATGTAGTAAGGGAGAAGCAGTACCTTCTTTTCTTTACTTATTTGTTTTCTGATGACATTAATATTTCATGACACCAAAGTCTTAAGATTTTAATGTATGTGAATTTGAGACTGTGGATAGTGTACAAAGTCTATAGACAGGGAAATTCCATCTTACTTTCCATCTGAGTAATTCCTGATTCATCCTGGATGGCTGAACAGCTCTTCTCCATTCCAAACCTTAATCTACTCATGGAGACAGCGAGGCAGTTGTGGTTTTGGGGGTTATAAATTTGAGTGATCTATGGGCAATGCTAGATGTGGCCTCCACATGTGAATTCCATTCTCCTGTGCTGTGTGAAGCCCCGATTGCTGGGGAGTTAATGAAGCAGCATGTGGCTGGGCAGCCAGCAAGTGCATCACGCTGTGCTATTGAGCACGTCACTCAGGAACACTCTGGCAGCTTTGCCTTTACACAGCTCAGCTCTTCCTGCTGTGCACTCTGCTAATATAAATATTCCCAGCTGCTTTTATATATGCTCAGGCCACCAGCATGTGTTTCTACGTTTTTTCCTGAAACCCTACCACTTCTTGTATTAAAATAGGAGTGTTTAGAGCTATTTGGATTCTATTTCCATGCTCACAGCACAGTGGGAGAATGAGCTGGATGTCACAGACACAAGAGAATGGATGAGGCATTGAGCAACCTGGTTTAGAAGCAAGTGGCCCAGCCCAAGGCTGGGAGGTTGGAACTAGATGATCTTTAAGGTCCCTTCTATGACTGTAAGAGAAGCTGTTTTGCCTTCCAAAGTGCATCCACCCAGTCCTTATCCTTGTGGTGTGGGGAGCTGAGGGTCTCCCATTTGCACACCAAACCCTGTGACAACCATAAAGGCATGGTGGAGAGCATTGTGGAGGTAACTGCACTGGCTTTGGCACCAGAAGACAGACAGCCTGTGGACCTGGCAGTTTTATGTGGGGTGATTTACCCTCCCACACTGTGTGTTGTCCCAGGTAGAAGTGCTCTCCATGCATCAGCTGAGCTGGCTCTGCAGGTCCAATTGAGTTCACAGGCTGGTCCTTAAAAGTAAGTGCACAGTACAGGTGTGACAATCCCTGCTCATAGCTTCAATGTCTCCAGCAGCAGAAAGGACTGGTAAATCTGCCTCAGAAGGGTTCCTGCACTCATTCACCAGGCCCAGTGCCTTTAGTACATCCTAGTTCACCCTCTCAGTAGAAAGCAAATAGAAAAATCATTTTCAGAGTGCCCAGCAATGTTTGTCTTCCAGGTTGACTGGCCTGCAGTGACATTAGTGTCCCCAGAGCTTCTGAACTTAATCATTTCTAGTTGCTGCTTGCCTGCTTGAAGCAGTCCTAGTCCACCCTCCAGTGTGTTCTTCCTGCCAGTCACTATGGGAACAGCAATCAAAGCTCATATTTATGTCTCTGTAGATGTCCAAGGTCACGGAGCACAGGTCTAGTGGGAACAATTAAAACAGACCTGTCCAGTTGTATCTCTTTAAGTTCTCCCCCCGCATCATACCTCTAACTAGAGCAGTAAAGTAAAAGCAGCATGGCTGTCAGGCTGTGACTGTTCTATAATAGATACCCTTTAGAGCAGAGAAAGACACTCTGTATGCTGTCATCTGTGGAAGTGTATAGGAGTCTAGTCAGCATCACTGGGTAAGCCCTTGTCCCCAGCTTGATTCTGGAGCCCTGCAGCAGAGCTGTGCCCTGCAGCCCCAGGCAGGTGTTCCTGTGGCAAAAGCTCCACTCTGCAGGGTTTGGAAAGCAGGTCCCATCACATCCACCACCAACACTGCTGGGATGAGGTTGTCCCAATTCTCTTGAATTGGTGGAGTGTGTTTGTACTGGTTTGATTGTGTGGTTTCAGTGGTTCTGCTCTGTTCCATTACTGTCAATTGCAAAGTTTTGTTTTGGGGGGAGGAACAAATGTTTATACCTGGTGACTTGCTCTATAAACCCAGAGTTTAAGTTCTTGCCTGTTTTATTTTCCCACCTGCTGATTACCAGGCAGACGATCAATATATAGTGTTAATGTGACTGCTGAGAGATACCATGAGGGTACAGACAACTCAGAAAAGGAGAGGAATTCCAGGAAAAAAATCTGCACTTTACAGCTGTGATTATTTTTGGTTTCAAAGGCAGTAAAATAACTGCAATTCTTTTTTTCTCTTCATTATGATTATTTTCTTTGGCTGTGTAAGGGAAGAATTAAGGTTAAGTTTAAAGCCCAATCTCTTTCCCATGTTATGTTTCCAGGGTAACTCTATTGACTTTTCTTAAAAGCACTACTTGGAAAGCCAATAGAGTTACCTCTGTGTACATGAGGGCATTCCCACCACATGGACCATCTGGTGAAGTTCCTTGTGGAGCTGGCAGCTCAGCACCATGCTCCACAGTGGGGGTGACAGTCTGCTGTGAGAACATTTTCAGTTGAGTTGGTTTGGGTACTAGGAGAAAGCTGTGGCAAAGAGTTGCCTCTATCACTTACTGTGTTGGTGAGAATTCCTCTTCCCAGGCTATGCAGAGGCATCTCTGCTGCTGCTGTCCTGCAGTAAACCCAGGGAGTGCAGAATGTGCTCACACGTAGTCACAAAGGCAGTTAATTCATCACAAGGCTGAAAATCAAATTCCAGTCCTCCTACCTGCCTGACTCTCTTTTCAAAATCAAAAATAAAATAGAGTAAAATGAAATTAAATTCCCAGGTAAAAACCTGTTCAAGGAAGTGGTTACTCCACTGATTGGTTCAGAGGCTTTTCTGACAATTTTCTTTTTAATCCATTTCATTTCACCTCCATTTGACCTTTTCCATTAGCGGCTGTAATTGTCTCTTTGTTATCTGCTAAAAAGTCATATAAGGGAGGTTATTACAGTGGAAATGCAGACTTGCCCAAGGGAAGTCAGAAGGACCTTTGTGGAAGTCAGGAAGTGTTGAACACACTTCTCATTTTGCTGTGGTTGACCCAAGGAGATGGAGAACAGATTTCTATACCTTAAAACAAACAAGGTCCACAACCTACAGCATGGATGCCAGTGTGGATCACATTAGCACAAACCAAACAGCATAAGCAGAGGCAGGAGAGGGGACCACAGCTTCTTGAGACAAGCACTTGAGAGTAACAAGGCTTCATAGCTCCCAGTTCCCACCAGTTGCACATGGAGTGGGACAGGGATGTAGATGCCCAGTGCAGATGTGGGTTCATGTCACCATAGACATCTTCCATTACAAGATGAATTGCCAACAGCATGCTGAGCCTCTCTTTTAGTTAAGAAAAATAACACCTAGATCTCTCTTGAAATCTTGCCAAATTGTTCCTTAAAATTTATGTTTTACTCAGGAGTGATTATGTGCAAAAGATAAACAGAAAAGAGTTTGATTTTTAGCTGAAGACAAACTGGTGCTAAGAATTTGCAAAACATACCATTGCCAGAATTAAAGGAGTCCCTTTGGAGAGCTCCCTATTCTTTCTTTTACAAAAAGATGGGGCTATATTTTTTTGTTTCTCAACATCTCTCTCTGCTCCATTTCTCCCTCCATCCATCCACATAATCCTTCTCTTCTCTTCTCTGCACCATTTCCCAATCTATTTTCCTTTGCATATTTGAAAACAAGAAATTATTTGGAAATCTCAAATAGCTGTAAGGTTTTCAGTTCTAGATGATCAGAGCTTTGAGATTAATGTCTTGAAGCACTCCCAATCCCTTCTTTTTGGTCTGCCTTGCATCTTTTGTGATCCTTCTTTGCTATCTTTAACTGTAAAGGTCTCTTCCAACCTAACATATTCTAGGATTCTATCCAAGCTTTAGCAACTGGTAATAAATACAGGAAAAGTTAGGTTCAATGTAGTGATTGGCAGTGGTTTTGGCCATGTAAAAGGTGTTTGTTTTCACTGGAGACAAGTCCTGTGTCTCTGTACATGGTCATAGTTGCTTGGATTGTCCTGCCAGGCAGCAGGGCAGAGGCAGGGCAGGGAATTGTAGCTGGGAGTAGGAATCATGTCTCTAATGAGGAAGCAGAGAAATATCATCCCAGCCTGAGCCCAGCACATTTAAAAAGAGGGTAGTGCAGTATTGTTGCATAATAGCAGGATGGATTGGGGAAATTTGGATCATTCTTCTGACCTTTCTGGATCATTCCTCTGATATTAAGCATACAGATTACAGCTGCATTACTGGTGTCAATTCTGGCTGTTAAAGAGGCCAAGTTTGGCATATGCCTTTCAAATTTATGCACATTTACCATTTTGTGAAGTATATTGGGGAGAACAAATAGTACATCTTCTACACAAAAATGGAAAGTAACAGTTATATGTTCTACATAGCTCTGATCAGAGTGGGGAAAAATTACTTCAGATATTGTGGTTGACAAGCTTCAGAAAAGGTTCAACCAAGAGTGAAAATTGACATTTAGCAAATAGCTATTCAGCCTTCATTTCTGTGGGAAGCTGCTTGAAATAAACTGCAGGCTTTAAACAAAATGTTTGGTCAGTTTTATTGGATGCTACTTGTCTCATTACTGCAGTTAATTAAAAAGGGGGACAAAAAGTCAAAGCCAGAGTCAATAAGTTTGTTAATAAAGATTTAATTTGGTGGAATCATTATAAATTGACTACAATGAATGGATATGTCACCAGAGTATGTCTGTCTGAAGGTCTATAAATGGGTTTTCAGAAATAGCCATCAGGTTGTAGCCAATTTTTCATGCTAAATAAGCTCTTCAAATCCACTTAAGCAAGTGCGTGTTTCCAAAGGATATCACCACCAAGCACATGATGCACACAGAAACAGCTTTTTTTTTTCCAACAGGTTTTTATATTCTACCATTTCAAATCCTTTTTGGTTTTTTTATCTCTGTATTTCTCATTGTAAGACATTTACAATGTAAGACAACACCTGTATCAGATGTGAATTAAGTCCAGTCTTTTTAGAAGGAATAGTGTAAGTCACAGAAGAAGAGAAAAAGTAAATCATCTCTGCAGAAAGCTCTGGAGGCTGAATCTCTGCACAATTCACTGGAGATTTTAATCTGCATGGCCCTTTTCCTTTATATCTGACCAAACAGCAGGTAAAAATATCCCATGGCAGTCAGACTTCAAAAAGAATTTAAAAATTGAAATCTAGATGAACATCTTTTCATAAAGCACTTCTGATGTGGAAGACTGACTGAAAACTAGTGATGGTAATGACTGCAATATTTGCATAGTACTGCATCTCCACCAGCAATCTTCTCATCTGAGAACTTGGGGTTATCACAAGAATGTGATTTCTTCATCATGGATGACACATTCATCTGCTCAGCTCTGAAAACCAGGAGAAGAAGGTAGAATTTTTTTATGGCTCAGTCTTATTCCAAAGTAGAGCAGAAAATCAAGTCATGAAAGTAGTGCAGAGGACACCCAAATTGACCTAGTGGTCAGCCACAGATTGCACATAAAACTGATCCCAAAGTAGAGCACTGTATAATGTCTGCATTAACAAATCTTTCAGGGGTTCATCTAGCAAGCTTTAGCTGACTCAACTACCACAGGTAGCAAAGTTTTCATTGGGTTTTATAATTTTACGCCAACTGAGGTGTTTTTTTCCTCCAGAAGACAGTGTAAACTTAATGCAAAAGCCTGTTTGAGCCTCAGCTGTTCCCTTCAGGCTACAGTACAGCTGTCCTTCTCCCTGCTCAAGGGGCTCAGAGTTGCTATGAAACTTGGTGACCTCACAGAACTCCTTTGTGATGTGTTCATCTCCTCCGTGTTCCTGGTGGCAGCCCTTTGTTAGGAGATGTGGTAGCAACTGGTGTCAATGGCCCTGATAAAGAGCTTCACTTCTATCCCTTTTTCTCCTCCCTGGCTTGGTAACAGCATGTCAAGATAACATCCAATCTTTGCAGCCTCTTCTGTAATTCTAGTTGAAAGAGTTTCTTCCAATTTATGCCTTTTAATTAGAAGCTTTCAACCTGTAATTAGAAACTTACACCAGCCCAACCTTTGCTTCTGAAAGATGCAATTGCAGCTCTGGCAATTACAGTAACATGAAAAGTAATTATTTTTCTCCACGTGTGAAATGAACGTGCTCATTAGTGCAGCCAACAGGCTGAGGGTTTGATTTGGATTTGATGTGGTTTATTTTATTACACCTAGTTACAGAGCAAGGTATAGCAGACAAGCCAAGTGGTGTAGGCAGTAACAAGTTATGTCTAATGACAGAGCCCGGTACTTTGCTGAGCTCACAGAGAAGCTGTGGTCAGAGGGAGCAGAGGCACAGCCGTGCTGCAGCTCCAAGCCCTCTGGTTTAGTGCATGCAGCCACAAAGGACTTCCGTTTTTAGTACATGACCAGCTTTGACCCAGACAATGTAACTCGTGATAAGAGACACTTGGTGGTGATTTGTTTTGTAAAGCACTCAAGTTCCAGCTAGTGGTATCAGCAGCAGCAATCTTAGTTCAAGCTCTTCCTCCTTGGCTGAGTGATTTACTGTGCTGGTGTCCATCATGCCAGGAGAGGGGGTATCCATTCTTTGATTTTTCTCCAGCCAGAGCTGACTCTGTATTTCATAGTGTTGGTCCAGGGCAGAGATTATGTTAACATGCAGGATTGTACTCCACGAGGTGAATCTTTTCTGTATTGCCTACATTCCCTACATCCCTCCAGGGGTCTCGACTGGAGCCAGCTCTGCCTGTTCAGGATGGCCAACCAAATCCTAGGCTGCATCAAGAGAAGTGTGGCCAGCGGGTCAAGGGAGGTGATTTTGCCCCTCTACTTGGCTATGGTGAGACCCCAGCTGGAGTATTTTGTCCAGTTCTGGAGCCCTCAACGTAAGAAGGACATTGAGCTGTTGAAGTGGGTCCAGAGGAGGGTCATGAAAATTATGAGAGGGCTGGAGCAACTGCCTTATGAGACAGGCTGAAGGAGGTGGGATTGTTCAGCCTGGACAAGAGAAAGCTCTGGGCGGGACCTCGTAGTAGCTTCTCATACCTGAAGGGAGCTACAGAAAGGCTGGGGTAGGACTTTTTAATAGGGTCCAGGATGGCAGGACTAGGAGTAATGGATGCAAATTGGAAGAGGGTAGATTTAGGCTGGATAGAAGAAAGAAGTTCTTTACTGTGAGGATGGTGAGACACTGGACAGGTTGTCCGGAGGGATTGTGGATGCCCCCTCCCTGGAAGTCCAAGCTGTATGAGGCACTGGTCTAGTGGGAGGTTTTTCTTTCCCATGGCGGGGGGGTTGGGACTAGATGATCTTCAAGGTCCCTTCCTACCCAAACCATGCTTTGATTCATTCTATGTGACCACTCAGCATCATCTTTTGGCCTCAGCCAGGCCTTGTGAGGTGGAGTTTTCCTCCCACACGGCAGGCTAACGACTCTGGATGTTCTAGCTTATCAATTAAGGCTGAAAGATGGAGCTCAGCAGGAGGGAGGCAATCCTGCAGGCAGCACACTCCGCTCTGTCGGGCACAGTAGGGATTCGGAGCAAGACCAATCTGCTAACAACCCACTGGGTGAGGAGAGGGAAGTTGCAGTTGTCTCTGCATAGGAATAGGAATAATTCATTTTGTATCCTGAATCCCTTCCCTGGCCACTTGAACACATCATCGTAAAATACATCTGTATTTACCACACATCATTTCTTAGTTTCTTCCAGTTCCTATGATAATTGCTCTCCTTGATTTATAAGAAAGGGAATTTTTTAATTATACAAATGATTTTAATTTCCTCAACCACACCTCCACTTCGTTAAACATTAATCTTATGCTTTTTTTTCTTTGACAATCTCTACCCTTCATCACTTCACCAGTTCATAATGAAACTAGATCTCACTATTATTACACAGTGCATTTTTTCTCCCTAGATTAATCTGATACCTTCTGTTTGATCTCTGTTTTTATCTTCTAAATACTCTGTTTGGCTTCTCGTAAACCATTCCAGAAATTAAAAGCCAAAAAAAAAAATACTCAAATCCTGAAACATTTAGGACAATTTTACATAATTACTTTTCCTTCAGCAATTCCCATGTTGTAGTATAGTAGATAGTCACAAAGAATTTGCAATTGTGTTTTGATCTGTCCACATTTCTCTAGTTTTACTGCTTTTTAGTGCTCTGAATAAGCCTCAGCTGATGCAGAGTGTACTGGAAGGCTACAACAGGGGATTTGTGCAGTGGTGGGAGGATCTGCATGCTTAAACCTTTCCTCTTGGGGAGGAGTGACTTTTTTTTCTTTTTTCAGAGTAAAAAGGGAGCTGGTTTTTAACTGCTGAGTGCTGCAAGCCAGTCCTGTACCTACAAACTCCTCTGCTTTTCCTTTGTCTAGACCAGCCGAAATCTCCTTTGAATATTAGTTGAACACCTTCCTAGTGCTGGCTTTTACCTCCTACACAGTGATTCAAACACAGAATCACAAGAGATCATCTAGTCCAGNAGTGATTCAAACACAGAATCACGGGATGTCAGGGATTGGAAGGGACCTCAAGAGATCATCTAGTGCAGTCCCCCTGCCAGAACAGATCAGGTCACACAGGAAGGCACCCAGGCAGGTTTTGAATATCTCCAGAGAAGGAGACCCCACACCCTCTCTGGGCAGCCTGTTCCAGTGTTCTGTCCATGCAGGACTATTCACACAGCATGTTCACTCAGTTTCCTGTCCTAGTAAATATTAAAGTTTTAGAACAATGTCAAGCACAAGGGTAATTCTCTTGGCTCAGCTTTGTATCAAATCTCTTTAGTCTAATTTGCCCAAACACAGAGAAGCAAGTTGTTGCATATCTTGTTTTTTGAACCAGACTTACCTCTAGCTCAATTAGAAAACTGTAATTTTCAATAAAGCATCATTTAGACCTCTGCTCCTATCAGGTCTTTGACAGGTTTAACTGGATTTTCCTTAGGAATTAACCATTGTGCATATTAGGAATTATTTGAGGCTTTGGATCACAAGCCATAAAAATCTGTTTCAGTGTATGGCAGTGCTGGAATTGTCACTTATTAGTTTTTCAGCATAAACACTGGGACCCCTCTGATGATCTACTCTCTCAAACTAAACAGTATTTACAGCGATAGGCAGGATTTACAATTAGGTGCCATGATAATAATACATCCTTGTTTACTTCTGTAATTAATGTTCCTAAAGAAATAATCCTGGTAACTTTCCCTAAGCACGATTTACTTCTGTTGACTGAGACTGTAATCAGATGTCCCCATTCAAACAGTAATTGCTGTATTTCATTAAAGTGTTATTGAAAATAAGATTTATGCCAATGCTAGGCAATAAATAAGAGGGATATGTTTTTTCATATTAGTGATGGTCTCTTCTGTAAACTCTCAGTACTTACTGCCTTTGTGCATCATATTTTGTCAAAATCATGGTATCTTGGAAAAAGACAGTGTGCATTTTCCCATTTGGATTTTAGCCCCTCATTCTGGTGTCCCCAGCCCAGCTCCCTGTTTTGCTCTTCCCTGTTTTATACTGAAGGAAGGAGTTGTAGTGATGAGGAGCAGAACTCAGGGAAGAGCCTTTGACTCTTTGGGGATGACTGCTTGAACTTATCAAACTTAGCTGAGGTGAATCAAGACCCAACCTATTGTTTCTCCTCCCAAACTTTTTTTCTCCCTTTACAAGCAAGGGTAAAATGAATTTAAAAAAAAAACAGTCTATAAATAGTAACTGTATATTTTGTCTTTGCAATCCAGTAAAAGCTAATTAACTTCCAGTGAGAAAAATACTGTGTTTTATTCCATGGATAGATATATATAAGATAACACAGAATAATGGAGTCAGAAGTATAAATCCTTGCAAATTGGTGATCCCATTGATTTCATCGAAATGAGGGAGTTAAAAGTGAAAACAAATCTCAACCTGAGATACTGGTTCATTACCAGCAAATTGATGGAGCTCCACATTTACTTGTTGGCATAATTTACTGATTGTATGAGATGTAAGCAGGCACAGGGGTAACATTGGCTGATTTTATGCTTAATGTGAAATCTTATAGCTGGTCAGATGGATACCATAAGAAATAATTAGAGTCATTAGAAATAATGGGCTACAGCTGCAGTAATACATGCTCTATTTTCAGTCCAGAGGTTTATAAGCAAGATTAAATTAGCTGATGTTGCCACGTTGCTGTATCATATGTTCCTCACCTCCTGAGAGTAAACCACTTTTTCCCTGTCCATACTGCAAGTCTGTGCCCCACAGACAAAAAGCCCCTGATGGAGAGACGAAGTTCTGAAGCTTTGGGCTATTCCTTGATTTGAAAAAAAGGAAACTGTAATTCCAAAGTGTCAGCAGTTGCTCCCCATCTCACATTAACTGCCTTCATGTGTTGGTGTTCTACAGCCTTTGGTACCAGCTGCAAGTTGCAAGTCCTGCTTGCAAATATTTTCCCCCTGAACTATTCATACTCAACTTTATTCTTTAAAGGGAATCATGTCTCCTTTCTTGGAAGTACAATGGCAGTCTCTAGCTGCTGCTGGTACTGCCTTCACATCTGTAATATCTTCTCCTCAAACCCAAAAGGCTATACATAATACTAAGGAATAATCATATTTTCCTGATGGAGGTGAGGAAAAGGACAACAAGGAAATACAGACCATGGTAGTGGAGTGATTAGTCTGACTAAACAGATGAAGGAAATGAAAACTAGAAATCTGGTTAAGTAATGAATCTTTCACTGAAACCACAGTGCAATATACTGAACTTCAAATTATAGATGTAGTTTTCAAAGCAAAACCAGGATGGCACTGAGAATCTTACTCCTTTGCTGATTTACAGGAGCACAGAATCTCTTGTGGGCACATGTGCAGGGTTCCCTCTGGGAGTGTAAGTGTGCCATCACCTCTCTTTAAAATGTGAGATGCTTTGGTGATAGATTTGGGTTAAAGGGCTCGAAAGGCATATTTGGCACTCATCATTAGGCATGGTGAGCTGGTGAAAGGCTTCCCCTACACGCATCATCTCACACCCTGATATGCAGGGTGAGAAAGCTCAGTGGGAGGAACAAGACTAACAGTATTTCTGCTGGAGGTAAGAGCCTAATATTGCAGCTTCAGAAAGAACAGTTATCCATCTGCCAGCCCTCTGTCTTTGGCTGTGGTACTTCTCCGGGCTCACTTATTGCCATATGTAACTGCATCACAACCACTAATATGTTAATCTTCTCATCCTCCCCGTGGAGTAGGGAAGAGCTGCTACCTCTATTGCTGAGCTAAGAACCGAGATTAAGGGTGAGATTTGTTATGGCATTTAGGTGCTCAATGGGATTTTTCAGAAGCACCAAACACCCTTTGTAATAAGTGGAACCTGAATACTTTGATAATTCTGAAAATCACATTACTTGTGTCTTTTAAAATTTTGGGCTTACCCAACACTCTGGGATCCATAGGAGAGACACCCATGTTGTGAATGGTCACCTAGACCAGGAGACTATCTCTTCATCCACCTTATGGGAGACTAGATTGGGACAGGAGCAATTATATGGTGGCATCTTATCTCAGTCTTGAATTTAGCAAGCTGTCATTCTGTGGGCAGCAGTGAATTCAGACTCCTTGGCCAACTCTCTGAGGGAGGTCAAACTCTGATCCTAGAAATACTGGAGCAAAACTAAGCAGCACCTATGGTCAATAAAGAGGGTTTATGTGCCAATTGCTGGGATGGAAAAATTCAAGAGTGGGAGCAAATAATGAAACAATCTATATTCATGCAGCTGCCTTTCCAGCCTGCTGCTGAAAGTACTGGCTTACACCAAATGTAAGGTGAAGCCACCTGAAAGCTCCTGACTATCACACTGGAAAACAAATGTTGATTTTCAACAAATTATCTGTTCATTGCTAAAACATTTTCTTTCATTATCAGTCTCCAAATTGGTTCTGCTCTGAAAGACAGAATTGGTTTTAAAAGCAGAGTGTCTCTTAAAACCCTTGCTTCAAATGAAAGTGTTGGGTAAACATTACTCAAACCCCCCAGAGCATAAACTCCTCAGCTGCTTTCTCTGGCTTTGCATAGATTTATTGGCTCCTGCTGTAAAGACAGGTGTCTCAGGGATTCATTCAGGATATCAGAGTAATCAAAGTCAATCCCTTACAATCGTATGCCCCTCAAATGCTAAGGGAAATTTTATTAAGACCTTTCTGTCATCATTTACAGTAGCATAAGCTGGGACAAAAGTCCCATGCAAACAGATGAAGTTACACCAACATCAGACATGCAAGAGAGAGAAGACTCAGACTCCAAATCCGTGGTGCAAGTACAAAACCACATGGACTGCAAGCCCAAGTCTCTAATAATTGAAAAAGCTGCACTTGGTTATTACATACAGCACTTGCACTACTTTCCATATTTTTAAGATTCTAAAAAAATAAATAAATAAAAACAAACCAAAAAAACCCCTGGGCTTCAAAATGGTGTTCCAAACAGTTATAGAATGGGGTTTTGGTAAATTCAGCATATCAGCAAGATTACAGCTGTCTGATGTAGTGACAAAGCAAGGGTGGCAGCCCAGTTACTGTTAAAAAACACCTGTAGTGCTACAGGGAGCAAAGTAGGTTATGGACCAGCAGTGACATCCTAGCACTGTCCTTATCCCACATTATACTATGAACTATCTAGAGGTGCTTGAGAGCATCATTTGTGCCTTCGTGAGGCAAGAAGCCTTGTAGGGATAAGGCTGTGCCTAATTGCACAGGTTTTCATCAGTTTTTGTAAGATGCCATTATCCTGCCTGAAGGTTTTCATCATGTGGAGGAAAGAGGAAAACTCAGTCACTTTGTTAGATGTGAAAAGAGAATAAAAAGAGAATAAAGAGAATAAAACTTTGGGACATCTATCCACACTCTCCAAAAAACCACTGGTGTGGGACTGGGAAGCTGCTCTGGTACAGGGCAGGAACTGAGAACTGCTGCTGCTGCTGCAAATGAGTGCATTTGCACTGTGGTGTCTGAACACTGTTTTGCACTCACAAGATTTATTTCTCAGTGGGCAGAAGAGCTACAAGATTAACAGTTGAACAAATACATTGAGACAGCCAAGACATCAAAGCAATTGGAGAGTCACTGGGATGTCAGAGAGCTGGAAAGTCACCTGGCCACGCTTCTTAGGAATTATTTTATCCTCAGATTAGGTCAGTTGTCTTGGAGTCTGGACATATCCTCTGGCAAATTTAGCTACAGTGACTTAAGTCATTACCAGACTTGGCTCTGAGCTTCTCCTCCAGAGGATCATCCCTTGGTAGTAGGGAATGTGTGCCTGCATCCCAGCCACTGCAACTCAGATCCTGGAGGTTTACAGTAAGCAGAGTACCCTCCATTTTAAGGGGTAGATGAGCTTGTGAGCTGCACCACCAAGGATGAGAATGTCCTGTATACCTGGGCAGAAATCTCCAGGGAAAATGAGGAGCTGGAAACATGTTAAAGCCGCTGTCATGAAAGCCACCAGAGTGCATGTTCCAGAGCTCTAAGGAGCTGTGCTGTGGCTATTTTTACCATAAAGAAATTCTGACAGATATTGGAAAGTCAGTTATTGCAGTTGGAAGGTCAGAGGGAATCGTATCCCAGGTAGCACCACTTAATGTCAATCATTCTGTGCTAGCTTTTTCTCCTCCATGCAATCTGCAATTCATTTGGGGGAAAAAAATGTGAGTAGCAGCATTTTAACTTTAGGTTCCTTGTACAGGAACTAGCCAAGGGCTGATACCAGAGTGGGGATCAGAAGAAGGTTTATGTAAGATGTAGCTTCCCTGCAGAGAGCAAACAGAAAGCAGCTCAGGAAGATCGTGCAGAGGCTGCTAACCATGAGACCACCCTCACTCCTTAGACTGCCTCTGCCTCACTTCTTCCCTGAAATTTTGATTTAGGTTGAGTCAGTTGGGAAGTTAAAGATGAGTTTGGGGTCTTGAGGGAAGGGTGTGCTAAAAGCAGCAATATGAAGCCATGAACAAGAGGGAAAGTCATAACTTGAAAAGTGCCACAGAGAGGGAGCTGTGTCTTTGCTTTTATTGAACTGCTGGCTGCAATAATTACACCCAAATTCACTCAGTCTCCTCTAGTGTTGTCTCTAGAAGTCCATTTAAGAATACACTTATTTTCACAAATGATGATATATGGAGAGCAGAGAAACAGCTGATGTGATGCTGCAGTAATGCCAGCAAACCCTAGAAGCTCACAAGTGAGCTGAGGTCTGTGGCTGCACTCCTGCTCCTGTCAGGCCAGTGCTGCTGGCCAGAGTTGTCCAGGCAGAAGAGTTTCCGTTCTGCTTCAGCTGGGGGGAGAAACAGTCTAGATGTTATGTTGGTGTAGTAAATAAGAGGTGATAAAATCAACAAAGAGAAATATCCCTCTCAAAGAGGGAAAATTAGTGTTATTATTTTCAATACCAAAAGCAATAAGACACTGTGTTATAAAGAAGAAACAGGCATAATACAAGAGCTATGAATGGATAAATCAGCAAGGAAGACTGAACCTTGCCCTTCTACATCTTACAGCATTAACCCCAGTTGCCTCAACTGAATGATTTGGTTCTGTCAGCCAGTGCTGTGACAGGGCTGTTAGTTCCCAGTGTGGTGTATCCATGATTAGGAGGAACTGACAGGGAGTGGGATGTGCATGTAGGAGTGGCAACTGGAATTTCGGGAGCTTGAGCCCTTTTTTCCTGTTGATTTCTTTGTGCCCTCCATGTGCATCTTGCACATGAGCACGTTGATCACGGGGAAGCTCTCACACCTTGTATCTTGTCCCAGCACTTAGAGCACAGCAGAGTTGATGTGAAATGTCAGCAGGCTGGGTTTGTGATGTGTTTTTTTACACTGTGATAAAGCTTAATGCTTTCCACTGACTAAACCAGGCATGGATCTGAGCCTCAGCAGGTCCAGAGGTGCTGTGCAATGGGCAGTGGGGCTGTGCAAAATGACAGCCTGAGATTAAAGGTGAGTGTTCAACCCAGCAGGTGCTGTAACCCCTCTCTCCATTACAGACTGGAGTCGCCAACGCGCGCACTGGTGATGGAGGCTCCAAAAGGCATCGAGATCAATGCTGAGGCTGGCAGCTTGAAAGCCACATGCAGGACAGAGCTCAGGCTGGAATCCAAAGATGGAGAGGTAAGCAAAGGACATCACACCCTGCAGTAAAACCAAACCAAGCACAGGTCCCCTGGTGGATTTGTAGCCTTCTGAATCACTGAGCTACTCCATGTGAAACACTGGAGAGAAAGTGCTGGTGAAACAGACCTTTACCAGCCTACTTTCTGCTAGCAGTGATTGAACATATCACATGCAAACAAGCCTCACTTTGTGGCAAAGGCTGATTAATTAGTTTTAAAGTGCTTGGATAATAGCATCTGTTGTTCAGGCAGATTTATGAAGCTGTAAAATACACGTTGCTCCTAAATTCTTTGTTTCCTTGTCACTTTAAAATAAGATTTACTTGGCCACCGTAATTAAATCTTTTATCATACATTTTTCTATAAGAAGAGCTTAATTTACTGTTATTGATCTGAAAAGCTTTTGTAGCTGATATTTTCATTCTGGGAAGAAAGGAAACATTAGGAGACACCGGTGGTTGCACTGGGGAAACTTTCAAAGAAGAAGAGAGAATAACTAAAACTGGTAACAGAGAACAAAAGTAAAAAAAGGTGTTAAGCCTTTCCTGCTGTCCCAAAAGTATATGAGTATATGCTTCCCATTCCCTCCACCCACCACAGTAAAGACACTGAAAGATGTAGCTGAGGATCTCCCACTGAGGAGCCCACGAGGAGCCTCAGCTGGAGTTGTTTCTTGTTGAACACAAAGCTTCCAGCTCCAGTTAAAGCTAATGTTTTTCCTATCTTACCAGCAGATGTAACAAATAAGATGGGATTTTTATTGTAATTCCTATTATTTATAAAAATTTGCATTTCAAGACATTACAAACCCAGCCCAGGAGTGTTAATGAAACCTCCCAAAAGAACAAAACCCCCTATTTGATATGCAACAATTAAATCCAAGATATTTTACTATTGCAAACAGTTGTCTTAATGTTTTAACAGTAATTTGCTTTTCAAATACCTGCATTGACCTGTGTCTTTCAGGAGATTAGATGATTGCATACTAAAACTCACTGTCATTGCAATATAAGAGCAAACCTTTGTAAGTTGCCCTGTGATATTCTGGTGTGCAGGTTATCTCACTGTACTCTGCTCGTGATGTGAGAGCATTCCCATGGAGCTGCCATGGAGCTGCCACATGTTCTGTTTTACAAGGAGAAATTCAGATCTATGTCAGCATTTGAGTCCTTTTTTAACATACATAGAATGTAATACATGAAACAATCATAAAAAACGAGTGCTGTGAGCTTGCCAGCATAACTGGCAGTGGGGTTGTGATGCCAGAAGTGGCAGAGGAGGAGCAAAGTCATTGTGTGGATGTGAACTACATGTGCTCCCCACTGAGCAGTGTGGTACCCACCTCTGGTTGATTTAATCCTAACATGGAGGTGCCCCAAGAAGCCCTGAGCCAAAAAACACCATGGTGGGTAGATTAGCAGAAACAAATGAAGGTGGCTCATGGTAAATGCAGACCATAGGCTCACACAGATTTATTAGACTCTCCCCTAATACTGACCACTCCGTTTTTTGCAGCAGATGAGTTTTCTAAAGGAAGCTTCTTTAGAGGTGAGATAAAAAATAACAGTGCTCCACTAATTCTCTCTCTCTCTCTCTCCTCTCTGGCTTCAGATAACTTTGAATTCTGCAAAAATCAAACTACCTAACTTGCCTCAAGGATCTTCCTCTTCTGCAGGGTCCAGGCAAAAAATCTACGAGCTCTGTGTGTGTCCCAACGGGAGACTTTTCCTGTCTCAGGCAGGCACTAGCTCCACCTGCCAGATAAATACAAGCGTCTGCCTTTGAGAGACACTTTGCAGTGGGGCATCACAGGCAGCACAAAAGCCAGTTCTGGTCTCACAGATTGCAGCTGCCAACTATTTTTACTAGAACACAGAAAGCCTATCAAAGACTTTTTTGTGTGTGTGCGCGCACGTGTGTGTGAATATATATATATAAAAA
>VZTY01022577.1:580829-616407 GCA_013400935.1 Turnix velox
TATATATCCTCTGTGTAAAATGATGTTTCAGTACAAGGAATCCCAGGGTGACCCTGTTACATTTGTGTAGCATTTCTCTTTCCCACACCAAAATTAGCTGGTACAATCTGCTGAATTGGACTCAATGCTCCCCTGGACCCTTCTGTATTAATACAGTCTAATGATCACCCCACATTTTTGATCACATTCTCAGAGCAATGGGATTGCTGGCTGGGCAAGATTCTGGAACCAATGTAGACACACCAACATAGAAAGGAAAGAGAAGCATCTCTGATTATTTTTGCACCATTAAATCAGTGGCATGGAAAAATAAAAAAGGCCACCAAAATAGCCAGATGTGATCCAGGACACCAGAGATTAAAAAACCCTCTTTAATTTTCACCTGATGTGTGGCTCCCCTTTGGGAGAGATGGATTACATTTGGCCAGTCAAACAGTCCAGGCTCTCTTCCTGGAGTAATCCTGTATTTTTCTGAAGAGGCCTGAGACTTGCTTTTGCATGGCCAAGGATGCCTCGTGGTATTCAGATGAGATGCAGCAGCTCTAATGTTAACCTGAGCTCATCTCTGTGTAACTGAGACTGGCATTGCATTTTGTTCTCAGAAGGAAAAAAGTTGTGAAAGTTTGTTTAACTAGAAAAGTCCTGAATATCTTTATTTAACAGGTATCCTGGATCAGCCTACCCACTCCCCATTAGCACCTTTAATTTTGATTTGGTGTGATGTTGTATAATTTGGACATTACTTACCAGCACCTACAGAAACAAAGAAAATTAACTACTCTACTCATAGAAGCAGAGAAAGTCATACAAATCCAGGATGTTGGGTAGATGCTGTGCCAGAATTGTTACCTTTTCTTTCAGGAGGTAGAGTTCCAAGGTCACTTAGATTTGGTGGAGACTGCAAATATCAGAGATGCTGACAATGAAACCGACTTTTAAAGCTTTTCAAAGCCAGATGACTGGAAAGCAATGGTTCCTCTATAATTTGAAACCTAAAATCTCTGTGGTTGGATATCTTCATGGTTGTGTTTTATCTTATTTTAAGGTCTAAGAGTCACTTATGGGCAGGATAAAATGTGAAATCCAATCTGGTAACATTACTCCCACAGTTCAGTTTTTGAAAACTAATGAGAAGAGTCCAAGTCATTGAATTCTGACCCACAATTGCATCAGCATGCATGCAAAAATCCTTGGGAAAATTTTAAAAAAAAAAGGTAGCAATCACTTCACAAGTGTCCAAGTTGCAGTAATTCTCATGAGGACAGCAATGTGCAAATACGACAGATCTCTGCCCATCCCTAGTGATATCTAAGCAAAGCTGGAATTTTTCAGGTGATCTTCAAGATCAAATGTAGCTGACAGAAATAATTAGAAACCATTTAGCCCATTCCCATTTTTACAGATTACCGTGTATTTTCTTGTGGTCTGGAGAGTACCAGGTTTTGATTATTTGTTTTTTTTTAATTAAAATTCTGGCTTAATCCAAAACTGACTGGACTCAAAGGAAGATTTTGGTAGAGTTCAGATGAGATGTGTTGCTACCTTACAAAGCAGCAGTCCCATAAAATTTACTCCTGAAAGAGGATTGGATGATCTAATTTTATTTAACTTCTGCTTTAGTTATTCAAATGATTTGTTAATGGATGATTCCTGTAATTATAATGTCTTGAACCAACATTTGAATGCAAAGGGTCACCCAGGATAATAATTGTATTGGGACACAGGACTATACCATCTCTGTTCAAAGAGGGGAATTGTGCCTATGCCTTAAGTCAATGCACTCAGCAAGGAGAAGCACATCATATTTATCTTGTTGTTAAAACTAGTTTGTTTTGGGGGGAGGGACAGGAGGGTGTCTTGGGAACTGGTTGTGCAACTTATAACAGATATTAATGAAATGCATTAAGACTGTGGGGGTACCTAGAGTGATACAGACTTTTTTTTCCTATCATGTTAAATATAGCAAAATACTGTCTACGTTACCTCTGGGACCATGACCAAAGTCCCATTCATAGACCTGCATTTACTGGTGGAGGCTTTTTTTTCCCATTTCATTCAATACAAATTCACAAACCTTGTAGCAAGCATGGCCCAGCTCTTCAACAAATCCCTTGTGAGCTGTTGGGAAGACACATGCTAGGGGAAGAGTACTCTGTACAGAAAAGGAGTGATGTTAACTTTCCCATCCCTGAGAGTACTGATGCTGGTGAGAAGGACAAGGCTGAGCACAAGGACAGACTCAGAAGGGGTGCTATGCACGGATTTCCATGCTCTGCATTCTATCTGAAGATGGGCAGTGGCTCAGTCTTCATCCCCGTGTTCCCTCTGTCTGCTCTGCTGAGGATTTCCATCCCAGCGAGTTAATTTTGAGTAGCTGGTTTTCTCCGCTGGGCTCTTGGATGGATTTGGGTTAAAGAAGCAACTTCTTAATGTTTTAATAATCTGCAAACTTAAAAATGCCCTCACGTGTCTCGGAAGTCTCCCTGCCTATGGCAGGAGGGTTGGAACTAGATGATCTTTAAGGTCCCTTCCAACCCAAATTATTCTATGATTATTACCTTCTCATATCACCAAGGCCAATAAAGTGTTTAAGGACATTCAGCCATTAATTTTGATGTGAATCTCTATTGGAGAGCTGTTAGGAAACAACCTTATGCATCTGTGCCATCACTGCAGATGCTTCTGTTAAGGTGAACAAAGGGCATCTTAATTATGTCTACACAAAAAAAGTTGCTTCAATATATTTTAAAGTCATATTTCCTTATTAAAAGCATAAAATTATACATTGTGTTGAAAGACAAGAAATTGTTCCTTTAAAGATTGAATCCGTTCAGAGCCTTGAAAACCATCTGAGCCCCACTCAAGTACTTGGATAACAGTTCAGATGATGCTTCCTGTGCTTGTGTTGGCCTGATGGTTAGTCCCCTGCTGTTCAGCAAGTGGCAAAGCAGAGTAAATGGGACTGAATGTCCAAGATTCCAGGGGAAAAAACAGACCTTTTGGTTAAAAAGCAGCATATGAACACATACAGCAATCTCATGTTTTACAGTTTGCTGTTAGAGGGTATTGAGGGGTGACAGACTTACCTGCTGGATGAGGCAAATACATGGGAGTCCCTTTTCCTCCTGCTTTGCTCAGAAATCCCTCAAATTTTCTGTACCTTTATGGGTTGGATTGCCCTGAGTCCATTTAAATTAGAGCCTCCTCAGCTGGAATTTCATCCATATGCTTCATCTGCCAGGGATAAAATGGAAAAAATTAGCAAGGGTCTGTTTATTTCTTCATGAAAACACACCTGAAGTTTAGTTTGGTTGAGCATTCAGATTTGGGGCCATGGTGTTAATCTCAAACTGGAGTTTAGTTTTACCTCCCAAGATAAGGCTGGGGTGGGTGGTGGACTTGCTTCTGCTGGACTCAATGGAAGAGATCTGATGACTTAGTGTCCTGAGCTGGGATGGGAGCTGGTTTGGTTACAATTCAGGATGGTGGAATCAGTGCCAACCCTAGAAGAAGATGGAGCTGACCCCTTACTCCACAGTGTGTTCAGGGCTGCATTGCTGAAACCCTATGGAAGTGCTCATTGAGGGACTGTGATACTAATGTCAAGGTACCCAGTGCAACCATGAACACTGCAGTATTCATAAATGCATTTATGTATTGCAACTCTTAACTTTATAGGGCTTTGAGAACTTGTTAGATTTGCTTTAAAAGCAACATTTCTTCAGAAATCAGTCAGGAAAATGACTGTCAGTGCTCACCTGAGCAGCGAGCAGTACCTTGTCCACAGGTATAAATCTTGCTGCCATTGGTGAAGCTGGATGGTTTTCCTAAAGCAAAAAAGACTTTGCCATTAGCAAAAGAAGAGATCCTAATACTGACTATACAGCTGTATCCATTCTTCAGGTTTCTTTGTGGTTTTGTTGTTGTTTTTGTGGGGTTTTTTTTAATTTTGGGAATATATTGCCCAGTTGTCAATGAAATGGGTAGCTTAAGATTACAAAGAGTTAACACTAAAGGAAATCATCAAAAGAGAAAGGCAGTAACTTCTGAAATACATATAAGGCCTGTCCTCTCTATACGTTTTTAGAAAACTATGTGCAAGAGTGATTTGTATTTGGTTATCTCAGTCACGTGCTGTTAAAAGACTGTGGTTTTTTTCTCCTTTAAGCATAACCATCACATTGCACAAATAAAAAATATAGGCATAAGCCTAAAAATACCACCTGTGATATACAATATGGCAAAATTATGCCTAAATTTTAAAAATCCTGCCTAGGAATTGCTCCAAGGTTAAAAAGAGGTTCCTTTGGAATTTGTGAAGATGTCAGGTTAGTTCACATCATACCTAGTTTGCAAATGCAGATGTTCTTAAAAGAAATTAGCTTTTGTTGTCATGAGACATGCACACACACAAGTATGTATATAGAAATATACTCACATGCACTTGCTTACAACAGAGGCCAATTTTCTTTCTATCTGTTGTTATGGCTTTAAGTTTCACATTGCAGAATAGAGTGAGACAAAGACCAAAGACTTACTAAAACTCATCCCTTCCCTGGCTGCCCTCATGCCTGAAATGCATTACCTTTAATGGTGCTTTTTCAAACTGGGCAGGAGAAATACTTCTTTTTCCAAAAGCTGCATTTGAGAGAATAAAGTGGCTCTAACTTCGTTAATGGAGAGAAAAGGAAATAGTGAGAAAAAACCTTTAAATGTGTGCAGAGGGCAAGGTTACCTTGAAGTCTGAAATGTGAAGAAATAGCCCAGAACACTATCACCCTGGGCAGGAAGTATAAATAAAGTGAGCAAATGCTCTTGGCTGTTCGCTTACCTGCACTCAAGCATTAACAGATCAGGAACTCAGTGCTTGGTGAAGAAGAGTAACTCTGCCATAATGATTTCATTTTAAAATGAAATCATAGAGCATAGAGCAAAACCAAAAAAAAGTTAGAGGCTGTGCTATTTTTTTTTTCTTTTCTATTTTATGTTTTTATGGCTGACATTTTAAATTTGGAAATGTCATCATCCAGCATTCACCCCAGCAAGCGCAGGGTGCGTTCCTGCACAGCCTTTGCCAAGAACTGGGTTGGTGCTTTCTGAATGGGAAAATACCAGCCTTTTTATTGCTGTTGAGGAACAGCCATGGCAATGTTTACATTTTCCCCATTTTAACCTTTTCCCTCAATTCTGAAATTGCTGTGTAATGTGTTTGTAGCTGGTATCCTGCCACACATGGAGCTGCGTGCAGGTGGCCAGCAGTGAAACCTATCGTGTCACTTCTAGGTCTTGCATTCCCCCCCAAAAAAACCAAGTCCTGTCTGAAGCAAAGGCACTAAGGTGAAATTGGGGGCTGTCAGGGAAATTCTGCCCAGCAATTGCTGTCTTTTCACAGTTGATGTCACTGAGTTTGGGGCTGTGAGCAGAGCAGGGTTAAGAACCAATGTGTCCCTCATGATATTATTCAAGCAAGGGCAGAGTGAATGAAACAAGGTAGGTAGGAGGGAGAGGGAAGAAATGGCAAGACCACAGTAATGCAGCAAACTTCTTTCTTTGTTTACAGCATTCTACTTTAAATTAATAACATTCATTTTCCTAAATATGTTAGCAATTATGCTTGGTCTCTTCATGGCGCGCAGTGAAATTATTGTCCCTGAAACCACTTACAGTTTGGGCTGTTTAAAATTGCTGGCGTGTTTGTTTCCGTCCACAATAACCACAGTGGCTTGAGGCTTGGATGGAAAATTATAGCAAATAGCTTGTATTTAGAAAGCTTTTAAGTCTGCTGCAGTTGGGAAGCCCATGGTTATGCATATACAGCCCTGAGGCTTTATCATTTCAGATCCTCTTGTCCCGCCACTTGAATTGCATTGTGCCCTTGTGAGAAGCGACACGCTTTCTTCCTGCAGGAAAAGATGGATATTTAAAGCTGCAGGATTTTTATCTGAAGCAAAGAAGATAATGTAATCACTGCACACCGCCGAGATTTCCCATCCAAGTCACTTTAAACTCGATGTGTGAGTCCCTTAAAAATTAATTTGCTACAAGTGTAATTCCTGCAGGGAAGTTAGAGCTGGTGTCGCTCCCAGGAAATGTCTCACCTTGTTACAGCTCGAAGCCACACAGTGGCTGGGGTTTTCTGCCACCAGTCAGTAGTGATGGGCTGCCTGTTCTGAGGAAGCCAGATTGTCCTTTGAAGCAACTCATCTCCTTGGATGGAGTTTTTTGCAAGTTTTCAACCTGTCTTAAAAAAAAATGAAGGCTACATCCACTGTGAAGCATATGTAATTGTGTGTTTGTTACCCATTTAGTTTGTTAATTCTCTCTGCCAGCAAGAGGAAATATCAGAAGCGGAAATTTATGCACAAGTTTTACATTTATATTGTGCCCTGGCATCTAAAGATAAAAACATGCAGCCTCAGTTAAACAGTCTTTTCTTCTAAGATTAAAAAGGACTCTCTGGAGCCTTCCATCAGGTCCTGCCCAAATGGGATGTCTCACCATTTCTAACACATTTGCTGTTGTAGAAACAGGCTGGTTGCAAAGCTCAGGTCGTGAGCATCTTTGCATGGAGCAGGACTGTGAAATTGCATTGTGCTCTCACAGTTTTGCCCCATTGAAAAGGCTTAACCACCGATGGGAGATAACACATTGCGAAGCCGCCTGCTGCTGAACACGTTATCGCTTTCTAAAGCCGTGCAGCTTCTTTGGTCTTTTAAAAATTGCCTCATAACAGAGTCCTTGAAACATCTCGAGGCTCACGTTGGACAGAAAAAGGATAATTATTTGTGGGTGGTTCTATTTTTATCAAAGGCTGGATTGTAGATGAGAAAAATGTTGCTGTTTGAGTTTCTCCCATGCTTGGCTTCAAACACCACCTCCCTCCCAACACTACAGTTTTCTTTGGGGTGGCTTTAGAGCAGGGACTGAGCTCCTCCACTTTGCCAGAGCCCCACAAAGATGATGAAGGCTGGGTCATCTTTTTGGCTTGTGTACTCATTATCAATGCAGTTACTGGTGTAAGGAATAATGAAACAATCCTGCAGGAGAAATGATTTTACAGTTGTATCTGCAGTCTAAGTGGTATAAATACTAGTGGTGGTTGCTGTGCTAACTATCCAAGAACCACCTAGAAGGCATTAGAGATAACTCCAGAAGGTGCAGCTGAGCAGCTCTTAAAGCCACTGCTGCTTTATCCTGGCAATAGCTGTGTCCCATCTAAGGGGATTCTGTGGAGATGGTTCTCAGAAAGGCTGCAGGGTCAGGGAGACTTGGAGAGGAATTGCCCTTTCTTATTTGCCTCCATCACATTGCCAGGTCCTCTGCAGTAGAGACAGCAGCAAGGCATGGTGCCTGCATTGGGCAGGAGCATCAGGGCCATTCACAGCATGAGGATTTGACTCTGTAGATGGTGTAAATCAGGATTGGGCTTCACTGGTAGCCTGGACCATGTGAGGATTTGCCCCTAAAGGTTTAGCAGCTTTTGTGGAATCAAGAGGAAGACTTTGGCTGCCCTGTTTAAACCACAGCCATGGTGCTCCTGGGGACAGCCGTGGGACTCCTCATGCTTCTAGATTTTCAAATGGATGCAGCCTGAGAGCTCTGAAGGCAGGGGCATGTTCATCCAGCTTGGCACCACCACTCCATACTGGAGTTCAGCCGATGACATAGTGAGGAAGGAGGTCTCACTGGGCAGAAACTCAGGCTCTGTGGGTCCTGCTGGTGGTAGGGCAGGGGTAAGGAGCAGCTCACCTCCTTGTCCCCTTTGGTGAGTTATCAGAGTAAGCACAGAAGTTACTGAACAGATACTGCTCTTGCTCAGCAGAGTGAGACCATGCCCGAAGCCTCATGAAGAGCAGATCTGAGCAATTATATGTTCATCAAAGAAGGGCTTGGTTGACAGAATTCACACCCAGAGTTCTCCATAAGTCAGGGCTTTTCCCAAGCTGTGACACAGTTTGGATCTGCACTATGCAGTAGTTTGGGAATGGGGAAAGGATTGACCTACTGGATCTGTCACAGATCCCTTTGGGTTTTGGGATTGGCTTGGGGTTTTTTTGCCCACCCTTATTTGAATTAGTTTCCTTGTGCACAAATGCCAACAGAATGCTCAATATTAACAAAACAATGCTCCACATCAGTAAAACCAACAGCAAAATGACATTGTACAAGTCAAAATGAGAACCTTGTTTATCTACAACAGAAATTTATAAAAGGCATGACCCATGTGCTACAGCAGTTTTCATCTGTGATGCTGAAATACCTTGTCTGACCTCTACTCTGATAACCACCAATGACCTTGATCATGTAAACAGGACAAAATGAATTTAAAGTCTTATCACAGTTCTCATTAAGGAATTCAGATTTCTTTGGCTTTTTTCTTTTTAATTTATGTATGTGTGTGGTTGTGTGGGAAAATATAAAGCTTTTTTGTATTGAATAACATCAATCCTTGCACACTCTATGCAAAATTTTGTAAGCATTGCAATAATGCTATGAATTACACAAGGAACTATTTTAACTTTATTACACTTTCTGTATAAAAAAAAAGAACTTTGTATTTAAATGATTTCAACTGCAATCTTGTAAAATATATTAATAAAATAATGATTGTTAAGAAGGAAAGAGATGCTGAAGGGTTTTTTTGTTTCTCTGAGCATAGCAAACATGAGTTAGACCTCACATTTTCATGTGTCTGTGGGATGCAGAGAGGATTTATCTGCAGGACTGGATCACACTCATGAGCCATTTCACAGCATCATGTCCCTGAATATGTTCATGTCAAAAATGCTGCAGAGGACAAAATGAGAAACTCTGTGCCTGGCTGATGGAAGAAAACTTGTCATCAGCAAAACACAACATCTTCCCTTTGGGGAAAGCTGACTTAGTTACTGCCTCACACACAGTTTTGTTGAACTTCTCACCTTTGTCCTGGAGTTAGTGTTTCTCTCACCCGAGTGTTGAAGGCATGTGAGATTCTGCCTGAGCATCCTAAGCCCCTTTGAGAAGATAAAGTGCTGCTTGTGCTCCAAACCAGAGGGATCTCATAATTTTCCAGGGTTGGACTGCTGGTGCCTGCATCCAGGAAAACATCCTCACCTGCCCAGAGCATGGGGAGCATGAGCTCAACTCAGCCTGCAAAGAAATAATTATATTTTTGCAGGGGAAAAAAGAAAAAAAAGCCAACAGTGTGGACCAACTCACAGAAAGCCTCTTGAAAACCTCTGGCTGTTTTAGCTATCCATCAGTTTTATTTTAATTGGCCAACTAATCAGATGCTCCTGGGTGACTCTGCACATGCCAGGCAATCACTCGTGAGAGCATTTTGCAGGAGCTGGGTTTTAAATATGAATTTGTTCACCCTGGATTTTGTCAGTAAATGAGAGCATTGATTGAGGCTCATTACCAGAATGAAAAGCAAGAATTCAATAATTCAATCCAGCTGAAAAGATGTGTGTGCCTTCCAAGGGCATGGAGAGAACCCTTGCAGCTGAAGTCCAAGCTGGAGTCATACTTGTTTACCAGTTTGGAGGGGCTGATGTTTATCAGGCCCCAACAAAGTTCAGTCAGTTTTTTCTGGTGGGCACACACAGGCTTTCTCATAATTGCTGAGGTTTGGGCTCTTTTTGTTCAAATTAAAAAAAAAAAAAATACAAAAAGACATCTTTCATCTGAACTTCAGCTGCAGTTCCTGACCTGAATTTGGCATTTCTAGCAAGCTGACAATGAAATAATTCATTAATTAACCCCCATGAAGAAGGACACTGGCATCACAGAGGACACAGCTCCATGGGCAGAACCCAGCACAGACACAGCAGCTGGATCCTGTCCCAGTCCCAGCAAATTCCTCACCTGTATGTGTCTTGTGATTTAAGCAATAAGGAGTAGTTATGGAACTCAACCTTAAGGAATAGAAATACAAAGTGCAGCACTTGGTAGCAGGATTATGTTAACCATTTTTAAAAGCCTGAGGAGCTGTAGTTAAAAACAGGCTTTGTCTTTCAACATTCACATCTGGGAAAATTACTGAACTGTAATTTCTTTACTGGTATTCTTCCTTTCTCTTTTTAAGGAGTACTTCCCCAGGTTTGCTTTATTTCCTTCTTACCCCTATAGGTAATTCATTGTTCCATTATTTTTTTTCCAGACTAGCAAACAGAAAGGATCAAACCAAGCAAAAAAAAAATCATTACAAAAGCAGAAAAGAATCACTGAGAAGAAATTAGTCCATTTAATACTCTTTAAAATGATAACTTCAACACTTTAAAATTTTATATGCAGCCAAGTTTTTGTATTTTTCATCCAAGTCTACTACAGACAAGTTGCTGCTGCTGAAGTTCAGTTGTTAAATCAGGATGATTATTTTTATTGTTATGAACAGTGCCCAGAAACCTGTGATGAGAAGTGTCTGTTTTTAACAGTTCTTCTCCAGTGCTGTGACCTTGATTCCTGTCTCCTTAAACTGAAGAGAAAAATCATCCTGAATTTAGTGGTAAAGGTTCAGACCTAAATAGCTCCAGTGCCAAATGCATCCCAGAGGAAAATTATATGGCCTCATTTAATGGAGAAAAAGCAAGAAATCTGGCCAGCAGCTAGAACCTGACTCTTTATTGCAGTCATTTCAGAATAAAAAGCAGAGTGTCAGAGTGTAGGTAGTCTTTACATGTTTGATCCACACTATTGGGAGATTGTAATATCCATTACTGAGATGATCTGCACTTCTTTAAAATTGGGGTTTCTGAATAGACCTTCAGAAAACAGCTCTGCTTCAGGCTAACACACAGCTAAGCTTGTGTAACATCAGCCGTGGTATTTTCCCTTTCACACCTACAGGGACATTATTTTTACCCTCCTTCTCAGGCTTTGCTTTCAGTCCATGAGCAGCACAGCAATGCAGGCATGGAACAAGCCCTCTGCCTCCTCACTGAGGAATGCGTGCAACCATCTGCATTCAGTGGGTGCATGCAGAGTGGGGGAAAGCACAAAACACCTTTTGAATCGCTGATATAACCTCATCTGGTGTGGTTTTCTGATCATACACACACACAGAGAGACTGCAGCACACAGCTGCAGGGCAGAGTTGATGGCAGTCTGGGCTCCTGCTGGGGCTGGAACTCTCCTGGGGCCCCTGGTCCCACCTCGCTTTCCTCAACAGTGCCATTCCCCTGACACTGCCCAACTCAGGCTAGGAAACTGGAATACTTAAACAACAGCATAACCCACAAGAAGAGGGGGGATTTTCACCATAGTGATTACTAGCTACAACTTGAATTTAGCAGATAAGAGCTCCGAGCCAAGCAAAGGATGATGAAGACGGCTGAGATAGGATTTTACTAATTGAGTATGAGTCTTACATCTGCTTTGCCAGCTTGGGCAGAACTAACAAAAACACAATCAGAAAAACAGACAAATACATGCAGAAATGTGAAGCTGTATCTCTGGGTGGCTTCCACCCTCAGCCTGAGCCTCTCTCCTTCCTCCAAACTGGTTCCACCTTCTTCCTGGGGATGAGGTTTGAAGATGTTACTGTTGGGGCTGCTGCATCTTGCCCCAACAACCAAAAAAATGCTGCATCCCCAGTGTGTTCAGAGCTGGGGCAGAGGATGGGGAAGTGGCCAGGGCTGAAACAAGCAGCATTTGAGGTGACATTGTTCCCAGACAGAGCCGCATTTATCTCAGTGCCCCCATCAACACAACTTGCCTGTGCAAATCTGCAAAGCAGCAAACTGCTGGAGAGGGTACAGTGCCACAAAGATGATGAAGGGATTGGAGCATCTTTCTTATGAGGAATGGCTGAAGAGGCTGGGTCTCTTTGGCTTGGAGGAAACTGAGGGGTGACCTCATTAGTGTCTATAAATATGTAAAGGGTGAGTGTCAGGAGGATGGAGCCAGGCTCTTCTTCTCAATGACATCGGATGACAGGACAAGGAGCAATGGGTGCAAGCTGGAACAAAGGAAGTTCCACAGAAATGCAAGAAACAACTTCTTTAAAGTGAGGGTGGCAGAACAGTGGCACAAGCTGCCCAGAAAGGGTGTGGAGACATTCAAAGCCTGGATGCATTCCTGTGTGAACTTATCTAGGTGTTCCTGCTCTGGCAGGGGGATTGGTGCTTATGATCTTTTGAGGTCCCTTCCAATCCCTGACATCCTGTGATTCTGTGAAAAGAGTTTCAGCTACACAATCATCTTGAACCATAACAACTAAATTTGAAAATAACTATCTTCTGCTATGAAAGCATTAAAAATATCTGTAGTGCATTCATTGGGCTGTGAACGCTACAGCAGGTCCATGCACACACACACACACACACACAGAGGATTCTCAAAGAAAGAAAAGCAAGGAGAAAAAGCTCAGTCACTTCCAAGAAAAGCCACAACCCACCACCTACATGATGAACTTTTAAGCACAGAATGCACCTCCCAATGAATTATTTATGAATTAATTTGCAATGAGCAGTTTAGCAGTCAAAGGAAGCACAAACTGGCAGCGCAGCCCTGCCTGGGGTGACAGTGGAGGACACGAGCGCGATCCCTCCGTGACAAGATGACATTCAGCAGCACACGCCATGACCTGCACGTTAAGTTTAAGACAAAAAAAATCCCAATTCCTAATGAGTACTGATAGCCCAACATACCCTGTGACCCCATTCGCACATTGCAGTGGCACATGCTACCACTCATCCAGTGCCAGGTGACAGACACAAGAGCTTTTTGCTCTCTAGGTCCCTGAGGTGGCTGTGACCATGCTGACAGGAGTCACCCACCACCTCACACCTTCCCCACTGCCCTGTTTTTCAGCTAAAATTCAGATAGAGTGAGCTGCTGCTTAAAGGCTAATGAGGGGAACAAAGAAACCAGGAGACACAAAGACCACATCCTGGTTTTGAATTAATTCTTTACAGCCGTGCTATAAAAGGGCTATACCCCTGCTCAGCACCAGAACAGGCTCTGCAGAGAGGGCTCCACACCAGCCATGGCCTTTAGCATAGTATTAAATTAATGCTTTTGTGGAGTTGGGTGTTTTTTCCCTTCCTTCTCAGCTGGGTATCTCTGGTCTGACCATGCTGCTGCAGCTGAGCCCCAGTCCTGATGCTGGCTGCCTGGTGTGCTCTCAGGGTAACTGGCTGCTGTGTGCCTTATTTCTCTAACACAAACACGGGCATAAACAAACCTGGCTGGATTCCTGGCAGACCTGAGAATTGCATTTACTGTCTCCCAGGGCAGGAGTGATGTGGGAGCTAGCAGAAGAACACAAGCCTGAGAGAAACCCAAAGCAGAGAAGGCAGATCAGCCAGGGCAAATTCCACTCATTTCATTCCAAACTAACGTCCTGGCTTTTGTTGTTTGCTCCTAGGAAACACAGTGAATAGCTTATAAATGCTTCCGGATCTTATTTATTTATTTCTGGAGCAACAGCAGAGTCCTGTCTGTTTCCAGTGGGGTGGCTGAGATGGTTGCTCCACCCCACTGAAAGCATTAGTGCTGACCACAGTTTATCTCCTCAACCTTAATAACTTTTATGATGCACCTCAACTACCTTTAACTCTGCCTGTGCCTCTGTCCCCAAGTCCACCCTGTCAGTGTACAGTCCTGAAAACCACAGGGTTTTTTTTTAAGCAATGCCATGATGTAAATCCAACCAGCCAGCTGGGGAGAACAGCAGCATCATATCCCCTGGTAAGACTGACTCACACCTGTGTAGGCTGTGGATGAAGAGGTGAAACCTTTTTTTCCCAGAAGTGAGAAGCTGCTCTTTGTGTTGTTTTTCCCCCAGAAAGACTGAAGGTTAAAGGAGAAAGATGCTATGACATTTTAAAGGAGTTTACATCATTTGACTTTGGGAACTTTCTTTCCATGAGAAGTGCAAGGAGGGCTTTAAAATAAGGTGTGGGAATACAGGTAGCAGGCAATTTGGGATAAACAATACATTCAGTAAATAACAATTAATTATTTGCAATTAAAAAAAATTGTGTAAGTTGCTAAATTCCATTAACATTGCAGGGTCTAAATAAGCTGTAAAGAAGAGCCTTTTTATGTTTTCATCTCACCAATTAAAAAAATAATGACAGAAGGAGCACATTGCCCAGACTGGCCCATCTTGCAGTGAGATGAAAGCTGGGTGCACTTGTTACAGCACTTAGGGTGCAGCAACAACCTGAATGCAAAAGAAATGAATGCAGCATGCTTGGAACCACAGAGAATCCATGATATGCACAGCTGACACGATGCTTTAATGGCTTTGGTGTCACATGCACCAGAAGTCACTGCCAGCCAGTCATAAGTTACACAGACTTGGGAAAACTTCATCTGACCTGACTGCAATGACTCAGGTTAGGAGAGCAGTCAAGACTCAGGGATATTGTTCTTTTACTGTTGACAGAAAGAACAAGCTGTGCTGCACATGCCTCTTGCTTTAAGAAATCCGAAAGAGAGAGACCAGAAATGTTAAAATCACCTCCTACCATCCCAAAGAAATGGAGATTCATTCATATCTCCTAAACACCCATCAGCAAATAACCAGCCATCCACGTGGTGCTGAACAAGAGCCCAAGGGCTGTGGCATCTGCATCTGAACAAAGTCAATGACAATGTCTATGATTTAAATCCAGAAATACTTTGTTAAATGTACAAGCAATTGCTCTTTGGACAGATCTTGTAAAAAATATACTCCCCAGAGGATATCACAACAGGGTGACACTAGAACTGTCCCAGCCTGTTGGGGATTGCCCTATGCTAAAAACAGGTTGTATATGATGTGTTTGTAAAACAACACTCAGTTGGACAGTTAATTCTAAATGATCCTTTCTGAACAGCAAAATCAATTAGGCAGTTATTTACCACCTTGGATATTTCGGTTCCCTTCAGGATTTTTCAGTGTTGGAATTTGTCTCATCCACAAGAAATAAGCATGGCTGCAGTGCTCTTTTGTTGATTCTTCTGACTTGCCTCAATCCCAGAAGCCTAGTGGAGTCTCCTGGTGCAGTTTGCTTGCTGTGGAAAAGACTTAAGAGTTGACAGTTTTCACTGAAAAAAAAGAAAAAGAAAAGCCAAAACTTGGATGCAGTTAAATAAAGGATTCAGAGTCCCTCGGAGCTCACACCAGACACACAGAAACAATGCATGGAGAAGGCAGTCATTTTCCATCAAAGCAGGAATGGGCAAACTTTTGCTCAGTGCAAAGCAGGATGTGATTTTGGGGTGAATGCACCCCCCAGCATCATCCTGCACCAGGCAGCAGCTCCCACTGGCAGCATCTCTGCTGCTGTACCACACAGGCATCCCTGCCCTTCAGGGCTCCTCACTGTGATTAATGAAAACTCAGAGCCAGAGTGGGGAACTACAAGTCTCTAATATAACAACAGGTCACCTAACAGGCAAGAGGAGCTTGTTGGGACAAGAAAAAGGCCTGTCTGCCTCAGATTGCTGACAACCAGCTTTACCACATGTTTTCCAGGGAGTGTGGTTTCAAATTCAGCTTTTTAAGGTGACATTGAACTTGGGAAAAAAAAAGATGAAAACCTTTGAATGGGGAGATGCAAGAGAAACAACAGCTGAAAGAATTAGAGATGGAATCCTATTTCTTGATCCCAAAGTGCCACTGCTAGGTCTGATTTCAGTGGGAACACTCAGGGATCTAAAGAGAAACATATGCTGTGTGATGGCCACTGCCAGACTGCTGCAGTCCTCCCTCTCAGGAGTGGATGCAGCCCTGTCAGCACCAGCAGGATGAGGTCTCTATTCATCAGCAGGAGACAAATTTGGAGCATTTTGGCCAGGATTTTGTTGTTTTGAACACACTACGTGGAAAGGAACTTCCAGAGGAATTAAAGCCTCTTGTCTTCTAGGTCTGAAGCTGGTGCTCAGGACATCACCCAGCATCCAGACAGGAGACTGTTCTGCATGGAGTGAGAATTTTAAACCTTCAGAAGAAAAAAGAAGGTCTGTTCAGCCATATGAGTTTTCTAAAAGCCTAGGGACAGGGTACACTGAAGGAGTGGGGAAGCTTCTGAAAGTCAGAGGTGAGACTGGTAAAACTCTTTCATCCATTTAGATTCAAGACCACAGCAAGGCACTTCAGTTACTGGTTGGGAAAAAGCAGCACAAAATCATAGAGGAGGTGCTGGCAGTTCACTCACTGGAGCACAAGCTCTGCCAATGGCATCATTTGGATGCTGAAAGCCCTTGGCTCTAATTGTAGCATGGCCATGCTTGAATAAACAGTGCTAGGATTACAATCATTGTGGAAAATGGGATGGATTACATCCAGTCTGCCTGAGAGAGGAAGCTAGTTCTGGTTTGGCTGGGTGGGGGAGTTGGCACAGAAAGCCCCTGACATCCTGACACCTCTCTGCAGTGATTCCCCTCAAGATGAGAGGGCTGATGAGATGCAGAGAGAGGCTAAAGCAGACTGAAAGATCCTTTATGTAAATGTTCCTTTTAAATCCAACTCCACACAGCCCAAGCTGATGGGTTTGCAGTTGCTTCATCAGTCAGTTCTGAAGAGGGTGGAAAGTCAAAGGCATCTGCTGTCTCTCCCCAGAAGGAAGCAAGACTGCTGAGGACCAGGAATAGTTCTCACTCATGCAAAGAAATTAATCCCTGAGTTTAATTCCAGACTAGGAGTCTGGCTAGAACAAGATTGCTGTCAGGACACTCAGTTCCCATACAACTTATCTTTCACTTTGTAGTGTTCATCATCTTAAATAATGTGTTTAGCAGAATCCAGGTAGACAGCTGAATCCTATAACAGGAAAAGGCAAAGGCAGCTCTTGGAAGCCTAGCCCTCCAGGTCTTTATCTTTGTAGACAAGCAAGTTTTGAGTCTTTGGAAGAAATACTTTTGTTAATTTTCAATCACTGAAGTCAAGACTAGCAAAAATCCCTTGAAAATCTACTAACTGCATGGCAGATGTGAAGACTTGTGAAAAAGGGACAACAATGTTAGAATACATGCAATTATCACCATTACAATGAGAACTGGTATTTTGCCTGGATAGTCCATCTTTCGTGCAAAGATGTTCCTCATATGGAATGTCTCCCTAGAAAGACACCTCTTTCTTTTCTTTACTGATACTCTAGCAGTTATCATCTGCTGAGATTTTATACTGAGTGAGGTTTGAGAAACCTAAAAAGAGACAATCTACTTCCCTCCAAGTCTGATCCACAGGCTTTTATATTGGACTCTGGATGAAACCTCTAGAAGAAACCTATATTTACCCAGAACGATTATAAAAGGAACAATTTTTGATTCCATGGATGTTGACCTTCCACTTTAATCAGGAAGGCTGTCAGACTATGTGATTTTCATTGTCAGCTAAAACCCACCAAGCAGTGACTTTAACTTCCATGAGCTGCTAAAAAGAAAAGGGTAACTCCACTCAGAAAGCTGAATTTTGATTTCTAAAAATTCATGCAAGCTGTTTTTACTTACAGATTAATGCTTCTATTTCCTGGATGAACATCAGTACTTCTGCATGGAATAAAGCTTTGACACACCACTCAGGTAGATGAAACCAACACATTTCATTATTTCCTCTAGAGTTTCCTAAACAAATGTGGTTGAAGATCACCACAACTCAACAATGGTGTATTTCAGTGCAAGTAGTATGTTAATGGCTGAACAGCTCAATTAGCCCTTGCAAGTGATTATAAGCAAATTGTTTTTGTCAGTTTTGTAAGCTCAACTCTATAAAGTAACCTGCAAAACTTTGTCAGCCCATGTACATCTTGCTAGATAGAAGTTCTCAGAGAAGGAAAGAAGGGAGGAGTGGAGAACCTGTTGTCCTAGATCATTCAATCTCCTTTTCTCAGAGGACACCAGTGAAGAAGTCTTAGAATTCTGAGGTGCAAACCAGCTCTCTTTAAACTACTTGGAGAGTTTCCCAGAGGCTCTTTGGGAACATGTCCAAGTACCACTCTGAGAGGACTATCTAGGTTTTTGTAGGCATACACAGACCACCTTTTCTATGTATAAACCAGTTTGATTTCTTCTCTGGGCACATCAACCCTATTTGCTCCCAGAGACAGTAATTTATCTGAGAGAGTTCAGAGAATGAAGTTCATATCAACTTTCCTCTGTCATAGAATAACTACAAGTCTAATCATTTAAACTTCTTAATAGCTGGTTCCAGATGTTTTGAGAAAATAAAAGACAAGGAAAATCACAGTCAGGAAGAGTTTTCTTTAGCTTATTTGAGTGCTAGCTGGGAAAAATATATAAAAGGCAATTTTAAAAATCAATTTCTGTCCTCTGCAGTTAGTGCCCGGGGAATAGATCTTCAACAGAAATTCATATCAATGAAACACTCATAGACACACTGGTTAGATTTACCCACACATTTTCTACCTGTGTTTCAGCCCTAGCATCCAAGTGTCATAAACCTACTCAGGAAACTCTTGACCTGGACATGATTAAAGATATAACACAGTAAATTCTAATAGTACAGCAGATGTGGTAAAAGCATATATTGTGTCAATTTCCAGTAATGAAGATTTCATAATACCCCAAAAAGACTGAAGCAGGACTTTTTAATAGGATACAGGATGACAGGACTAAGAGTCATGAATGCAAATTGGAAGAGGAGAGATTTAGGCTGGACATAAGAAAGAAGTTCTTTACTGTGAGGGTGGTGAGACACTGGAGCAGGTTGCCCAGAGAGGTTGTGGATGCCCCCTCCCTGGAGGTGTTTAAGGCCAGGCTGGGTGAGGCATTGAGCAACCTGTTATAGTGGGAGGTGTCCGTGCTCATGGCAGGGGGGTTGGAACTAGATGACCTTCAAGGTCTCTTCCAACACAAACCATTCTATGATTCTATGATAACCAGGAGCACAATTTATATCTGCAAAATTTCCGTTCAAACAGAGAAGAATTTGGTTCTCTGAGGTGTTAGTACAGCAAACCTAAAATCCCTGCAAATGAGCCCCTCTCTGGGATTAACACTTCCAAAGCATCTGGTTTAGTGTCTGGTTCAAAAGAAAACCACGGGTGAAAATCACCCTTTTAAAATACATTTACCTGAACCAATCTGTCATTGATGCATCCTGCTTTATCCAACCACTGTCTCCATTAGCACTCATCACCATGGTATCTGAACTTCTTCTGCTGGAGGTGTTATTCCAATTACTTTAGTGAAGTTGCTGACATGTTACCGAGAGCAAAATGTGAGCTTCTGTTAGAAAAATAATGCTCCAATTAGTTGCTCTCTCTTTGTCTAACAACGCAGAAAGTCACACTGTGAAGGATTATTTCCAGAGCTTGCTCTCTGCAGTAGTCTCTCCTCCTTTCTTCTTTATTGTTGCCACTTTGATGTTGACACAGAGGTTTGGCAGTCTCCCATCTGAATCACACATTGGAGCTGGAGCTATTTATGACAATCAATACAAACCAAATTCCTCCCATGCACATTAGCCACTGCTCAGCTGAATTTCCTCGTTCCTGCTGCGCTGACCCAAATCTATGTGGGAACCAGAGAAAGCTCTTTTCTTAAGAATCCTGACTCCTAATTGAAATAGGAAAACTCCTGAGGAGGAGAGCTGTAATATACAAAAAGTCTGAAGAGGCTGCTGCTCTGTGATTAGGTACAAACTGTCTCTTTCTTAGCAGTTTTCCTGGATTTAGAATAGATTTTGTGACTGACAAAATATTTCACCATGTCATAGCGTAAGAGAGAATTATAAGAACTTTGGAGACTGTTCCCAAGACAAATCTTGGTGCATTAATTCTCTGTCTTAAAAGTTTGATACTTGGGGGTGGCTTTTTAAATACAAGGTTCCCCAGAGAGGTTGTGGATGCCCCCTCTCTGGAGGTGTTCAAGACCAGGCTGGACAAAGCACTGAGCAGCCTAATCTAGTGGGAGGTGTCCCTGCCTATGGCAGGGGGGGTGGAACTTGATGATCTTTAAGGTCCCTTCCAACCCAAACTATTCTATGATTCTATGATTCTATTCTTCCTTCTCTCAGTAAGTTACTGGTAACATACCTCCAGGACTGAGATCCATCCACAAGATGCAATTCACAGAGTTTTCCAGCCTCCCAGCAGACCAGCAAGCTGAATCTGTCTACACAGATGAGGTAGCACTCAGCTTGATGACTTTTGAGTTGTCTGGATTGCCTCAGGGAAGAGGACAATCATGCATCTTGCTGTGACTGAGCTAATCTGCAATCCATCCCAGCCACATCCAGGCTCTCAGTGCTCTCTTTGAGGCAGCATCCATCTATAGTCCCATGTCACCAACCTTCAAGTGACCTGATAACAAAGATATTGGGAGGAGAATAGTTAATTCTTCTAACAGCATGGACTGCACTTGCAAAGCCTTGAACAGCCCTGGCCAGGGGAGTGCCTGTTCTGAAATCATCACTCATGATGGGAGACAGAGAGCACCCTGATGTTCGTGGCTGTTACAGTGACATCCCCCATACTGCAGTTTCTCACTTAAACATGACTGCTTCTGTAATAAAGAATTTGCAGCAGAACCAATTCAGTTTAATGTTCTATCAGAAAAAGAAACTGATTTGAAGCTCTGTAGATCATCACAAGCAGTAGAAAGGATTAGCTGATGATTTTGTGAATGAGATGGATTAGGAGATGTGCTGGAATACAGCTTTACTGGTTTATGGTAGGCTGCTGCTTCAGAATCACCAGTTTTTGCCCTTTTTAATCTTTTTTTCTTTTAATAAAAAAATTAGCGCAACAAATTAAACTCAAAACACATAAGGACTAAATCCTAAATCTTAAACTAAATCCTAAACCTTAACTCCATCCTGGTATGGTAGAGCTTGGCCTGATAAATGCAATACCAAATTGATACTTTGCTGATGACAGCAGTATTAGCAATTCATATTGGTCATTAAAGGAAATAACAATTCCATTTCTACAGTGAGATCCAGCCCAAATCTTCACAAGATACAAAGTTCTCGAGATATTTTGAGGTTAAGACAAATAGCATCTCTTTCCAATGACTGCCAGAGAAGCAGAAAGGTGAATAACCTGCCAATATTTTTTATATCACAGACCTCATGGAAGAATTTCATCTCTCTGTTTTGCTGTCTCAAACCATCTCCTGGAGTATAAGCAGAAATATTGGGTATTGACTTCCTGAACAATGTTAATATTGATAAAAAGTCATTTACTTCTCAAGTCTGATGAATCTCTTCCAGGACCATGGGGTTTTGGTATCCAACTGGTGTTATTTTTCAACATACAACAGAAGTAGATACACATATATATATATTTCTCTCAGTTCAGCTCACTGAGGGAAAGAGTTGCCACCTGAACAACTTTCAACATACAAAGGTCAAATATCTCTCCAATCAGAGGCAGGAGAAAGCTTCTTAGATAAATAATGAGTAGGAAAAAGTGACAGAGTCTTCTAAGAAGAAGTTATGAAACCAAAGTGAAGGATCAAGGATTTTGCTGATCGAAATCTTTTTCATGAACCTTCTTTCTGGCTAAAAATAAGCACAGCTGACCTTGAAATCCTTCTTAAGAAAGTCTCTCCTTTGAGAAGTCACCTTGAAATTGGCAAGTGCAGAAGCTTTAGTGTTCTGTGGTAACACCCCCACCACCACCTCCGCTCCCCAAGTGTAATTAAATTCAGATTAAAACTTTAAACAGTTGAATAGGGAATCATATATTTGGGGTTATTTCTACAATTCCTTTGGCAGCTCTGAACATGTGGGATGATTTAGCATTTAAACTATTAAGGTTTTAACTTTTTCCCCAAACAAAGAGAAGTAAGAATCCAATGGCATTACCTGCAAAGATCACAGTGTCACCACAGTACTGTGCATACAACTAGAACCTGCTTATCCTTTCAATTAGTTCAGCCTGAGAGAGTCTGTCAGGGTGAAACATGCTGGTGTCTCTCTTCAGGCTGTCACCTGCCTTGTCCTGTGTCAAGTCCTGCCATTAAGAACACAATTTCAGGCTGGCAAGCAGGGAAGGTTCATCAATGGGCAGCACGATGCTATGTGTGCCCCATGCTGAGGTCATGAGAGCAACTTCATACAGGTGAGTCGTCCTCTGGTGCTGCAGCTATCTAGAAAGAGCTAAAAAAATTTCCCCCAAACCCAGAATTCCTCTTTAGCAAGAGGTATGAAGAGAGAGTCTGTCAGCTGTGTCTGACTTCTCCATATATCATTTATCTGGGTCACATATTATTTTTCCATTTCCTTGAGCAGACTTTGTGGTTACCTTCGTGTCTGCTTTCCCAGGGAGGAAGAGTGGCCTCCTGATTGCCCTGGGCTGCATAATTCACACTACAGCCCATGGAGCAGTGCTCCCAGCACAGCAGGCCAGTTCTTCCCACTAACAAGCAGGAGACCCTCAGCCCCTGAATTCTGCTTTATTCTATGTCTAATGATCAACTACAGAAAAGAATCTAGACTTTGGTGGAACCTGTCATCACATCCTTCTTTTTTTCTTTTTCTTCTTTTTTTTTTCTGAGAACCAAGGAGATAAGAAACTTTTCAGTAACTTGTGGGTGTTTTTCTGACAGGCTCTGTGTCTGGTACACCTGTACCATACTTTATGAAGATAAAAGTACAAATATTTTGCATAATTACATGGGTGTTAACATTCATATTGCCTGTGGCATCAGTTCTAATTTAGCAAAGTGAGGCTGTTGGTGCTGCACCAATCAGAAAGGCTGCATCATATTTGGCTGTTTCAGCACATGAACATTACCAGTCTAATTGCAAAACTCTTTTAAGTGTTAATCAACTAGGAAAAAATCAACTTTTTCTAAATACAGAGCTTTCTCCTTAAATCTCAGCTTTATCGTCATACAGGTAGAAACTTCAATAGCAAGATCAAGTTCTAATCACGGGTGAAGATCCAAGAGCTGACATATTTTTCTCTCTGTGTCTCACTGGTCTGTTTTACCTGCTCAAAAATCATGTTTTAAATTTGGATACAATTAACTGGCATAGCCAGGACATGCTAGCAGAGCAGAAAGTGGCTTACAGATTTTTCCCCTCAAGAATTACTTGAGGCAGCAGGGCAAATCCCTAGAAAATAGTGAGAAAATGCCTAGAAAGCAGTGGATGAAGACCTTCAAAGTATCATAGAATCATAGAATGGTTTAGGTTGGAAGGGACCTTAAAGCTCATCTAGTTCCAATCCCTCTGCCATCGGCAGGGACACCTCCCACTACACCAGGTTGCTCAATGCCTCATCCAGCCTGGCCTTAACTGTGGGGAAAATGCCTTGGAAGGAGCAGAAGAATTTCTAGAAAGCACAGTGGAAGTCCCACAAAGCACAACCCAACTTTCCAGAGAACAACTGATAAAGCCCTTGGCAAAAGCAGCAAAAGTCCTAGAAAGCAGTGGGGAAATTCTTAGAGAGTTTGGTATGAATTCTAAGGGTGAATGCCTGGAAAGTACCTGTGGGAGAGTTTCAAGAACGCACTAGTAAAATTTTTAGACAGCAGAAGATTAATTTTGAGTTAAATCAATTAGCTAATTTAATTTTTCTACAAGACCACCAAGGTGAAAAGCACAAACTGAATTCCTAGGAAGGAGGACGAAAATTTCTAAAAAGCAGCAGGGACGTTCCTAGCAAAGAGCAGGAAAAATACTGTAAAGCATGAGAAGAAATCACAAAAAGTGATGAAAACTTTCCTAGAAAACACACCTTGAGAGACTGAGAAAGTTGCATGCAATGGCACAAAAAGTATTCTGAGAAGCAGGTGGAAAAACCTCACAGAAGGGAGCAGGAAATTGCCTGGGGAAGCAACAGGAAGCTTCCCAGATACATTCTAGCTCAAGGATTCACTTGAAAGCACTATGAGAATTCCAAGGAGGGCTCTAGATTGAAGAATTCCTGGAAAACCAGGGAAATCACCTCAAATGCAAGGATTCCTGGAAAGATGTGGGAATTCCTAGAATACATCTAGATTAAGGCATTGCTGGAAACCCGGTAGGTGGCCTAGAGAGATGATCAGGTTGAGATGTTTCTCAGAAGCCATAGTCCATTTTCCTTGAAGATCTTTTTATCTGGGCATAGCACAGCCTTCTTCTACCAGTACATTACAGCCTGGAAACCACTCCAGCTGGGAAGCAGCCACATCAGAGCATGTGTTTCCCTGTGGCACAACCACTACCCTTTGCTGCAGAAGGATGGTCATCCTGGAAGAGTGAAGGGCAGATGGTGGTATTTCTAAAATAAATTTATATATTTTCTGCTGAGAAACACAGGTTAGGACAGTGAAATCCTTATAAACAGCCATTTGGGAAGGAGAGGGCAGAGCTGTCAGAGAGGCTTTTGTTCCTGCTTATATTAAATTAATTCAACAAGCCCTTGCAGTAGCTCAAGCAGAAAAGACCCACTCATCAGAACTTATCCTTTATGGAGAGCTGGTCTTATTCCTAATGAGGTTTCACTGTGTCATGCAGCTAAACAAATTCCAAAAAAGTCTTGGCAGAGGAGAAACTCAGCATGACCATGAGCTGCCACAGCAGGGTGCCGATTAGCCACACGACCTGATTATGCCAATAATTAAAAAGGCAACATTGGGCACAGCCAGGCATCCTGGGAGTCAGACAGGTTGCTGCTTTGGGTGCAGGAAATTTTAATCTCTTCCCTCTATTATTCTGTTCCTCTGAGTTTGTGGCTCTGTTCTTTTCCTTTTGTTGTTCTTGACTTTCATTGATTATTTTTTGTTTGCTTGTTTCTTTGTTTTTAAGGAAGCCAAACATTTTGAGTGAACTGCAGACATTGCAGAGTGTGTTTATGGCCTCAAATCACACAGGATCTGACTTGAATCTGGTGCAATTCAGCCTGAAGTAGCCTCTATGGTTCATCTAGGAGCTGTTAGGAAACAGCTACTGTTTGGTGACACCAGCTTTTCTTTAAATTGCCCTCTGTCACATACAGCCACTATAATCAACTTCTTGGAATTAGAGAAATCATGAAAGCTATCAGAACATCTGAGATGCTGATATAGTAAGAACTAGACACTGCACAAAAAGAACAGAGGTTTGTGCTTGCCAGGTCCTGAGAAAGTCTTATGGCTGCTACAGAGATGGGGATGGAAGAGGGAGGTGCTGATCCTATCAAGCCTACAGGCAGTACTGGCCCTCTCATCATCCTTCCACCCTTCCTTGAGCTCAAATGCTGAGTGTTGCTTTGATTTTATGCTTCCCATGTGAAACTCTGTGGCTAGGTCTTTGGTTTATGCTGGTGGGAATTGTGCCTATATTCACATATAAATTGAAAATGTATTAAAGCTGTCAGTTATCCCATTTGATGTACGTATTTTATATCTGCTTCACATTCAGCTCTTTCACAGCCACAATATTTTGTGTTCTTTATATGAAAATTAATAATAAAATTGGATCATCATGAAAGACTTCATTTCCTTAAGCTAGCAGTGGTGAGAAAAAAATTCCATTTGCTTTCTGTCACCTCATTTTCAATCAGTCAAAAGTAAATTTCCATCAACTCAGTCCATACACTTTTCCTCTCTGTTTACTCTTTCTGTACTGCATGGAATCCAGGTGAAGTGCAGCAAGATATTTGAGGGCTTTTTAGATTTATGCACATGATGTTGCACCTGGGCAAGAAATGCATTGTGATCTTCCCCTCCAGTTACCTGCCCAGGGTATGCCTCTTGATGGTAATTTCACATGCTTTATCTCCCATTTATGTAGCTTCTGCCACCACCCTTTAAAATTTAATTGTACACTTTCCCTCAGATTAAAAAAATAATTTACCTGCTGTTGTTACTTACAGGCTCTGTCTGGGTGATATATATTTTAACCCTTCTGCATGGATAAAACCCCTAAATATCTCAACTTCTTCAGCCCAGCACATTTATGCCTTCAAGTTTTACTGTTCCTTTTAACTTATTAGGATTTGATGGACAGTTTGGGGCTGATAGAATCCATTTCAACACTGTTATTTTCCTGCTGACTCATCTGGGATGGTGGGAAGATGTCCCACCACCTCTCTCCACCTGCTGAACACTGCCTGATAAGCTACTGGCTCCCTCCCTCCCATTGCCTCGACACAACCCACAAGGGGAAACAAAGCTTCATTTGATTTTAAGAAATGGAAGCAATTTTTCTGTCCATATTCTGCCAGGGAAGTCTGTCCCTGACCATCCTATGGACATCACCCATGTGATGGGTCCCAGGGATCCTCGGTATCACACCTCCAACACATCAGCTGGAAGGAGAGACAGCACTGCCACGGTGCCAAGAGGGTTATATATCCTTATATTTCATTATATCCTTAGGGACCATCCAGGACAGACCTGCTGGCATTGACATGCTGAGGGTCTGGCACTGCTCCTCCAAGCCAAGGTGTAAAGGATGAACATTAAACCTGAAAGGGCCCTCAAAAAGGAGCCTTGAGTGCCACACTGCTGCTGCTGCTGCTCAGTGTCAGCTGCAAGGCCAGTTGTGAAGTTCCAAGCCTGCCAAGCACATGCTGTGTTTGTGCAAATACTGTGAAATTCATCTTTTTCCACCCAAAGCTCACTGTTTTTGCCAAAAAGAGTTCACTGATTCCACTCCATGCCTTTCCCCCACAGCCATTACATGCAGAATGTTATTTGATCTCAGTAATTGAGAAGGGATGGGCAGGGCAGGCAAGTCATTCACATTTTGTTCAAAATCCTTTTTGTGCCCTCTGGTTTAGTTAAATTTGGTCAGGCTTTTCTGCTGCCCTTTGGACCATAGCAAATAACTCATCACTTCAGATTTGGGATGCTTAAAAGAGAAGGAACAGTAGTGCCACTTGCAGCAGAACAACTAAACCATGGGTCTCCTCAACCCTTGGGGATCTGGAACTGCAGGCTGAGTATCCATCAAGATGCTCAGAGTGATACAGAGTGACAATGAGTGTGACAATGAGCAAATTTTCCCACAACACTTTCCATTAGCAACCCCCTACTCACTGGTCATCAATTACATTTTGTTTTACACTGTCCTCTTAGGTCTCAGGTGGCTTTTTTCCCATCGAGTTCTTCTCTTTACCCAATCAGATAAAGGCCAAGATTAAAATCCAACTCTGCTCCTCCCATATTGGCCTGTAAGACTGTAGCTTCTGCCTGGGGCTTTCAGAAGAACAAGAGGAGATTGCATTTGGAGCTGATACTGCCCTGCATCTCTGTTTAATATCAATTTGCTAATGTTAATCTAATTTAGTGAAAATAGACTTGCACAGTAACACCTCCATTATATTTTTAATCAATCAGCAGGCAATTAATGGGCAATCACCATTATGCTCTGTAGTCATAGGCAGCACAGAGGAACAAGCACAGTGTTGCCACACTAAGAAAAATATACCAACCTGACCAGGGTTTTTTCCTTTTTTACCAAAGTATAACAGTACAGAGCACTCCTATGTTGCCCAAGGTGACCCAGCCAGCCCATCTCTTGCTGATTTGCCATGTGGCCACAGAAAAAAGCCACGTCCTGTTACAGCAGATTTCCACAAGCAGCCATTAAAAAATAGTCCATGGGGTTCATCTCAATTCCAGAACTCAACACAAACACATGTCCTCAGGGACACCTTTCCACCAGTCCAGAGGCTACAGCTGACTGATCTCTAGAGATACAGATAACTTTTGTCTACAGGTCAGCACAAATCCCATTCCACCATTGAATGATTGTGCAGCTCTCATAGAGCATCTCCATGGAGGACAAAGGTATGTGGCATAGAGCAGTATGTAGAGTAGTGTCTTCTGGGAGGCAGATGCTCTGATCAAATCACACAGGTAGGATTTATGCATGGAAAGGGTATGCCAATTAACTGCCAAATAAGAGCAAGAGTATGCTTCTCTAAAATATTTTCTATCAGAAAAAAAATCCCATTAAAGTTCAGACCCTCTGTGGACATTTACTTGCTAATGATTTTTCATCAAAGAAAAACACAGGCCATCCCATAAACATCTTGGCAACATCTGTCTTCCATTCTGAAAATGTCAAGAAGGAGGACTTTGACCACCCCAGCAGCAGTGTGGTATGGCTTTTCATTACAGTATTTATTTTGCATTATAGAAAATATCAAATGTTTCAATTGACCAGCAAAAAAAATACAGCTTTGTAGGATGTGAACTTTGCTCTTTAAAGCTCATTTTGCAACAGGAACAAGAATTCTAAAAGCATGATCTCCCAGGCTGGACAATCCCATCGTGCTCCGTGCTGATAAAAAGAGGAGCAAAATCATCTTTCTGAAACCTGGGATCAATACCCAAGGGAGGAACGTGCATCTTGTCTAACCACTACCCTAGTTCAGGTTCATAGAAGAGGAGTCAAACAGACGTAAGTCTTCACAAATTCACTGAGATCCATAATGCAATGTTTGCTTACTCTTATTTGGGGGCTCAGGTGAGAAATCCAAAGGAATCCAAGAGGACATCAAGTCCATTTTTTCATTTGTAGGATCTAGTATACAGGCATTTGAGGCAGGAAGGCTCAACCTGCTGTCAAAAGCCTCCTTCAGCTTAAAATTATAAAGCTTTCCAGAACAGCCAACCAAAAAACTACTGTAATTTTTTCTCTTTTCTTTCCTAAAAGGATGAGAAGAACCCATCCAGATTTTAGTCTTTCTTTATGAAATGAAGGGCTCAGACTACTCAGCTTGGTCCCAAAGATGACCTTTTAAGTCTTCAACATGCTTTTTAAGCACATGGCTTTAAATGTGCCTTCCCCAGAAGCAATTCAAACAGAAAATTGCCTTTGCTGCTTCACACAGATGCAGAAAGGAAGACAGCCAGAAAAAAAACCAAAAATTAAGATATATAACTAAACTGTTGCAAAAAAGTAAATACAGGCATGTCAATGTAATGAAAAAGCAACAGCAAAGTCTTTGCAGATTAGTGGGGCTTGTCTGCGAAGCTGCTTTTTCTCAGAAAACTTGTGAACCCAGTGAGGCTGGAGCAGACATGGGAATCCTGGTCCACAACGGCTCCTCCCAGAGAGGACGTGCTCGGCTGGAGCAGGATGAAGGGGGATGGCTACTGCAGGGGGTGAATTCACAGATCCTTTCTTATTTCTTGTTCTTGAGTCACACCATGCAGATGCTGCAGTAGGAGCCTGTGAGGGACCTGAGACTCTCTGCCATGCAAACAGAAATATGAAATCATAGAATGGTTCAGGTTGGAAGGGACCTTAAATATCATCTAGTTCCAACTCCACTGCCATGGGCAGGGACATAGTCATAGTCATCTAGGTTGGAAGGGACCTTTCAGATCATCTAGTCCAACCATCAGCCCAACTCTGACAAGCCTCATACCTGGACATCTCCCACTACACCAGGTTGCTCAGTGCCTCATCCAGCCTGGCCTTAAAAGCCTCCAGGGAGGGGACATCCACAACCTCTCTGGGCAGCCTGTCCCAGTGTCTCACCACCCTCAAGTAAAGAACTTTCTTCTATCCAGCCTAAATCTGCCCACCTCCAATTTGCAGCTATTACTCTCAGTCCTGCCATCCTGTACCCTCTTAAAAAGTTCTACCCCAGCTTTTCTGGAGCCCCCTTCAGGTATTGATAAATAACAGAAATAATATTGATAAATAATAGAAATTAGAGAGAGCATAAAGCTGGTGTGCTCTTGTGTTTGTGGATGGCATCATGAATAGGCAGCTTTTAGCAGATGAGCAAGAAGACACTTTCCCAGTCTGATAAAGGCAGAACACAGACATCTGCATTGGTTTGTCCAAGTCTAATTTAATCAGCCTGACACCCCACAGAGCAGTATTTTGGTATCAATGATTCAGTTCAACCTGCAAAATGGATAGGATCTGGCCCAAGACTGTGAAAACAAGTCAAAAAGGAGCAGAAGCATCGAAGCAGAAACTAAATATCAGTCCTTCATCCCTTCTCAGATTTAATTGTCTTAAAGAAATGAAGTGGAAGAAATGCTGGGATGGGCCTGGCAGCCACCTGTTGGGGCCTTTTTCCCTCTGCTGTTCTCACTGAGTGCAAGTTGCTGAAAGACCAATATTGCTTGGATACACACTGGAGCTTTGGGTCACAGTGTGATGCCCCAAGCTCTGCACTTCAGCTTTGTGAAGTTAATTCCAGCCCTGAGCCCTGGCTGCTTCCCAAACTCATTAAAGAGGGTTCCTGGGCTCAAGTGTGCCTCTGAATTATTCAAGAAGATAGGTGGGCTCCAGAGCAAACAAATACAGGCATAAATAAATGACCTCGAGAAGAGGCACTCCATCACCTGGGGAGAGGTCACTGCAGGCTCTGTGTCCCCTACAGATGGATATTAAAATGATTTAAAAGGAATATATAAGGCCTTCCCTGTCAGTCTCCTTCACTTCTTATGTTGACAATTTTCCTTCAAGCAAGGTATATTGCAGAAACAAAACCTTAGGAGCAAAAACCAGAGAGTTTTGGATTTGCAATCCATAAGTGGCTATTTTTTTTAAATCTAAAATGCAGTCTTTAATTAGTACTAATCTAGTTACTTCCCTAGCAGTAAGCAGTAAGTTTGCCATAAATCTTTCTAATGGTCCTGAAAATGCAACTGTTTTTTCAGTGCAAGCCATCATTCTCAACTGATTCATTATGATGTGGATGCAATCTGAGAAGTAAATGTGTCTCAAGGGATAGTCAAGTAAACCACAAAGATGGTCAGAGAGCTGGAGCACCTCCTCCAGTAAGGACAGGCTGAAGCAGTTGGGGCTGTCAAGCCTGGAGAAGAGGAGACCCTTGAGGGACCTCGTAGGAGCTTATCAGTATCTGAAGGGGGCCTACAAAAAGGCTGGGGTAGGGCTTTTCAATAGGGTACCGGATGGCAGGACTAGGAGAAAAGGATGCAAATTGGAAGAGGAGAGATTTAGGCTGGATATAAGAAAAAAGTTCTTTACTGTGAGGGTGGTGAGACAGTGGAAGAGGTTGCCCAGAGAGGTTGTGGATGCTCCCTCCCTGGAGGTGTTTAAGGCCAGGCTGGGTGAGGCATTGAGCAACCTGGTCTAATGGGGAGGTGTCCCTGCCCATGGCAGTAGGGTTGGAACTAGATGGTCTTTAAAGTCCCTTCCAACACAAACCATTCTATGATTCTATGATTTATCTTTCATTATAGTAGAAGAAGATTGTGGAAGAGAAGGTGGAACAGATGCATTTTTGCAGACTTCCAGAAAACAGCCAACTCATCTTTATGACTTTGGGGTTATTCTGTGCTGCTTTGAGAGCCTTTTTTTTAACCAAAGTCATTAAATAGCACAGCCAGAAATATCAGCAAAATAATTCCATGATTGTGTCTCTTTTTTCTCTTGTTAGGATTGTACTTTCTTTGGAGTCCTTTACCTTCCACAGTGGTGAAGTGCCATCCTCTGCACCAATTAAATAGTTACATTCTGGAGCTAATGGTTGAATTATCTCACTATCTACCTAAAGAGATTTAAATCAAGCAAAATATATTGATGGTTATTATTCTGAACGCAAGGGTGCTGGTTCCTGAATTTTCAGTCACACTGAAGTGGAGAATCAAATTATTCAGGAATTGGATGAAGTAGAAGGTTCTTAATCAGAAAATTTCTCTTTTAAGTTCCCACATGAATTAAACCTGAAGAAACAGTTACACTTGGCTTACACAAAATAAGAGTTTGTATCTGCCTTGTGTTTCTCACTTGCTTCACTAGCTGCTGGAAGCATAGCGAGAGAGCGTCACCTAACGGCCAAATATTTTCAAGGATTGTCCCTATCCCTCCTTTTCTCTTTTGCCATTATTCCCAAAGTTCCTGCGCTAACCCCCACCCTGATCTCCACGGTACCAGCCAAAAGACACTGCCTTTCTTTTCACGAATTCTTTTCTTTTCTTCTCAGGCAGAGACAGTGCCTAAATTGAAGTGAAAACAACCATTATTTTATCAATCCCTAGACCGCCTGGTCCCAAAGAGGTTTTCTCCTAGTCTCCCACAACCATACAGAATTTATGTCCAGAAAGGCAAGACTTCTTCCCTTCACTATAGATGGGAAAGAAAGGCAGAACCAAACCCTTCTTTGCTACACCAGCAATGTGCACTGATTTGCTGTCTCTGCAACTGCAAAGTGACATCTGAAGGCATTTGGTCACCCGATGCTCCTCAGCCTGAACTGAAAGGGCAATGAAGGTATTTTGCAACAATAATAATTTTCTTGGTCCTGCAGGGAGTTTTCTCAGCAATCCAAATATTAGCATCCTGTTCCCAGAAGAAAGTCAATTCCAGGGGGAAGCAATGTTTTATAACAAATCAAAAATTTGCAAATGTAGGTCACCTACATGGCTTCTGAAACTATGCTGCCTCCATCCTACTGTGTCCAGAAGCCATACTGTATTTTCACAGTGAGGGTGACAGAACACTGGAACAGGCTGCCCAAAGAGGTTGTGGAATCTCCTTCTCTGGAGACATTCAAACCTGCCTAGATGCCTTCCTGTGTGACCTGGTCTAGGTGTTCCTGCTCCAGCAGAGGGATTAGACTAGATGACCTCTCAAGGTCCCTTCTAATTCTGTGATTCTTTGTGATTCTGTGAAAAAGTGGCTTTAGAAAACAAGTAGGTTTTTTTGTCCTTGCTTTGAGGTCACTAAAACCATGAAATTCACACAGCTGTAGTAGTGTAATACAAGAATCTCTCAAAGTTCACATGATTTAAGGGCTAAATTATGTTCTCTTTGTCTAACAAGACTCCGCTGCTGTGACCAACTTCTTATTAAACTAGCCTCTGATACTGGTGTTTTGGACAACCAAGTGCAGATGGGTCAGAAAAACTGCAGGGCAGAGACTGTCTTTTCATTTATATTCATTTGCAGACCTACAGAGCAGCAGCATGATCAGGTTCATTAGCAATACACTTCACAGCACCTGAAAGAACAGGAAGAAAAAGGGAATGGCAGAAAAGCAAAGAAGCCAAGGAGGAACTATTAGCAACCTCTTTGGATGCTCACCTGCCTCTCTGCTGGGTTCTTCCACAGTAAACCAGTTCCTCACCATTTCCACCCCTGCTGAGTATTACACCTTAAGAACTTTCCATTTTAATCCCTTATTCCCCTTTTCCAGCACACTTATCATCTCATTAACAGTAAATGCCTTTATTAAGTATGAAATGCAGCACTGAACTCTTCAAATGGGGGTTTAGAGGCATAGACAAGTTTCCTTCATGCCTCCTGCAATCTTGTTGCATCCTTATTCAAATCATTCTTGTATAGAGTCATGTGATTGGCCAGTCTCAATTTTTAATTAACTGTCTTTGTATGGAATCTCAATTTGTTTACAAAAAAGCAATATTTGATGGAGTTTAATGCTCACCTGCTTTTTCATGGAGGAGATGGATGAAACAGTGCCTGACTAATTTTATCCATTAGTTCTCTGTTAATTTGAATCATAAAGAGTGGAGAGAGAAAATGTATTTGAGTACTTGATCCCTCCTCATGGTTCATCTATTTTTGGGTACCCAGAAAGTGGGCCAAGAACATAAATATTTTCCTTTTTTTGTGATCTGTGACCCAGGCCCTGCTGGCCTGCCCTGACCCTCATCAGGAAAGCTTGCCTGGCACTAAGAGACCAAAGAGCTTCTGTCTATTTGATTTCACCAAGGGAAGGTTAAAAGGTCACTAAAGTATCCACAAGATTTTCTATTAAGAAGGAGCTCTTTAATCTAGCAGACAGGGGCAGGATAAGACCCAGTGGCTGGAAGTTGAAACTGGATCAATCCAAGCTAAGTATGGGGAGTCATTTTCTGATTGTTTTTTTTGCAAACCAAAGAGGATAATTAACCACAGGAACAAATTCCATTAGTGCCTGATAGATTTTCTATCATAGGAAGTATTTGAATTAAAGAGTGGGGATGAATCCAGCTCAACCACACAGGAGTAAGCAGAAGGAGGAAGGTGAATCTTATTCCCAACTTTGCCACTGGCGAGACAAGCCCAGGATGTTGGTTCAACTCTGGTGCCAAAGGCTATTTTAAAAGCATATAAAAAAATTGAACTGGCTGAAAAGGAGAAGCAGGAAACAATTCAAGGTCTAGATAAGTAAGAGGTCAATTTTGCTCATCAAAAAAGTCAAAATCAGAAATGGTCACTCTGGACAACCTCATCTCTGTCCTGTTTAGGGATATTATATCTCAGAAGTCTAAGTGTTTGATAAAGTGGTAAATAAAAGAGAAAAAAAAATTGAGAGCATTTAATCCTCTGGAAAAGACTTGACTGGACTATCTGCAAGACATCTGTGTTCACATTACTGCCCACAAAAGTGTTTTTGAGCAACACTTATGTCCTGCAGCCCAGCCTCTCCTAAAACCTGATGTGATGTGACCTGGTGTAGTGGGACATGTCCCTACCCATGACAGGGGTTGAAAATAAATGATCTTTAAGATCCCTTCCAACTTAAACTATCCTTCAATTCTATGTCTTTCCAGTAGCTGGCTCTATTCTATCCAGTGGTAGGATGGGGCATTTATTGGCACAGTCACTTTGCAGAAAGTTCTGGAGTTAAAGTATTTCCATATTGCAAAACAGGGCGTGCTGACCAAGCAAAGAAGGAGTTACGCAGCACACCCCAGCTGGATTTTGTTATTGAGAATCCAGAGGAAGTGAGAGGAATAGCTGCAATTTAGGAAACTCACAGGATTTTCTAATTGATTGAGAGGGATTCTGGAGGTAGGATCATTGCTGCTCAGACAGTCCAGCAAAGTAGAATGATGAGAAATCTCAAGTGGAGACTGCTACTCTGCATCTGTAAGGCATTTCTGGAAGGGCCAGTGAGATGTGAGACACCCTGAAGGGATGCAGCTGAGGCTGAGAAGGAACCTGCTGAGAGGGGTCTCAGTGCTGTGCAGCTTTGAATACAGGACATGATAGAGCCAGCTGTTACAAGGAGGTTTAAAACCTGCAGGTCTATTGCTCTGCACCATTTTTACAAGCCTGGAAATATGGAAGAATGTGAAACTGATGAAACCTTTCTCTAACACTTATAAATATTAAAAACCCATCACAAGCAATGAGAAGCAGCTAGTGAGTCATGCCCTGAGAGATGTAGAGCAGTTCTTCTTCATGAGGACCAGTCGTGGAGAAAGACAAGGGCCATGCAAACAGACAGCTGGGTACCAGGTCACTCCTCAGTGTCTCTCTAGCAGTGCCAGCTCACAGCTATGTTCAGCCTTGCTGTTTGCTCAGCAATCTGCTCATCACTACAAAGCAAGAACCAGTTGCTGGTTTCCTTCCACATTCTTAGAGACAAGCAGCACAGAAGGCCAACCAGATCCTGGGCTGCATCAAGAGAAGTGTGGCCAGCAGTTCAAGAGAGGTGATTTTGTCCCTCTGCTCTGCTCTGGTGAGACCCCAGCGGGAGTATTGTGTCCACTTCTGGAACCCTCAACATAAGAAGGACACTGAGCTGTTGAAGTGGGTCCAGAGGAGGGCCACGAAGATGATCAAAGGTCTGGAGCAACTGCCTTATGAGGAGAGGCTGAAGTAGTTGGGGTTGTTCAGCCTGAAGAGGAGAAAGCTCTGGAGGGACCTCATAGTCGGTTATAAATACCTGAGGGGGACCTACAGAAAGGCTGAGGTAGGACTTTCTAAGAGGGTACAGGATGACAGGACTAAGAGTAATAGATGCAAAATGAAAGAGGGGAGATTTAGGCTGGA
>VZTY01022577.1:616879-635946 GCA_013400935.1 Turnix velox
GATGTTTGCATTATTAAGGAAAAAAATTAAGGTGTCATCATTAAATAAAAAGAGTCAACCTTGCTAACACATGTCACCAAATACCAGGGAGTCAGTAGACAGCTAAATAATGTACAAGCATATCAGACACACACTGGTGACCCAAAGCTGCAACATGTAAAGGAAATTAATCAATACAAGTTAATGAGAATGAATAATATGTGAGTTGGTGAGGACAGAGATAGATTTCTGATTGAGGATTTTCCCTAAAGGAGGGCTATGTGCTCTAAGAACTATAAAACTTTAATCAGTTCATCAAATAGCTCACTTATTCCTATGTGCATACACTCAGGACAGGATGAAACTGTCCTCTGCATCTGAAATTTAGGTATAGCAGCTGCTGGTGCTGAGTAGAGGCTCTGGGCTTTTGGGGTGAATTCAGATCCTGGAGCAAAGGGCCTGGAAGAGATGCATTGCACAGGGATTAGTAGCTACTTTGGAAATGATCCAGCCAAAGCTGAACCATCCAAGAGAGATGATCCACCTGCAACCCCCGTAGCAGGCAAAAGAGGCACAAGACCTAGGGTATGAGCTGCTTGATAAAACATCCACAGAGAGGGGAGAAAAAACTTTGTTCCTGGTCCAAGAGGTTATATACTTGGTTGAAAAGGTGTTGAATAGAAAATGCAAAGCAAGAGTGGGGGAGATCCAGAGCCCAGATCTCATTTTCACTGGATCCTGCTCCTTTCTGACAGTACTTTTTCTCTGCCTCCAGTAAAACTCAAATATTTTTCTTTTCTTTTCTTGTCTTGTCCTTTTTTTTTTGAGCATCCTGGCTCCAGATGCCCTACTTGAGGGCACCCACTGGCTCAGCTGTCTTGGGAGGAGTGGGTTTAGATTCCCTCAGGATTCCTGATTTCCAATGCACAAGCACCAGTTGTAACTTAGAGGTTATTTTATGGAGAAGAGATTTTGCCCTCAGCATCTCTCCTTCCTATGCTCATGTCTTAAAAGAAAGCAGCAGCAGTTAGATTTTGTAGGAATTGGGTTTCAAGGCACGGTGTCACCCAGGCAGCAAGTCACAGGCTGAGCCCCTTGGAGGTGACAGCCAGCCACATGCCTCATTTCTGTGTCTCAGAGGGGTTCAGAGATGGTGCAGCAGGAGGAAGTCAGCTAACACACAAAGAGAAGTGCTGAGAAATAAAACTTTCTTATGATTGGGGGTATTTGATATGGGAAAACACAAATAGATTTTGTTATCAAATGGCAGCTTGGATTAGGAAGCATCAGGGAAAACTCTGAATCTCAGTTTCCAGCTTTGGCACCACCTGTGAACTTTTAAGAAAAGCTTTCCAAAGTCAGGAAATTCATATCTTTTTTTCAAATGGAACAGACTTTGCTGAAAATGGCATGGATTTACTAGGTCAATACATTTTATAGTAAACAGGGAATGTTTAAATCTACTACTACATAAATAGTCCCAGCAGGGAAGCAGTGGAGCCTGCTAATAAAAAAGTAATCAATTTTTAATGCATCCCCATCAGAAAATGTAACATCAGCCAGGGAGATCTTAAGTCCTTCCTGCAGGAGGGTTGAAAGGGGAAGCCACAGCACAGACCAGCATATGTCTGGGCAGACTTTTTCCAGAAGGTTTAAAACCAGCCTCTCCTGAAGCAAAGTTCAGTGCTAATATTACTCACAGTGAAGAGACTGCAATTTGGAAAATGGTCTTCCAAACCATGAAGCAGCCAGGAAGATCTGTAGAGTAGGAATGCAGCACTCACTGCTGGAGAGGTGGCAGAAGGGATGGAGGGCACCAACCTGCTCTACTGGTTCCATGGCACAATGCACTGGTCCCAAAGCCCAGACTGCTTGAGGGAAGAGATCAGATCCAATAGCAATTTGGGAAGTTCATACAGGGGGGCTGGAACTCTATGATCTTTAAGGTCCCTTCCAACCCAAACTATTCTATGATTCTATGACATGTGCCCATAGAAAAAAGGAAATCAGTCTAACAAGCATTCAGCCAAAGCCCTACTGGACATCTGCACTGAGCACCTTGGACTTGCTTTGCTCTCTGGCAAGAGATGTTCCATCGTTACCAAGGACCACTATGACCACTCAAAAGCCCGCAGATCTCTACCTCTTGAGCTTCCACCTCTCTCAAGGAAGAGACAGGGAGGAAACTAGCTTAAATGTTGGGCTTTGCTACTAAGATTCACATGATACTCACTTTTTAACTGCCTTTCCTCCCCCCGTTTTCAATTAACCACTTTACACTGAAAAATGCAGGCTGTCAACTGATGCAAAGAGTAAATCCTTTCCCAGACCTTTTAAAACCACTCTCTCAGGCTCCCTGACTGCAGAGGGCTTTGAACTGTTTCCAGAGAGGAAAAGGAAAATCAAGTGAATTGGTTGTTGCAGTCAGCAGTATTTCTTTCAGGCTACACTTGCTGCTGCTCTGCTCTGGGGAGGAAGAGCTGTCACATTGCCGTGGTTTCCTTCCAGACAGAGCAATCAGTTTTGACTTCATATTTCTTTGTGGGCAAATGAAAATTTCTCTAGACTGAAAATAGGTGCCTTTCTGTGATAAACAACCTGAGAAAGCTGTGACTTTGCAAGAAGGTTCTACAGATTTTTTCCACCGGGGATAAAAGGTTCTAAAATAGTGAAAGAGAATTGAAATACTTTTGTAAAAGCTGATGTTCCTCATTTTTTAAGTGAGGATCAAATGCAAGTGAGATTTGAAAAGGATGCCTGCTTTTCCAGGAAATTTTTTGAAAACTAGGTGTTGTTGTACTCCAGTAATAGAGATCTACAAATAGTTGGTGGGAAATAAAAGGTTTAAAGAAAATCCATAACTCTGAGGACATGAAATAAGCTGAAGGAAATCAAAAGCCTTTTAAAAATAGTAAAATTGGAGAAACTGTTAAAAGTGCACTCAGGTCGACTGAATTATGTTAGCAATTTGCAAGAGGGACCTGAAAATCAGTAGGATTTTGTTTTGTGTTTGTTTTGTACTTTTTTAACTTCAAAAAAATGAACAAATAAGAACAAATAAATAATGGATGAGAAAGCAAGAGAAAGCACACCCAGAATCACTGTTGCCTCTGCAAAAAAAAAAAAAAAAAAAACCACCTCTACAGAATAAACATTCAACCACAAAAAAAGAAAAAACAGGTTCACCATGGATCACAAAGCCCTGTGTCCTACACTGCAGCTTTCCATGTTGAATATCCCTTTAAGAACACAAACTAATAGCACTCTCCTCTTGAATTTTGCAGTAGCATCATACACAGGGCTCCAAAGGTTAGAAATACTGTCTCAGGGGCAAAATGCCATGAAATAAGATCACACTGCCAGACAGGGCTTATAAACAAGAAAATCTGAATTCTCAGCAAAGCCTGGGATTTTTTAAAGCACCCATGCACACAGGGGAAGCCTACACACATTTGATGCCCTGCTCCTAGTAACTCATTCTCTAGAAAAGAAAATGCTGCAGCCATTGTGCTATCCTCTGCATCCCTGAAGAGACACAGCTCTGAAGGTTGCCTAAGGGAAAATTATCATAGAATAGTTTGGGCTGGAAGGGACCTTAAAGATCATTTAATTCCAACCTCGTAGCCATGGGCAGGGACACCTCCCACTAGACCAGGTTGCTCAATGCCTCATCCAACCTGGCCTTAAACACCTCCAAGAGGGAGCATCTACAACCTCTCTGGGCAGCCTCTTCCAGAGTCTCACAGTAAAGAACTTCAATGTTAAAATCACATATTTTTTCAGTTTCTATTATTGGTTGCTTCTGGACAAAGAAAGGTATCACAGAGTCATTTTGGAAGTGGTCTTTAATGTACCTCCAAGAATTCCTGGAGTTTAATTGGTAGTTTCCTCTCTAAGAGGTGCTGCTCACAGCACAGCATAGATGGTTTGAGCACCCCTCCCATTACAAATAAGTATTTGTTATACACTTCACTTTATTCATTTCACCATTGAAGAAGACCAGAAAAAGAGGGAAAAGAATAAGCAAAAGGGAATTCAGAAGCCAAGGAGCAAGGATAGACATAGGTACATATGTACTTACATACATGTATTTATATCCTCACCTTAGAGGAGAACAAATTATCATTAAAAAGTGACACATGAATGGTTCACTGGGATTTGGCCCCTCCTCCTTTACAACAGGAGAGGCAGGAGCCCTCCCCAGCTCCTGGAATCGCCCAGCACATTGGCTCTAACCTGACAAAACCTGTTCACAGTTTTGCCCATAACTTCATTGGTCTGACTTCCCAACTGGTTAAGAGCCCATATCAGCAAATAAAAGCTTCCAGCAGCAGATGAACAAAGTGATTGAGAAAGCCATAAAAACTGAAAGGAGAAAGCTGTCTGTAGTTAAAACAAGTCTCAGCTCCTGCTCTCCAGTGAACTCCCTCAGTAAATACAGAGAACTAGCAGGTTTATTACCCTCCCTTTGATTGTATGTCATCATTACAGCATTGTTTTCCCTCACAGCAATTCCTTCCTAGCTCCCACTTGCAATAAAAACCAGAGATTTGGGTTGTTTTTGGAGATTAGTAGACACAGCTGCCCTCATGCTCTGAACTTGTGAAGGGGCTGAATATCACTCTTGAAATTCCAAATTGAAGGCCCTGACAGTTACCTGATGGGGCTGGAAGTCAACTAAGTCATGGATTGTGGTAGGGATGCATGGAGAGAAAGGATTGGCAGTAGACTATAAGCACTGTGGAGAAATAAGACCTGTTGAAGCACAATTCTTCATAAAGAATCTCCCAAACTACCAATCACTTTTGATGAAAATAAACAACAAATGTAAAAGCAATTACCTTAGAAGTTTAAAAAAAAAAAAGAAATTGTACTGAGACTAAATTTATGCTCTGTTTTGAAGACATGTAGGAAGCACTACCCAAAATCAAAGCATGAAATCATTGCTCAAACACAACAGATCATTCATGTGGGAGCAAAACTTCTCTTGGAGTTTGATTTGGAGGTGTGTGGGCAATGGTTGCTGAGACATGTAGGATGAGAGTGCACAGGTTGCCCAGGAGGAAGTCCAGACACCAGTTAGAGAAGCCAAGGAGAAGGGAGGGAGAAGGAAAAGACAAAAATGTGTTTACTTTCTTTTGCCGGGGTGAAAAAAAAGGTTGGCTTTTTTTTGTCTCTTCCACCCCTTGGGGAATTGCTGATTGCCATTGCTGCTCGATGAATCCATCATCCCTCCACAACATCCATGTAGAAACTTGCTGTAGAGCTGCATGTTCTGCAGAGCTGCTCTCTGGTTCACAGACAGCCATCCCTTGATATTCCCTGGAATGCTTGGGTTAGCATAGGCTGTCAATTTATAAAGGAAAAATTATTTGCTACAGCAAATCTTGCTGCTTGCAAGCTTTAAGAGGGTCAAGTGAGTAACACTCAGCTCCAGGGTAAGACAGAAGGCTGGTGGAAACCTCTGCCAAGGCAGCACAGGGCACTCTCATGTCCCCAGAGTTGATGTTCACTTTCAATGCTGGCCATGTGCCTGGATAGGGCAAGCTGGGACTCCTTGCTAGCACCATTTTGGAGGGAGGGACAAGTGCAAGTTAGTATAGCATGACCTTCACTGCAGGCATAGACGATTAAGACATGAAAGAAAAAACACATCCTCATTGAGCAGCAGCAAGTCTTCTGGCTCTGGGAGCTCTATTGCCTACACAGAAATACTTCATTTTAGCTCTAGTTATGATGTCTGCATTTAGTATTCATTGCCATGTCACCAATCCTCATGAATTCCTCCCATGTGCATGTGCCTCTCTCATCCATTTCTATCAGCATCTCCCTGTAATTTATTATTAGTTAAGAATTAATAGACGTTTGGAAGTATAATGTTACATTTCTCTCTTATCTTCTGGTGCTCAGGAGCATTTCATGCAGCAGATCAAGCATTAAATCTGTCATGTAAACACATTATTTTGTCATGTAATGCATTATGATTGCACACCACCAGGAAAATGAAAAGCACTTAATGGTTTGTGTTTGATGTGTACTGTCAACAAAACTCAGGAAGAATTTATAAGGTGGTGGGGTTTAATGAGTACCTGTTTAATAGGGTTTGCTGTATCATTCAAAAATGTGGCTTTCCAGGAGACTCGTGATACAATGAATTTTGATGTGAATTATAAAGCCCAATCTAGATCTCCAAGCTTCTACACAGCAAAGATAATAAGATCCAGGGAACTGTTTATAGGCAATATATCACAACCTCTCCTCATTTGCTCTTGGAATATTTCTCTCTCCTTTATCAGCTTTTATGAAGCTGCAGGCAACTTGTCTGAAAGTACCATCCAGTATCTTTCTATTATAAAATTAATTTCTTCTGTAGAATAACTCAGCTCCAGACAGGAAATGAATGAACTAAAGAGGAAAGAGGCAGCTGATAAATGTGAACCCTAACAAATACCCAGCCACTGACAAGCCTGGCAAAGTTTAAAGGGAAAACAATAAACAAAGAGTTTGTTAATGGCTCTAGAAAGCTTCAGGAGTGTCTGTCTGGAGGGAATCTCAACCCAGGAAACCCCTAATTAGAGCCCCCAGCACCTGGTCAGAACTACCACAATGCTGAACACAGCTAGGATTTCTTCCTTTCCTCCCCAGGATACCACTGGGAGCACCCAGCAAGATGTAATGTGATATGACCAAACCCAGAAAGAAACCTGAAGACAAACAGCCCATCATTAGCCTGCAGAGTTCATGTTGCAAGCAGTGTTCATGTTGCAGAAAGGGAGGCCCGGTAGCTTCCAAACATCTTGTTTCCAGTTGAAACCATTCTGGTGATGCTGCTGTTTTGCTCCTTGGGCATTCTGTCTGAATGAGGCAACAAGAGCAGAGCAGACTCCCAGGGAAAGCAGAGGTACTTAGTCATCACCTATATCTATCCCTGGCTCTCTCAGCAGTGGGCTTTGTGTTCCCCATATCTGTGCTTAAGATGCAGTTATGGTGAACCACTCACACATGAGCTTACTCCACAGCTCTGCAAACTAAGCAAACTGGAGAGGGAAGAGGATATCAAATTGGTCTGAAACAGCACCAAAATTCATGGTCAATGACCTCTCATGCCAATTTGAAGACTATCATTTAGTGGCTATCTGTAAGTTTCAAGTCCTCTGCAGGTCCCAGTTCTTTACTGTCTCCTCTGTACTGTGCAATGATGATTATGCAACTGGGGAAAAAAACTACTTCTAAGAAGCCAGAATAATAAAAACATCTTATCACAGAGAAGAGGATGGAGTCTTGATTCCACCTCAGAGACAATGCACACTAATTAACTTCAGAGATATCCATTATCCTCAGCACCAGACCAGCAAAGACAGAGCCTGCATGTCTGACAAGGCAATGATGTCATACACATTCAGGACATCTTTCCACAACAGTGCTATTTAACACAAATGTTCAGTCAAAGAAATACATCAGACACAAATTTTCATACTGTGAGTCTCTATGCTCAACTGAGTTCTGAAGTTCTCCCACAGAGCTGATTCCCCACCTTCCCTTGGGTGAGCTGGGTCACCTTCTGAACCAGTCCCATCCTTCCTCCCTTGACTACAGAGGGCGTCAAAGGTAACCACACAACAAATGGATCCAAGTTAGAGCTCCTTTTGACCTCATGGTATACTGATCACAGGATAGAGTCTTGTGAGCCTCTCTTCAGAGGGCCTTGGTTAGAATTCATCCAGACTTCATGCAATTAAATATTCTAAGTTATTAATATTAACAAGATTTACTGCTCCACATTTACAAATTATTTGCATTTTTATGCATTATTACAGCATGGATCACCATGAATTTCTTTGGTATTCATGAGGTTGCAATTTTTGTATTTCCATAATTACCTCATCATATTCTCCATTAGATAATGGACCAAAGGCATAAAACACCAAGAGGAATTCAAATGCAGCATTGACTCACCCCGCCATCGAAAGATTGATTTCCCCTTGTCCTTGAAGCACAGCTCACAGGAAAGCCCTACCCCAGCGTGGGCTGAGACATGTAGACCAAAAGTTGAAAAAATAAACAAACAAAGAAAAAAAATTAAAAATCAGTGTTGAATCATTATAGTCTCTGGAAGGTTCCCCACTGCTAATACCACGGTCCATTGATAAGTTCTCTGCACAGTTCCCTTGGGATTAGGAGGAGTATACCATGTGTATCACAAGCTAAGAAAGTCACAATCATGTCAGTTCCACAGTTTTTAAAGTAGGACATGACTGAGAGCTGTAGGGTTAACACCAAACACCTTTTGCATGTCAGATCCAAAAATGGTTTGGACAAAGAGTCCCCCACACCAGGATGCCTCTGCATTCCCTCAGGGAATGTTTGCACCCAAAGCTAACCCAACTCAGACTCCATGGATAATTCACTGGTGCACTGGAGGGAGAGGGAGAAGAAGGGAAGACGAATTTCATGTACATAAAATCCTTTTTGTGTACTTAGGAATGGATACGAGCAGATTTCAAATTAACAAGCTTAGTTCACTGCTGGGCAAGTGATCTAAAACGTCCAATAAATAATTCATCCCAGCAACATACATCACTGCTCAGCCTGGACTGTGACGCAGACCATGTCAGGAGGGGGTCTCACTTTGTGAAAGAGAGACAACTTAATTCAGTGCAAAGTGAATAATCCAAAATCCCATAAATGATTCATCACTGGATTAAAAGCTATAGATTTCTCCAAAGAAATTCTCTGCCCTGCATCAAATATGCAGATGATTGTGGAGTGTGTGTTACTGGATGGCTTAGTTAAGAATGTTACCAGCTCTGGTGCTTGAGAGCAACTTTGAAGTCATGAATCTTCATTAGATGTACAACTAAGCATGAAAAGAGGTTACCTTCAAGGATTTAAGGTTCACTAACATCAGTAGAACTATAAAGCATACACTAGTACACACAAGAGGAGAGCCAGGTCTTAGTATTTTTTGTTATAGAAAAGATAACTACAGAGAGAACTTAACCCCTGGTTTTGATTACCCACCCAGCTCCTCTTTTCCTAAGTATGAAAGAAAGACAAAACCACCACATACTCTTCCTTTTTTTCTATATTTTCCTTTTAAAAACCCCAAACCTGAATTTTTGAGCCAGCAGTAGAATATGAAGCTTTTCTCCTTAGAGAAGAAAAAACACAAAAACACATTTTGGGAAATGATGAGTTTCCCTTCCCCTTGGAGAACACTCAGTGCTTGAAAGACTAAAGAAAGTTCATTTCTTAACAACATCCTCCCTAAGCCTCCCAGCAGTTTTTGCACACCAGTTTGCATCCATCTTCAGTGTCCTTGTATCTTCCTACCTTAGCATCAAACAATTGGACCTCATAATCAGAAGTTACCATGGGGTAAGGAGTGGAACCCTCCCACCAAAGGATGCTTTGTAGTAATCCCCACTCAAACCTCGGTGTTCCTCTTATTTCTGAACATTCCTCAGAGTGAACACTTGGAGACCACCACTCTTTCTCATGAGCTTGAGAGCAGGAGGGAGGAATGGATGCTGAAATGAGTGGGATGGTCAGAAGCTGATATTTCTCTTGCCACAGTGCAACTGCAGGAGGTGCTGAGTCTTGGGATTTATGTTTTAAATTAGCAGCAGAAGCTAAAGCCCCACTGCTTCCAGCTGGATTTAGACATCAGCAAGAAGAGGAAACCAAGAAGGGCTTGACCACCACAGCCTCAAGAGCAGGGGAAAAACAGGTTGCTGCTGGGGCTTGTGGGAAATTATGTTACTAGAGGATAGATAGGCTAGAGTCCAAGCTAAACATGCCAAAAACGTGCCTTGCCATGTGCTGGAGTCCCAGTCGGGCCTCCGGGTTTCATGACGGGAGGAGGTTGCATTTGCTCTGTTTGGGGGCAGCCGGTCTGCATCACCTTTACAGTCTCTTCTAATCTCCACAGCTCTTTCTCTGCAGCTCAATTTTGCCATCTGCTGTCCTGTCTGTAGCACCACGTCCTATTTCCTCTTTCTTCAAGGCTAAAATTTTCCACATTTTCATGCATTCACCTCACACTGTGCGGTTATCTCTGTTCTTTCCCCAAGTCCCACGATGCTATTTATTCTTATTTCTAATTTCCTCTGTGCTCAGCCACATTCTTCCCTCCTGCTCGCTCTCTCTTAAGCTCCAATTAGATTCCACCTTTGGAACCCAGAGATTTATTTATATCAACTTTAAAAAATGCCTAGAAAAGCACATTAAGAGTAAGAAACAAACCTGGAAACATAATGAAATGTGCTGCTGAGATAGAAAGGGACCATCAGAGCAGTCAGCTCCAATAAAGACTATTAAGAGAGGTCTCTTATTAATCCCAAAATTGTATTTCATTCCTCTGTTTCCTCTTTAAAGAATCTGTATTCCTATTTTATCATTAGCCAATTCCATGTCTCAAAATATTCAGACTCCCCTTTTTAATTGCTTTTCTGTACATCCTCCATGCTAATTTGGTAGTTCAGTCATTATCTCTTCACATCAGACCCCCTTCACTCAATTTAGTCAGTCATTTTGATACATACAATTGCTCACAAAGTACTGGGATCCAGTGAAACTTATTACTTGCATTGAAAACTAAATCCTTCATTAATTAACCATCTTGCTCCACAGAGCAAAGCCAGCCTCCCCTGGTATAACACCATTTAGGCTTGACATGGAGTCTGAACGAATGAAAACCTGCTCTGCTCTAGCCAAAGGCTCCCAGTACAAATCCATAAACACTACAATAACTTCAGTAGCTCAGGACACTGAGATGGTGTTAAAAATTATGAAAGGGAGATCTTATAGGAGCGTACTAGTAGCTGAAGGACTGTTTGCAAGGATGTGCAGTGACAAGACAAGAGGCAATAGTTTTAAACTAGAGAAGGGCAGGTTTGGGTTAGATATTAGGAAGAAATTCTTCACAATGACAGTTGTGACACACTGGAGCAGGCTGCCAAGAGAGGTGCTGGAGGCCCATCCTTGGGCCCCCATTCAAGGTAAGGTTGGATGAGGTTTATTATTCTACGTTCTCAGGTCGTAGCACTTGGCAGAGTGAGAGGCGATGGGAGGCAAAATCTGGAAGGAATGGAATTTTGGGGGAAATACAGAGTAGCTTTAAACCAAATAGCTCTCCAGGAGTTCCAGGAGGCCAGCAAGAGCAGGATGAACTCTGTACATGAGTTCAATGCAAACCAATCCTCTAGGAAACCTGCAGGTCCCAACAAATCAGTATGAGCCTCACAGCACTGCCTGGGGCTAAGTTACCTTTTGGACAAATCTCCCTTGTCTGAATCCCTGGCCCCTGTAGGGCTTTGCAGCTAAAACATCAAGTAGTGTTTTAAGCTGCTTACTGGATGTTTGTCTGGACTGTAGTGCTTTATGTTTAGTCAAGTGCACTTCTTCCTGGCCTTCCAAGGTAAAAATCTTAAAAATAAAGAGTAACATTTCCAGATGGCAATGACATACTCTCTCACAGTCTTTTCTTCCTAAAACCCTACTGGTTTGTTCCGGTTTTTCTTCACTGGGAACAGAAACTGTATTCTGGGGCTTCTGTTGCTTTTGGAAAACAGAATTTATTTTTCCTCCAGCAATATTTTAAAAAGGTTCCCTTTAGCCTTCCACCAAACACATTTACAACCAGGGTCAGTTCCTCAGAAACTAATTCAATGTATTTTCATTTAAATATAACCCACATTCTTTGCTTACAATCACTACTCTAAACCCAAACCTCAGCCTCAGTAAATGAGGGTGGATAAAAAAAAACATACAAAAGAGCTTCGAAAAGTAAGTTACACTTAAACCCTCCCAATAGCATTTCTTGGCCTGTATTTACACATGGTTGACCAGATCAAACTCACTTTGTTGTCTCCTAGTTCTTCTGTTATTGTGCAGCTCCCCGAAACAAGGCCCTCAAGTTCAGCCAGTGGCACAGAAAAGGCACTAGAACATTCTCCAGTATGAGATAACTCTGCTTTAAAGAAGTCATTAGTGCAGAACTAATTAATAAGAGTAAAAGGATTGTCCCAGTCTAGCCAATGAGATTGTTCTTAATTAACAAGTTTATCCGGGAGATGGGGGCAGGGAGAATTGGTAGGGTTTTTTTCTCTTAAAGGAGTACATCAGAATTGTTTGGGTCTTTTTTCCCCTTCTATACCTTACAGATTTTTGGGGGCTGATGCCTAGAAGCAGTGTCAGACACCAGGATCATGGGTTCAGCTTGTGCAGCATTAACCAGTGTGGGACAATGGTTTGAGCTGAACAAACTTCAACCAGGCAGCCTGCAAGCCACATCCTCTTCTCAGGGACTTTCTTCAGGCTCCCAAAACATGCCTAGACCAGGGACTACAGCAGGGCACTGAACCCCAGAGAGACTGAAAGGAAACCCAAGGAGGAACCTCCACTGCCTCCCCCTAACTGGTGGTCTGTGAGAAGACGCTGTAGAATCAAAAAATCCCACCACAACCCTGAGCATGAGTACCAGGGAAGTCCATGGATGCCACACAATGCTTTCTATTGATCAAATGCTATTCCTACAATGGAACCTTGCTTCAAGTTTCATTGCTTTAAGGGAAACACTCTGGATCTCCATGGTGCAAGTCATCATTGCCAGCAGAGCTCACTTGAGATCTGTTGGGTTTTGCAGGTCATTGGTGTAGGGGCCAAAAGGCAGCTCCAAATGACTGGGGATGCTCTATGCATTTTCATAAGGGAGATACAGGTTTACAGTGGTGTAGTGGTTTGGGAGGGCAAGACAGAAAAGAAATCCCTCCATGTTGGTCTTCTGGGCTTTTTTCCACCTTTGGAAACATCACAGTATTACTCTGGAGAGCTGAGACAGCACACTAATGATTTCAACAGCTGGGGAACAAGTAACTCCTCTTCAAAGATATAGCATAAAAAATACAATTGCTAGGAGTAAATTGCAAAGTTTATTAATATAATCTCCGAGGGTCACTGAAACATGCTGAATCACAGACAGCATTGGCTCCCATTAAGTAATTTGCATTTTTGATTTATGCTCACAGCATTCTTGAGTCTTAATTTTTTATCTTGATTATATAAAAGCAATAACTGTATTTCCTGATAATTTTTAATTTTTTTTTGCAATTTCAAGTTAGTCAGCACTCCTTACTAGTTATTCCCTCTTCTGTTCCTTGCAGTGCAAGTTGTATTCAAGAGCATTAGTAAAAATGGAGAAAACCAAATTAAATTCTGTAACATGGTATTAGTAAGAATGTGAATGCCTGAAACACCTATGAATAATTCATAAATCTCAAAGAAGCTTCCTTTATGCAATGAGTTTTAAAGGTGACATGGCAAAATTTGCACAAAGATTTTAAATTTTCACAGTTGAAACTTTGGCCTTTGGTTTTCACCTATTGATATTTTGAGGGCTCATAAGCATCCCTCATCGCAGCGTGAAATAGGCCCTTTTCATTTTCCATGACTTCCACAATGACGCAGGAGTTCTTCACAGGGAAAATAGGCTGTTCTCTCCTTCAGCACTGTTGAAAACTTTGTCAAGGTCTTCTGCTGGTCTAGGGCTGCAGTGAGAAGAACACATCACAGGGTGGGGAAAAAGCACATTTCTCATTCTATGAACACCTCAGATATTCCAGTGTAACCCAAGGAGTGTGTGAGAGGGTGCAATAGCCCCAGGGGGCTGCAAGACTGATCTAGGGTTGAAAAATTTGGTTTGCCACAATGTCTCATGTCTCCCTTCCTGTGGTGCATTCATTGTGTATTCATTCAGGTTGGGCTTAAACCCCTGATTGCCTTCTGAGAAACCATTTTTTTGGTTGGTCATCACTACCATTTATCTCTTAATTTCTTTAAAATAACCCCATTAGGGCCATGCCCTGGTATTTGATAAAGAAGAAAGCAGATAAGGTATTTCAGGCTGAAGGAGTTGGGGTTGTTCAGCTTAGTGAAGAGAAAGCTCAGGGGGGACCTCATAGTAGCTTATCAAAACCTGAAGGGGGCCTACAGAAAGGCAAGGGTAGGACTTTTTAATAAAATGTGTGATGAGAGGACTAGAAATAGCAGATGTAAATTGGAAGAGGGTAGATTCAGGCTAGATATAAGAAAGAAATTCTTTACGGTGAGGGTGGTGAAACACCAGAACAGGTTGCCCAGAGAGGCACCTCTCTGGAGGTGTTTAAGGCCAGGTTGGACAAGGCACTGAGCAGCCTGATCTACTGGGAGGTGTCCCTGCCTATGGCAGGGGAGTTGGAACTCGGTGATCTTTAATGTCCCTTCCAACCTGAACCATTCTATGATTTCTCCATGCTGGGGTCACCACAACAGTAGAGCCATTTGTTGAAGTTGAAGTTGTCTGGGGCTCTAGCTGCCCATGGACAACCAGACAGAAGCAGTATCCACCACATTTTGATTTTCTAAGGTGAAGTGATCTGAAGCTTGCTCATAAAACAGCTTTGGAAGTCAGCATCACAAGCCAATACCATAACCATTACAATCAGTGGCCAATTCCCTCCTGCCTCTAAGAAAAATTATATTGGAACTTTTAACAGGAAATTACAAAATGTATTACCTTTTTATTCTAAACCTCTTTGTGTGCTTACCTAGAAGCAAAATAATATTAATGTTACAAAGGCAAAAAGAAATCTATAATTCTAATGAATCTGTCAAATGAGCTCAGAAGCAAAGATAGCGAGACTTGCTAAATTTCTGTGGGCTAAGCAGGAAAGAAAGAATCTCATTCCAATTTAAGTTACACAAATAACTGTGGAGCAATTCTAGGGAATGGGACCACTTTACCATATAGCAAAAGCCAACAAGATGAGCCAGACCTGCAACAAGTGAGTGAACACGTTCTTTGCACAGGGTTCCTCCTGCTGCATCCCCACCAATTCATGTTCCCTGGTCTCCTCGTGATGACACAGTCCTGGAGTAAGGACAGCAACCCCCATAAAATGAGTGCTGTCAAAGGTTTGCTAGAAGGTTAACCAGAGACACAAAAGGACATCTGCACTGGGCCAGCATCAGAACCTTTGATCAATTGTGTGCTTGGGGATACTTACGTTTCCGATGCAGCACCAACAGCAATATGAAAAGAATGACCAGTGCTATGGGACAGGCAACGAGAATGGCATAGCTGGGAAACTGAATGGTAGAAGAGAAAAAATTAAAAGTCTTTGAAAAAATATTTTACTTCAGATTTATTCACAGGGGAGCTGGTTGCCCTAGTGGCTAAGAGCTCTGGGATGGAGTTTGCAGTGGTTTTCTGAGCTTACCTCTCCAAAGTACGGAAAATACACATCAGGTTGATCCTGATAAACTACAACAATTCTCTGAAAAGTATTTAATACATCTTGTTAGTATTTAATAAATGTTATTCTGAAGTGTTTGAACCTAAATTCATCCCACTTAACATGAACTTCTTAATAAAGTGTTGGAAGTAGGACCTCAGTCTCTCTCATCCTTCTCTTAATTAGTGATACGAAAGTCTAACAACCCTCCTAAGTTGCCCTTTGCTCCACCTCTTCTCAAGGATCTTGCCTCTGCCTGTCATACAGGTGTGGCAGGGTGATAAAGGTTTTTCTGAAACCAAAGAGGATGGCCACACTCTTTGTATCTATCCACTGAGAAGGTGCACAGATGGTTCCTGAGCTCCTAAACAAAAGGTCAAGCTACTATTTGCAAACACTATCCTTTCAATATGAATATATTGAAAAACACTAGCATCCTGCTGCCCTTCTAGTTAAACAGTCTTGAAATTTAGAGGAAATTTTACCTTATCTTCAGTATCATCGTATTTCTCAACCTTGCTCTCTGAACTTGCTGAAATCCCTGAGATCAAAAAGGGATTTAAATTATTACTGGCACAGTCACCTGAAAGCGTGAAAGTCATTGTTTTAGTCAGGGAGTAGTGAACTCAGACAATGAGGAGGGCAAAATCTGGCCCTGAATAGGAGAAATAAAGCACCTGCAAGCAAAAAGTATACAAATGGTTTATCAGGCAGTCACTAGGAAATGACAGTCTTTATCAAGGGAAGAGGAGGCTTTCCAGGGATAACCCATGAATGAAGACAGTAGAGAACAGGGGAAGCAAAGAAAGTACAAGTCTAAGTGGAGGAAATGCCTCAGTTTAATTGTGGTCAGGCTTGTGTGAGTGCAGTTTTTGAAAGCTGCATTAATACAAAACCACAGGAAACATTCAGATAACTTACCACACATTTAGGACAGCTCTATGAAGGTGATGCATTTTTTTTTCTATCTAGGGATACTAAAATTAATTCGGCTCTAATTTTCTAAGCTTTGTAAACAGGGGTGAAATAAATGAATATGAAAGAACCCTTGCAGCCAGTTTTCCTGCTCTTATCTTATGATCCTACTCTCTTACTTTTGCTAGTGAATTAAAAAAACTAATCTAGGCTCATACTCTACCTCATACTGCAAAGTAATTGAGTATTTAGTATTTGGAGTGCATCATTATTGCATGAAGCAGCCAATACTGGGAAGCATCTAAAAAACAGGTGGGTCACTCAGTTTAATGAATCAAAACCTCAGCCTACATCCTATGACAGGAAAGCTCCTATGCTTTAAGTCACACCCTAAGATGGTGATGAGTAGTGTTTTCAAGTGCTTGACAAGAGAACAGCTGTGGAGTCTCCATTTGAGAAAAATCTACCGGGGATCAGATGAGTCATTTGTCAGAAAATTTACATGTAACAGGCTTGTGGCTTGAGACAACAGCCAAAGGAAACTTTACATGCATGAGACATCCAGAGCATCACATGATGACAGGAGGTGATCAGATGGTCACAAGTAAGCTCATAAGAAAAAAAGAAATTGCTATTTAAAAAAAAAACTTTTTCAGAGTATGTTCTTTGGTGAATAATCTATTCTCCCCAAAACATCTCGGTTCTGATCAGCTCCCCCCAAGAGCTGAGTTAATTTGTCCCCCTGTAACACGTAATGTTTTATCAAAAGCATGGAGAGGGAATGGGTAGCTCATATGCATGTAACTACAGTGAGAATTTTGCACTGAAATAATAAAAAAGATCATGGATAATAAGCACCACAGGTAAATGAATATAGGTAATAAAAACCTTCTAAGTGCTGAAAATCCCAGGGATACTTGGACATTGCATTTTGCCATGTGTCTGGTTTATGACACCAATCTTTTCCAAGAGAGAATGAGAGGAGAAGAGAGGAGAGGAACAGTATTTTAGCAGAACTAGCCCTAAACACACAAGCAATGCATATCTTGCTCTAATGCCCATGTCCCATAAGTCAAAATTAAACTTCCCAGTACCATGCTGCAGCAGAGCTGCTTACTCTCTGTACCTGAAGAAGCAAGGATACAGGGTGAAGGGTCTCAGTTAGTGCTGGTGGGGTAGCTGCTGAGGGGAAAGCAGGTGAAGACAGAGGAGAAACTAAAGCAGAACCAATAGAGCAGAAATCAGCAGCACCAGCTAACCCAGCATGGAGATGGAACATTCTCTGAGCTGCAGGTTTCTCTCCCAGCCACATCAATACAACAACAGTTCAATCTAACAGCAGTTCAGCAACAAATTAGCCTTCCCTTACATTACAATAAGGCTGAAGTTGGTCCATTTCATTATTTCTGAGACAAGAACTTGACTGATGGCTCTTACTAGAGAGCTTTCAATTACACTGTGATATTTTCACACATTGTGACAGTTGGCTCTTTGAAATAGCATGACACAAGTTTTCACATTGATGGGAATGCACATGACTCACACAAGGGTGTTAAGTTTTCTGCTGCTATTGCTTTTGTGGTGGCTCTTTCCATCCTGCACTCACAACCTATATTGCCCCCAGAGCCCCAGAAGCAAGACTCCCTATTTATGATGGCAGAATATAGACTTAGGCTTGAATTTTAGCTTTCTTTTTTTTACATTCCTGTTTAAGAGCATCTGGTGGGCAGACCATCACACCTGAGTAACTCGAGCCTTTCTACTTTTATACTTGACTGAGAGACATGAAGCGCAAACTCCATGGAAGTTTGTCTCAGGTAGGGATATGGTTTTGTACACCAGTTCCTTTTCTCTTAAAGAAATGACTGACAGTTTTGGTAATTGCCTGATGCTTTCCACCATTACCTAGGACATGTGTTTAGCACTGGAGAGCTGAGCCTGCAGCCACATCTTACTGACTATTCGGGCCACAAAAGCTCACAACACTCCAGAAGGATTTAAAATTAAAAGATTAATGGCCTCCCTGTGATGACAAATATATCTGAGAATTCAGCCTGGACAGTAACAAAGACAAACTAGTCTTAACTTCTCTCAGATCTGAGAAATTCAGTAGCAGTGAATGACTCAAAATCTACTTCCTTAGAGGCTTAAAACCACATTTTTCTCAGGTCTTATTGCATCCTGGTTACAATAAAAAATTGTGAGACCCCCAGTTACCTCTTAATTCTAGATGCAACAAATAGCTATGATCAGTACATTTGGTACACTCTTCAGTACACTCAATACTTTTGTTTATGATAACTTCTTAATTTCTCCAAACATGCAGCTTCTAACTTTGTAATTTTGCCCTCCTCACCTGCAGCTGTGATCTCTTCCATCATGGGAGAAGTGTCGAGAGTTATCATTCCCTCTGCAGATGGAGGAGCATTTGGGAATTCAGGAGTTACTGAAACAAAGTAAAAAGTAAGGATTACAAAGATGATGGATGGGAGGGTCTTCATATGGCCTTCAAAATCTCTAGCACAGTTCTGTGTCTGCAGCTTGGGAGGTAAAAATCTGCACTTTGGTTTTCATATCTGCAGCTAATCCTACACGGATAACTAATACACTTTACTAACATGTCTAGTGTTTAGACATTTAAACTGCTCTGCTATGGATGTAATTAACTGTTGACAGGTTTAACTGGGCCACTTGTCATGGCTGGAAGATAAGAGATGGTGCTGGACAGAAAGAACTTCAAGTCATGGAAGAGGCCAGAAATGTAACATGCCCAGCCCTGTGTGCACATCTCAATTTGCACTGACTTTACTGCTCAAGTAGAATATGCTCTAAACTAACCTTTTCTGCAGACAATTTCAATTGCCTTTCTCAAATCAAGAAAACAAATAGTGAGCAATTGAG
>VZTY01022577.1:636807-653709 GCA_013400935.1 Turnix velox
GTTCTGATCAGCTCCCCCCAAGAGCTGAGTTAATTTGTCCCCCTGTAACACGTAATGTTTTATCAAAAGCATGGAGAGGGAATGGGTAGCTCATATGCATGTAACTACAGTGAGAATTTTGCACTGAAATAATAAAAAAGATCATGGATAATAAGCACCACAGGTAAATGAATATAGGTAATAAAAACCTTCTAAGTGCTGAAAATCCCAGGGATACTTGGACATTGCATTTTGCCATGTGTCTGGTTTATGACACCAATCTTTTCCAAGAGAGAATGAGAGGAGAGGAGAGGAACAGTATTTTAGCAGAACTAGCCCTAAACACACAAGCAATGCATATCTTGCTCTAATGCCCATGTCCCATAAGTCAAAATTAAACTTCCCAGTACCATGCTGCAGCAGAGCTGATGGGAACAACTGCTGCTGCTTACTCTCTGTACCTGAAGAAGCAAGGATACAGGGTGAAGGGTCTCAGTTAGTGCTGGTGGGGTAGCTGCTGAGGGGAAAGCAGGTGAAGACAGAGGAGAAATCAGCAGCACCAGCTAACCCAGCATGGAGATGGAGCATTCTCTGAGCTGCAGGTTTCTCTCCCAGCCACATCAATACAACAACAGTTCAATCTAACAGCAGTTCAGCAACAAATTAGCCTTCCCTTACATTACAATAAGGCTGAAGTTGGTCCATTTCATTATTTCTGAGACAAGAACTTGACTGNTAGCCTTCCCTTACATTAAAATAAGGCTGAAGTTGGTCCATTTCATTATTTCTGAGACAAGAACTTGACTGATGGCTCTTACTAGAGAGCTTTCAATTACACTGTGATATTTTCACACATTGTGACAGTTGGCTCTTTGAAATAGCATGACACAAGTTTTCACATTGATGGGAATGCACATGACTCACACAAGGGTGTTAAGTTTTCTGCTGCTATTGCTTTTGTGGTGGCTCTTTCCATCCTGCACTCACAACCTATATTGCCCCCAGAGCCCTAGAAGCAAAACTCCCTATTTATGATGGCAGAATATAGACTTAGGCTTGAATTTTAGCTTTCTTTTTTTTACATTCCTGTTTAAGAGCATCTGGTGGGCAGACCATCACACCTGAGTAACTCGAGCCTTTCTACTTTTATACTTGACTGAGAGACATGAAGCGCAAACTCCATGGAAGTTTGTCTCAGGTAGGGATATGGTTTTGTACACCAGTTCCTTTTCTCTTAAAGAAATGACTGACAGTTTTGGTAATTGCCTGATGCTTTCCACCATTACCTAGGACATGTGTTTAGCACTGGAGAGCTGAGCCTGCAGCCACATCTTACTGACTATTCGGGCCACAAAAGCTCACAACACTCCAGAAGGATTTAAAATTAAGATTAATGGCCTCCTTGTGATGACAAATATATCTGAGAATTCAGCCTGGACAGTAACAAAGACAAACTAGTCTTAACTTCTCTCAGATCTGAGAAATTCAGTAGCAGTGAATGACTCAAAATCTACTTCCTTAGAGGCTTAAAACCACATTTTTCTCAGGTCTTATTGCATCCTGGTTACAATAAAAAATTGTGAGACCCCCAGTTACCTCTTAATTCTAGATGCAACAAATAGCTATGATCAGTACATTTGGTACACTCTTCAGTACACTCAATACTTTTGTTTATGATAACTTCTTAATTTCTCCAAACATGCAGCTTCTAACTTTGTAATTTTGCCCTCCTCACCTGCAGCTGTGATCTCTTCCATCATGGGAGAAGTGTCGAGAGTTATCATTCCCTCTGCAGATGGAGGAGCATTTGGGAATTCAGGAGTTACTGAAACAAAGTAAAAAGTAAGGATTACAAAGATGATGGATGGGAGGGTCTTCATATGGCCTTGAAAATCTCTAGCACAGTTCTGTGTCTGCAGCTTGGGAGGTAAAAATCTGCACTTTGGTTTTCATGTCTGCAGCTAATCCTACATGGATAACTAATGCACTTTACTAACATGTCTAGTGTTTAGACATTTAAACTGCTCAGCTATGGATGTAATTAACTGTTGACAGGTTTAACTGGGCCACTTGTCATGGCTGGAAGATAAGAGATGGCATAGAAATGTTGTACTCACAGGTGCAGGACAGAAAGAACTTCAAGTCATGGAAGAGGCCAGAAATGTAAAAATCCCAGCCCTGTGAGCACATATCAATTTGCACTGACTTTACTGCTCAAGTAGAATATGCTCTAAACTAACCTTTTCTGCAGACAATTTCAATTGCCTTTCTCAAATCAAGAAAACAAATAGTGAGCAATTGAGTGAATCTCTTACTAACACATATAAAAGAGATTGGGGCTGGTTACCCTTTATATCTCCAGGAAGAGGGGCAGACTCCATTGGGCTGAACACATCATCACCTTCAGTCCCTGTGTCTGCTGCTTGAAAATAATTTGAAAAATCTGTCTCCAGAGAAGTGTAATCTTCTGTTACTGCAGATGGTGGGGAAGCAATGGTCTCCACTGTAACTCCTGCTAGAGATTTGGTGGCTGCAGCTGTTTCTCCAGGGATGGTGGCTGTCAGGAGGACAGTAGTCTCCCCTGTTGTTTGAAAGTCGGTGGCTGCAGTTGTTGCTGCAGAGAGTGTGGTTGTCAGATGGACAGTAGTCACTGCTGTTGTTTGATGATCAGAAGTTGTTTGGGGAGCAAAAGTTGATTTTCTAGAATGTCTAGTGTAAAGGGGGGCCTTTCTTGTGGTAGTTGTCATCGTTGGAGATGCAGGGGCTGCACAGAAAAAACATAGCAAAGAGAAAAGCTAGAGTAGAGCACTCACAACTGACCCTGAAGAAAGTCAATACAGTCAGAAAAAAAAGTCTTTCTGCAGTGTGGAGGGTGGGTGCCATCCTTTTTCTGTGCTTTGCATTTTTTTTCCACCTCTTCTCAACTTTGTAAGACCCTTAAGTTATCCTGCAACTCAGCAAAATAAAGTCCTTCAAGATTCTGAGATAAAATTTGTAAATGTGTGGGTCTCCTTATGATAGGAACCAAATGAAAGCCTTTGTGTTGTTAGGACAAACCCCAAGTGACAATTTCATTCCAAGCGCTTTTCAAATGATAAATCCTTTTTATAATTCCATCATCTTTAAAAATGTCAAACATAGCTACACAAGGAGAAGTGAAACATTTCATTTTACAGGCAAAAGAAAGTTACAATTTTCTCATTAAAACAGCTCATTGAATGCGATTCAAATTGGTAACAGACCTCCCTCAAAAACCAAGTGATTTAGAAAAAGCACTTTTTGCCAAAACAAAGGGAGAAATCAAAATAAGCACATATAAACCCCCATTTTAAATTCTTATCAAATGTAAGATTTCTCCCTTCTGGCTGCATCGCAAAGGCTCCCCAGACTCACCTCTGACCACCTCCAGCTCTATGTTCTTCTTGATGTCATTGAACCAGCCTGGGATCTCTACACGGCAGCAGTATGTACCTGCATCTTCTGCCCTCACTTTTGCAATCGTGAGTGACACGTCCCCATAGGAAATGTAGCCCTGGATGTTGTACCTCTGCGACTTTCTGAACGTCACCCTGTTCCGAGTGGTGTGCAGGATTTTGTTACTGCACTTTGAATTTGGACAGGGGCCTCTGCCCCAACACATGTCAGCAATGTCCCTATGTTGTTTCACCGGGTAAGAGCAAGGCAGTACAACAGGTTGTCCTATTACTCCTCTGACAGGTTCAGATGTGGTGTGGGCTGTTGAGGAAGAACAAGGAAAGGTGAGTGTTGGCATTCTCCCACACATGAACCTACCTGTGCAGGAAAAGAAACACTCTTGCCTGCTGTCAGGTCACAGTTACTGATGTCTCGAGCTTTCTCCAGGAGATGGTGGTAGCAAATGGCCTGGGGCACAGTGGGTGACAGCCCAGAGCTCACAGGCTGTAGGGTTGCTCACAAAATACATCACTCACAAGAAACACATGGTGAGCAAAGCCAAGGTCTGTTGCTGGCAGCTTGAGCACAAACTAGACCTGTGGAAGTGGAACTTGGGATCTCTGCTCCCATCCCATCTCCTCCTCCTGAGACACTATTTGAAAGCTGTTCAGAAACATAGAGTGAAGTGCATCTGGTTTTCTCAGTCTTCCATCATCTCCTTCAACAAGGAAATGCTATCATAGTTGCCTTTCACATGCAGCCTCAATAGTAGTTTCCAAAATACCTATTAATGTGTGAAATTCATTGGCAGAGCAGTAAGATATGTCTATGGGACCTGTTCTCAGAAAGTGCACAGCTTTTTCTTTTTCTGAGCAAGTTCTGCCAACTGACCCACTCATCTTGCAGAGCACTGAGTACACAGAAGTTTTAACAGCTAGTGCTATCCTGATGTGAAATAGAGCATATGCATATTTGCCTTGTGTTTTTACTCTTAATGGCCATCTTTATTTGGTGTTTTTATCTAACACATATCTAACATCCATCTTAGTATCTTTGCTATCTATTGTTCCCCCTTAACCCTATGCAATTCCTAGACTGCTCTGAAAGGAATTTCTTCTTCATAAAAGGCATTATCAAAAAAAGGTTGCCACACAGAAACAAGTAATTTCTGGTTTACATTCATCTAGTGTCATTCCTCCTGCCCTGTTGCCATTTCTACACATTTTCAATTAGATACGGTGGAGCAGGACCGGATGGATCTGGGGAACATCCAAATCTGGTCCTCTGTGGCAGCGAGAGGACCATCCTGCAGATCTGATGTTTCACAGCCAGATTGCTTACCCCAGAAAAGACTTACAGCAGTTGCTGCTAATATCACCAGCTCTGGCCCTGGTTTGCCAAACATTTCTATTTTGCCAGCTGTTTGAATGCCTTCTTTTTTTGGCGTGACTCCCAGAGAGCAAACAGATGCTTCCAACTGTGCCCGTGTCTCTTTTGTTTTGTCTTTAATGGACTATTCCCCAGGTGAGGTTTTAGTCTGTGGCAGGCTGCCTTGTGACTTGTTATTGGGATGGCATTTCGGCTTCATTATGAATTATCCCATTGGCTTATCCAAGTCATTCAGGTTTCCACAGCTCCAAATGCTAAAAGAGTAGAGGCAGACAAAACAAGATGCAATATGGTGTTGAAGGCAGAAGCAGTTTTTAGTGAAATGATGGTAGGACATGCCAAAAACCCCCGAATTCCTGCATACAGGATAAGGCTTTGCAAAATAGCTCTTTGGTTTAGTCCTTGAAAAGAGCAGGTTCCTACGACTTGTTAGAGCAGAACAAAGAGAGAAAACAGCCTCTTTCTGTGACAACAGAACAAAATTATTAATCCACTTAAACTTTAAATTGCCCTAGGGAAGGGTTAGTCACTGAGCAGGTTAACACGTATTTTGAAGACAGCCCCATACAAAGCTGCATGTAAAACCAAAGCCAGCTTTAACTATTTCTGAAGTTAAGGTTATTGCTGCTTGAGGACAAATGGGTTAATCTTCTGTTCCTATTTAATTCCAATTCTACATAGCATAAAAGTATTTTCATTAACAAACGAAAATTTGCCTGCTCTTCTTTTTGAAAAAAGCTTCTAAAAAAAAAAATAGAGGGGGAAGATGCAAGGCACCAGAGTGTCTCCAGAGTAGTTTCCCACAAGTGCTGGTGCTAGAAAGTGACAGGTTTTGCAGTTTCAAATCCTCTCTAAATGAATGTGAAGCTAAAGTATCTAACATCTTCCTGCACTGCAGGTTGGCATGGAGAGCTTCAATAAGGCAACAGCCTTGATTAAATGCTATGAACCTCTGTGAGGACTCAATAACATCATTATCAGTTACAGCCTCTTTGAAAAGAAAGAGTAAATAGGATTTGAAGCATGTCTTGAAACTAAGATGTTTCTGATCCTGTTATATTGTGACACTCTAGTCTTACTGTGAAAGGAATCCTACCCTTGTCTATAGCAGCGATCCTCCCAGGAATCCAGGATTGACCCAGAGTACCCTGAGACAGAATTAATTAAATGCCTCTGAGATTTAAAAGCACAACTCCCCTAAGTTCATCCCCCATTGAAAGCAGGTGAGCCCACATTCCTGAGACACCTCAGACAACTTGGAATCTGCACTGCTGATGCCTAGATACAGAAATGTAACTGATATCAACCACGCTTGCAAGTCTCAGTCTCTCAGGTTAATCTTCTTTCACTTCTATCTATTTTAGGATCCAAATTCTAGGTGGATGGATTGAACACCTGAGAGTAAAAGCAGAGGAATCTCCAGACACACTTTCCCATATTCAGTTCATAGCAACAGACAGCCCTCAGAGTTTTGGAAAATCCTCTATCATATATATACATTCATTATTCTGTCAGTATTTCAGTTCCTTAGCTTGTGCTGTGTCAGCACTGTAGTGGACAGATAGATGAAGAAGGAAAGCCAGCAGTACACACTCAACAGTAATAAAGAAATCAGAAAATTTGAGGAAATGGGGGAATTAACCAAGCCTACACACAGAGGAAACCACATGCAATTGTAAAAAGGAAAAAAAAATATTGATAAGTATTAACTCACTAAATTGAGAAAACTTTTGAACTTCTGTATACAATTACAACCCTTTCCATTGCTTTGTTTCCACAAAACAAGTGTTACTGATTTTAATTTTATAAAATTTTTGTTCCTTCAGCAAGCACACAAGAAGCAAATGAAGACTCACCTATGAAGATCTGTATCAAAATCCAGTGGAACAGCATAAAATGCAACATTTTTAGCTGATGGAGACTCCTGGGCAGCAAGTGGAAGGAGAGAAAACTAGGTCTTATGCTTTCCAGAGATGCTGAGTGAGCTCTACTGAAGTCTCGTTTCTCCATTTCCAGAATTTATCTACCGCCACAGCTTCTTTCCTAATTCTTCCGGACAGAAGCTGGTCAAAAGAGGAGATTCTCCTTCTGTATTCAATGTGGGTGAGGCCTCACTTGGAGTGTTGCATACAGTTCTGGGACTCACAATTTATGAAGGATGTAAAGATCCTTGAATACATCCAAAGGAAGGCAACAAAACCGATGGAAGGGCTGGAAGGCATGATGTTCAATGAGCTATGGCTGAGGACTCTGGGTTTGACCTGTTTGGAGAAAAGGAGGCTGAGGAACAACCTCATTGCTCTCTATAGCTCCTTTCCTGATGAGGAGAAGTGGCAAGGAAGGTGCTGAGATTCTCTCCCTGGTACCAGCTACCAGTTTGATGAAGTTTGTCAGAAGAGAATTGGTCAGTGCGTTGCAGGCAACTAGGAAGAGGACGAACATAGATACCACCATATCAGCTTTGTTTCTTTAGCTTGATTGGGAAGTGCAGGAGAGAAAATTGAAAAAGGCCTCTCAAAATCAAAGTGTGTGGGGAAAGAGCCAGAAAAAAATGCTTTGTTTCTGCTTATATATCTCTATATTGTGTCTTCCTGAAGGCAGAAAAAGAAAAGCAGAGATCTCTCTCCAAAAATACCAGTGTGCAGCTCATTAGCCTTATCACACCCAACGTGCTGCCAGTTTGCCTGCAGCTGGATGATCTCTTAATGGGTGAATTGCTGCAAGTGCCACTAATACACCCATGGGGCACCAGTTTCAAGACTCACTGACATGAGTGGATCTCACAGAACAGCTCTGAGCTTCACACAGCATGTGATTGTATGGATTGTACAGCAGTTCTTGTTCCTTTTCAGAGTCCGCTTAACAAGTAATTGCCCAGCAGAAAGGAATCTTTAATTGAGCTTTTGGTCATCAGGTATTCTAGGACTTCATTTTTCATGAAAGCTCTCTGACATAAGAATTAGTCTGCAACATTACAAAAGAAATTCTTATAGGCCACCAATTTTCATAATTTGCAGACTTCAAGCAATGGTCTTGAATTTTTAAGATCAGGAATGGTTAGAAATTTGGAAATGCCACACTCGGCTAACTCTGATCACAGCATGTAGAGGGTTGGCAAAAGATGCACAAAGCAGAAACTGATGAAAATGTTTTCTGAGATCTGGTTCTGAGACATTCTCAGACTTCCTCATGCTCCAGTCATGGGCCAAAGCCCTCAACAGTAACATGTTCAGCCAGGCAGAAGGAAAGCAACATCTGCTACAGGGTCAGTAATTTTAGTTTAGTTGATTGTTACAACTAGTCAAATACAAAAACACAGCCTATCACCAGCAGACCCCTTACAGTTTCAGTACCTTCTCACACCAGGCAACGCGTAACACAAGGACAGAAAATGTCAGATTTGGTTGATTCCACCATTTTTCCTGGCCCAGAGATCAGTAATCACCTAAAATCAGTTCTCCTATCCTGTGCTCTGTAGTTAACCATAAAATCTGCATTTTCAGTCTTTCAAGCCTATTGCAACAGGCAGCCACAAGACAAGAGAGAGCACAAGTGAGAACACAAAACACACCAGGGTCCTCTAAGCCGACCTGCTTTTCATTTCTTCCTTCCTCAGCAGGATGAGGAGACTTTCCTTCTTTGTGAAAGGAGGAGCCAGTCTCTCCAGGAATCCCAGGAAGGAAATGCTCCCCTCCCAGCCAGATCCAGCCCTCCCATCTCTACCAGCTGAGGGAAGGATGGAGAAAGGCTCCAGTGAGCCCAGCTCCCCTTAGAGCACAACCAGATTGTGGCCACAAGCATCTCAGCTGCTTAACATATACACCTACTGATTTTATTATTGCTTCTTTCTGCCTCGTTGGATAACACAGCTTTGATCTTTGCATGTCTCCCTCAAAAATGATGAGCTGAATGACAGGAAGTTTGCAGTAAATCTGTGAGTCTTCCCTGGAGCAGCAATGTCTGCTTTAGGTGTTCTACATTGCTGCTTATGAGGCACTTCAAGGCAAGATTTGACTGTCCAATATTTGGTAAGAGTTGGTCTCTTTCTTGACTGTTCTACTTTTCCTCTCATTCAGGAAGTCATCAGCCTCTGTTTAAAAATGTAATCTTAAAAATGATTGAGGAAAATGATTCTCCCAAGGAGAAAGCCACAGATAAAGTGATGTAGAGGAAAATACATTTGGTCAAAATCCTCTACAACCAAGCTGTGAATACTCTACACATTGATCCTGTAGGGTCTGAGGAAATCCTATGAGGGGGGGAGCACCCACAGCTTCTCTTGGCACTTCCTTGGACTCAGTACACTACATTACTGAGCTGTTAACAGAATATACCAGCTGTTACCAGATATACCTGACTTCCATAAAAATTCAACTAAATGTACATTAAAATACTAACACTACCAAGTTTTTCCACATGTCTTGTTGGTCGGGGCAGCTATGATTTCGCTTCTGCCCTCTGATGGCATGATCTATAGAGCTGGCACATAGAACATACAGTAAAGAAACTTCTAAAAACATGTGTGGTTTTCCTTTTGTGACTGAGTACTTCTGGCACTTCCTCTTTTTTTCAAAGAAAGAAGAGAGAATTTGAAGCAGATAATAAATATATTGGTAACTTCCTTTGGGGTTTCATAAGCTGATTCTGGAAATTTCCATTTGAGCCAACAGGGTTTATGTCTCTGGAATGGGCTGATAAAGTTTTTTATTAGAAGTGCTGCCTTTATTTGTTTTATTAGAATGATGGGAATAATGTTTCAGTAGTCCAGTCATGTTTCACTGCTGAGCAGAGGAAGCAGCTAACAAATTATTTTGCAAACTATTTAATGTCCCAGGGATGACAAACACAAGCATGCACAGTCTTTAGTGTATTATATAAATGTTTTCCTCTGCATGGGTCTCATCTTCCAGGGCACTGTGGCTTCCTGCATGTCCTGGTCTCCAAAATGCAATGAAGCTGCACAAAAGAGTGAAAACGATGTTAAATGAAAAACAGACAATAGAAACAAAGAAAAAAAGCAGCTCTCTGGAAAAATGTAAAATGTGCAAAAACACTTATTGGAACTTGACTGATAATGAATCATTTCTCCACTTGTGGGACAACTCACTCTTGACGTCTCCCTAATGCAATGAATTAATAGTTATATTAGTTTTTCCTTGCTAAATAATAAGTAGCAGAATTAATTCTTTTTTATTTCTATTAACTTGAGATTTAAAAAAGAAGGTCAAGTACATGGTAGAACTGTCAGTATATTGACAACATTTTGTTTCTGCAACCTACTAGCTAAAGCAGGAACAGAAAACTTACTTTGGAAAGTCACCCGTCTTCTTCATGTTGCATAAATGTTCTGTGGATCATCCAGGATGAAAATAAAAAAAATAAAAAAAAAAGAAAACAACTTTCTTAAAACCATAAGAACAAAGTAAAGTAGCAGTTTAAAAAAAAAATCCATAATTCAAGTGTAAGAAACTGAAAACAGGACCTTTAAGCAGATGCTTTCAGTATAGGAAATCCCCATTATTTTCATAGGATCTAATTAATATGGCTTTGTCTGACCAAGAACATCTATGGAGAAAGTCTGGTACATAACACTGTGTATAGGATATGAAATCAGTGTCCCTCCCTTTGAGAAAGAATGGGACGATGTGGCAAATGAGGAGTGGGTAGGAAGAAGCTGGTGGGGTAGACAAGGTGGACTTTGTATCATACATCTCCTCACCAGACCACAGACTGACTGGTTGCTGAGGAGTCTAAGACATAAAATGATGAGACCCCATTGGCACCTTTCTCTTCGGTGCACCAGAGGCTACAGAACAGTCCAGCAAACAGGCACAGCACAGGGCACAAAGTGTAGCCATCCAGAGACCTTAGCAAACTTCTCTGAAGAAGATAACTTATGGTGTCTACCACAGTTGGGATTTCATGTACTCAACCCACCTGAACAACCACCTGTGAAAAGTACTTACGTCTCGTGAGGAAGAGAGCCACGGAAAGGATGGCTAGAAGTACCACACATAAACCAATCCCAATGTATAGCCAATTATCTGAATACTGCTCTCTGTGATGTGGCAAAGGTGGGTTCTGTCAAACTCAAAAAGGATGAGCATTAGTGGCACTGACAGCAAGAAGCCCACACAGTACCCAAGAGTCATTAGTGTGTTTTGCAGCCCTGCAGTAAAAGCATACTTTAGATCAAGAACTTAGAGAAACAGAGTAGTGGTGTGAACCATGCTGTTAAACACATCATTTCTTGAGATAGTCAAAGGATCTGAAGTTCTAACAAATCCCATTTGTTCTAGTTTAATACTATTTGATTAATATTTTATTTATTTTTTTAGGATTAAATTATCAAAAGATGTCACACACACCTCCTTTTTGTCAGTAGTTATTCAAGGCTTTCTATCAATAAGAAAGTATATCTTCTGCACGCTTTGGTCTTTATTTATGGGAAAGCTGCTTTCTGAGGGTAGCCATGAGATATCTAAACTCTCATTAGGAACTCAAGCCTGAAAAGATGCTGAAACATTTTAAGGCTGATGTATATTCTGTACATGCAGAGGTATGAAGAGCCACAGAAGTGGCCTTGTTTCATATCCCAGCAGAATTTTTTAAGGCTAAACTGGTGGTTTGCTCTTCCTGGTAAAATCCTGGTCGTGCTCCTGCCTGTCATTCTGTAAAGGGTGCTGGAGGACCCAGCAGGACAGAGGTTTGAATCCCACTGCAGGCATATTGCTGTGTTCCCAGACAGTCCCATTTCCACCCCTCCTTATGTCATGCTCTACCTGCAGGGTCAGGGTTACATCCCAGCAGTCTGAGGTGTTTGAACAGGGACCAGGCACCTGAAAGGCAATGAAGATGTTGCTGAAGCTCTTCCTGCATTAGTAGGAAGTACTCTATGCATGCAAAGCAGGTTTTTTTCTTCTCCTTATACAATGAGCATATTGAACATCCTTTCAAAAGTACTAAGCATGCAGACTGCCAAAATAGCCCCACAACTTTTGCAATCAAACTAAAACAGTACAAGTGAACTCTAGGGACAAATCAATAACCTTTTATGTCCACCCACTGTCTCTAGGCATGCCATAGTACAACAGAGATGCTCACAGTCTCAGTAGCTTCTGAAGCAGGAACCGGTGGCCACGTTCTTGTACTGGTGGAGGATGATTCACTGGTGCTCCCAGGAGCTGAGCAACAGCAAGACAAACATATAACTTGCACAGAGAACCATTCTGGCAGAATTTGTGTCTTCTGACTTGAGACCACTGAAATTAAGTGTCACTTAGGAGTCTCAGCTCTGCACAACATAAAGAGGTTGCTGCCTTCAGAGGGTAGCACAAAACCCTGAAGATTGGAGCCTCTGCTGCCCTGTCTAGAACCTTGAATTCCTTCCAGGACGCAATTAGTTCATGCTGTTATCTCAACATAGAGCCCAGAAGGAAGGAGTTAACAAGGCAGGCATCTAGTTTGGGAGCCAAGAAGAGGCAGTTGATGCCTAAAGCTAACTAATCTAGTGAGAACTGGTTAAGGTTAGCTCAGGGCCCTGAAAGTACAAGTGGTGCACAGTTAGAGAAAACAGTTGAGACTTTGAAAGTCCCAGACAGATACATAATGAGCAGACTGACCAAAGTGTGATGTGTTTGCATAAGGAACTGCAGCTTATTTTGAGGTAATTTCCCAGAGCAAAGCTGTTTGCAGCATTTTTAACTCAGTTATAAACAAACTTAAGTTTTCCATATCATCACACTCAGCATTGTCAGATGATACACAACCTACCCAAAACCAAAATCACCTGTTCACACTATGATAACCTCAGCTGGTTCCTTTGATTTGTTTAGAATCATTACCCTTGTCCCAGAAGCTTTACTGTTCTCTTCCATCAGAGACTCTGGAGCATTCCTACATCAGAGGCACATGGCCACCTGCCCTTTCCAGTCTTCCTCTGTGTGAACATGCACATGCTAACTTCTATTCTGAAAACATAAAGAATTGCTCCACCAGCAGCTAATCAAGGCATAAAGGGGTTGAGAAACCCCGTGAGTTCTAAGATTAGTGGCCATATTATTTGCAGCCAGAACAGAAACCCTGTGAGAAAGTTTTCACTTCCTCTTCCAAAAATGAAATGCATCTGTTATAACATTTTGGAGTTGGCAAGCTGGAAAACTCTGAGATGCAGCCCTGATTTTTCTTTCAAAATCCAGTTGCACTTTCAGAAGATTTTTATACCCCAAAGAAAACAACATCCACAAGAAAAGGAACAATGTTTGCAGCACAAATAAAAATACAGATTTAAGCATTACACCTGGAAAGAAGCTTCCTCCCATGTATACATATTCCTTCTGTCAGAATCTCCATGTAATGCCAGGCAGAATTTAAATTCAAGTTCTGATCTCTGGTTTTATGGCAATGTTTACTAATTCTTAGGCAAGAAGCTTGTGTTGTCTACCTTTTTGTTTCCTTCCCAAGATCCCCATTTGCAACAAAGCTTATACATGCTGTTGAGATTAATACTTGCACAAAAGTTGTTACCTGTAGTCTGTTCAGAGGTGTAAGTGCGAGGACTTGCAGTAGAGATTCTAGCTGATGTTAAAAAAATAAAACAAAACCAGTATAACTAATCTTAGCATGCACTTATGTCGTGAAAAAGAAAAAATGTTTCCATAATAAAAATTTGCTAACACCAGCTACACTAGTACATCTGTCAGAACTTGTTCCATACATTACAGTGCTTCTTACAAACAAGAGAAAAACTAAAAACAAAAGGGTGTTGATTTAAATAAAATGTACTGACATAAGAAGGTGTGAACACACTCACCTTTCTCTACCACAACATCATGATTACTTTTCTCATCATTGAACCACCCTGCGATCTCCACACGGCAGCAGTATGTCCCACTGTCTGCTTCCACGGCGTTCACAATGGTGAGGGACACATCGCCCTCGTGCAGGTTCCCTTTCAACCGATACCGGCTGTTGGACTGATGTGTCACCTTCCACCCATCTGTCCAGATAATGGGCTGATAACATTTTGAACTAGGGCACTTGCCACGACCCCAGCACATTGATGTGACATCTCCACTGCTCTCAACACTGTAAAAGCAGGGCACAGTGATATCCTCACCAACCTTTCCTTTCACAAGTGATTCTGATGCAGAGGAGCCTGTGGAAAAAAAAGACAAATGAAGCTGCTGAGAACACTGCATGCCGGTGGAGGCTTCTCATGCATCTTGCATGACCTGAGAGCTCCCAAACACCCAGCAGGAGTGATGCAGTGATTTGTTCAGAGTGTCTCTCTGGTCAGGGAAAAAAGAAATGCACTTCTGCAGCCTCTATAGGCGGGCAGAGAGATGAAGAGAAAATAAAGTTTGCAACTGCACAGCTTGGTGGCTGCTCTTCAGACACATCTGGTCTGCTAGCTCGTTATTTTTCAGATAGCTCGTTAGTTCAGATTTAACAAAAAAAAGGTATGTTCTGACTTTCACTAAATAAAACCATTGTGGGAAACTCTTTCTCCCCTTCAATGAAAAGCCACTAAACGGCAGCTTTCATGCAAATATTCCCTTCTGAAAATATTTGCTTTTTCTTGCCTAATAACAGATTTTGCCTATTCCTACCAGGAGATTTTTTAAAAAATAACTTTATATATATTTTTCACTGTGATATTATTTTTCTTTCTACTGAACATATTCCACATCAATATAATGTCTGTCTGCCTGTCCTGATACCCTTCTGCAACCTGTTGTCTTCTGGGCTGTTGTCTAACAGCATTTTCCTAGGAGGGCTGTTTTCTCTGGAGAAATTTCATCTTGGCTACAAAGTACCAGAAGTTAAAGTGACTTTTCCCTGTTTTCCTAAGCATTCACCTTCACAAAGCCTGCTGAATTTAAATACCCTTCTTTTATATCTTTTCTAAAAGCTGTCTGCTCATCTCAGATCATCATTATCCTAAAAAATCATTCACTAATGAGACCAGACAGCCCAACGAGCAGCACCTTTAAAACTGTAGTACCTTCAATCTCTGTACTGTAGTACCTTTAAGAAGGACAGGATGCCACAAGACCACTGAGACACTGTGGTAAAGTTCTACTCAGAAACACAAAGCTGGTGGCCACTCCTGTCATAACATAAAACCTCCCTCTTTTCAACCCTCAGAAACTTTGGTGCAAGTTACCTCCATCCACCTTTAGCCCCACTTAGTTACCTGTAAACAGGATCAGAAGAATCCCATTCATACAGAAATAAGACAACATCATTGCTGAAGATGAGGAACAATGCTTCCTTTCACCCTTCGGGTATCAACATTCAAGAAAACTTGCCTTCCCCATGCACTTCTGGTTTTACTTCACAGTACGTCATCTTGAGAAGGGGCTGAGAATGCTCCTCAGTCTTATCCGGATTGCCTTTCCTGTGGTTTGCTTCCTGGTGCTGCTGCTGGCCACACAGTACTTGCTGACTGGGCTTTGGCTGAAAGGCTAAAATACTCAGCAGCACCTCAGAAATCTACTTCTTCTTTCCTCCAGATCTGCTCGGTTGCAGTAGATGTAGCTGCCAACAGCACCACCCCACGGACGTGATCATGAGTGATCCACCACCCCATAATAACTAACCAGTATCTGCAAGTGGCCTGCAAGAAAGCTGGGGAAGAGCTGTTTACAAGGGCATGTAGCAGTAGCATGAGTGGCAAAGGTTTTAGACTAGAGCAAGACAGGTTTAGATTGGGTATTGCAAAGTTCTTCACTGTGAGGCTGGTGAGACACTGGCACACGCTGCCTAGAAGTGTCCAAAGAGTCCCCATCCCTGGGGACATACAAGGCCAGGCTTGATAAGGCTCTGAACAACCTGATGTAGTACATGATGTCCCTTGCTGAAATAACAAATCTACTTCAGTGTTTTATACAGACAAAATGAAGTTGCAAGTAGTTATTTTTTATCAATAAACAGAAATGCTTCTAAAACCACCAGGCTGGAGTCAGAACCAACAGAGCAGACTAGCACTGACTGACTTACAAGAGATCACAAAACTGACAGTTTACTTTAGTGAAAAGGAGGAAAAAACTGAAGTAGTCAAGAGACAAAAGACTACAACACACCTGTAGGAAAGGACCAAAGAAACAAAACTATTACATTTGTAGAAAAAAACCAAGGGACTGAAGCAGTCAAGAGACAAAACACTACAGCACAGCTGTAGGAAAGGGCCAAAGAATCTGTTGTATTTGTAGAATTACTCGCATTTTTTTTTTAGTTTTACTTAGAATGCCACATGCACTTAAAACCATAGAATGGTTTGAATAGGAAGGAACATTTTCCAATGAGTCGTTAACTCACTTCATCTTTCTCCATGCTGAGCTTGTTCAACACTACCCAGAAACTAAGTAGTTTTGCCTGCTCATTTCAGTAACATTTCTGGAAACAGAATTATCAAATCACTGTTAGAAACCAGAGTTTGTGCAAGTTCCCTCATCCACAAAGTTTACCTGGTTTTTAGCTGCTGCACATACTTTTGAAAGCATACATATTATGGTGTTTCATGGCAAGAAATAAGGAATTAGAGCTCCCCTAACAGGAGAGGCAGGGTGAAGGCAGTCACTTCTTCACTATTCCTCTCACTATGAGTGAGTAGTTGATCCAACTGAAACGTTCTCTGAACTTGACAGAATACTTGAGCTTCTTTCAAAGCTGCAAAGTTCTCAATTAGCATGAAGGCTAATTATAAAACCAGGCTTCCCCCTCCTGAGAAAAACACTCAGCTGAGCAGAGCACACCTAAAAAAGCCAATACAAACCATTTGTGCTGCAAAATCATGCACTTCATGCATGTATATTAATTATGCACAAAATACAGGTTAGTCTAAAAAAACATGTGTAAAAGTCAGCATTTCTGTGAGATAAAAACTAGTTATTATTTACATCTAAGAAAATTTAAATCCAAATAATTTTAATTTAGTTGTTGAGACTCCCAACAGTGTCACTAAAAGGCCTATTATAACACATGACACCTGCAGTAGTTTCTTATACATGTAGAATTTTATAAAACTAGAAAGGAGTGGAGTTTGCAGAGTAGACATATATTTTATTTTTAAAATTGAATTACACATTCCTGAAAGGACATTGAAACTGTAAACAA
>VZTY01022577.1:657558-809957 GCA_013400935.1 Turnix velox
AAGACCCGCTGCAGGCCGGTGCTGAAGAAAACAACGGCGAGGCCAAACCGACAGCCGGTCACGTACCCACCGGAGGAGACAGTCCCGACCAGAGTCTACAGGAGCCCACCACTCACCCACCTGTCCACCGAACACCCCGCCCCACTTCCGGCTAGCGGCCTGTTTGCCTTGCTCTCTATTGGCTCGCCCACCGCGGACTGGCGCTCTCTGATTGGCCAGTACAAACATCCGTCACAAGTGTCATCCACTCAGCGCATGGGATCGTTGTGGGGCGGTGCCTGAGGCAGTTGGCGCCGCTGTCATGGCGGGCTGCTGGTGGTGTTGCTCCTGCGGCAGCCCTTGAGGGCACTGCTGTGTCCCCTGCAGGCAAACCAGGCGGGGCGAGGGTTGTTCCAGGGTCCCCTAACGGCCTGTCGCCGTGGGAGCGGGCAGCCTGGCCTTTGCAGGCCCCTGCGCTGTTATGGCGTTTGGAAAGAGACGCTGGGGTCTTTGTTTCCCTGCTGCCGGGAAGCACCGACTGCTTTGAGGGAATAAATTAATAATGTAAATTGGAAGAGGGTAGATTCAGGCTAGATATAAGAAAGAAGTTCTTTACGGTGAGGGCAGTGGAACAGGCTGCCCAGAGAGGTTGTGGATGCCCCCTCTCTGGAGTGTTTTAAGGCCAGGCTGGACAAGGCACCGAGCAGCCTGATCTAGTGGGAGGTGTCCCTGCCTATGGCAAGGGTGTTGAAACTTGATGATCTGTAAGGTCCCTTCCAACCCAAATCATTCTATGATTACGTGTTACACACTGAAGTACAGGGTCTTGGAGGATTGGACTAGATGGTCTCTTGAGGTCCCTTCCAATCCGTGATGTTGAGTGTGAGATTCTGTGACCATTTAGTACATGATGCATGATGATGATACATAGCATTCCCATACATCAGAAATACCTCTCCGTAGGTCATGAAATGAAAGCATAATCCTGGAAACTATTTGCTTCATTCATTTGGCTGAGTATGCTAAAGCTGACCTCATAAACACTGTAAAAAAACACCTGGGCGCTACTTTTTTTTTCATTGATTTAGGAGCTGAGGAAAAAAACGATGAAATTGTGTTTTTCACCTTGTGGATCATGGAAAGCTGGGCCCCCGGTAACCCCTCTGCAGGGATTTCTGACTGAAAAGGACAACAGAAAAGGAGGCTTTGGTTTATGCCCTATTTTCTTTCCTCCACAGCAGATGGCAGCAGAGTCCCGCGTCTGCCAGAGAGCTGCTGTCTGCTCATGCACTGTCATTTACAGATTCATTTTTCAAGACTGATCATTTCATGCACAAAAAAAAGTTTCGATTGAATGATTATTATTTTGGACTTTCTTAATTACTTCTAAAGTGCAAAGAAACTCCAGAATAGTTTGGTTTCTTTGAGTAGAAAGCCTGAAAATTGTTTATAGTTCACATTTTACTGGATATGACTATTTAAATATTCCAGAAAACACTCTACAGTGGTCAAGGAGAGCAACCCTGCAAGATGCAGGTACACTGATCTGTCTTTATTAATAAGCAAAGTATATTTTGTGGAGGAAACAACCACCTTTGAGGCATTTATTCTCAGATGATTTAGTGACTATCTGTCATATAGGAAGGAAGGGCATTATCAAATTCTCTGGTCGTGCTGTGCAGTATTTACACATTTGACATGATGTTGCTGATTAATTACTTTATAATTTCTTAGCCTTATGTCTTTTCATTACTTAGTCTCACTTTAAGGTTTTTTCCTTTCTCTGTATTCAGTTTTTCATGCCACAAGTTTAACAAAAAACTATCAGTGGAATTCTCTCAGCTAAGAGTAACTAAGGTGGCTTATCTTTATTTTTTCCTTTTTTATTAACATAATGCCTGTTGCTAAGTACTGCTTCAATACATACAAATAATAATTTTGAAGAAGCAAAAGTATTCCAGAATAGAGATGCAGATCTTACCAACATAGAAAAATAAGGAACCTTCTTCCTTCGCCGTTCCTCCAGCTCCCCCTTGTGACCATAGAGTTTTTTCCTTCTCACTACTTTACCACCACTGTCAGGCATTGGATTGCAACTCCTAACCTTACTGAGAGCATGACTGTACATTTTGTGGATTTAAGTCTTTAGCCTTCTAATGAGTTAATTGATCTATCCAGTAAGCATCAGAGCAAGCTTCTAAGAGAGGAGAGCCATAGCCAGGAGGAAGGGAAGAGGTTGAGGAGGTGGTGAGGGGAATGGTTCTCCTTGTTTCTGTAGCTGCAATCTTAGTTTGTCTCAAATTCATACATACATGTTACATACGTGCAAGGAATGCATGAGAAAACCTATGTGGTAGAAGGTAACAAGGCATCATTGGGGTTTTTGAACTTTCCAGACTTTGATTTCACATTTTTAACTGGAACGGAGCTAGATTCTTTTCTGCCCATGTGCTCAGTATAATGTGCAGCAAGGATCTAAAATACTGTGCCTTCAAAAAGCAGAAAATTATGAGGATCCAAGCACATGATCTCTGGGACCCTGAGTCATTTTTCCAGCCTGTATGTAGAGGCCAAGACAGAGAAGAAGTAACAACTAATGAAAGAATTAAAAAAAGATTTAGTTTTTTTCTTGGAAGCACAACTCTTTTCCAGAAGGCCAATGGATGAAAGTGCTTCCAAATGAGAAGCTGAGGACCATGATGAGTGTCACACAGAGCACTTCAGAATGTGTTTTCTGCTATGTTTCAGCTCTTTTCTGAAATAAGTATGAGTGCACCATAAAGCACAATTCCTACAGCATCTCCAAACAGTGGGAATTAACCTGGACAAGCCTTTAACAGATGAAGAATCTGTGTTCTCTACCTCAAAGACACAACATCATAATTTATTTAAGTGCATTTTGATATTTTTTTCCTTTCTAATTTAAGGCAAAATGGCATGTTTCATTATCAGGCATTCAAGTTCTGTGAATTCAGGAGCAGTGTGTGCCCTTGAAGTATTCAAATTTATTTTTGAATCCAAACATTGTAAAATTACAGCAAATACAAACCCCATTTTCATACACAGCCTTAGAACAGCACTGCTCTCTTCTGTGCTAGAACATATTTCTTCCATTTTTTGTTGCTATGACACTTTAAATAGTAAATAAAAGTGTGGGTGTTATTTCCCAACATTTTCCGAAAACCAAATGCAAAATAAAACAGGGTTTCAGTCCCTTGTTGTGTTTAGGTTGAGTGTTACATCTTAGTTAAGCAATGAGCTCAGGAATTTCCTTTTTTGGTGACTGCTACAGGCTTTGTTACAGGATATACCAGTGAGGAGGGGAAAAGGAGCCTGTTGGGGAGTGAAGGAGACTTAAATAAGCTTCATGTCTCCATCTCCTGTGGTTAATTCGCATCTCCCTGTCTCCTGATGGGGCTTTGGGAATTAATGAATTTGCAGTGCAGCACTGTGCTGCTTTTCTTCCTGACTCTTCTGCCTGTAACATCAGCTGCAGCTTATCAGTGCACCTACAAATGCAGGAAAGGAGCTTGATGTGCCTGTCACATGAAAACTGGGGCACACCAATCTTTACTGCACATGACAGTTGAACTGTTTCTTGCTGTACAGCCTATTATCAGACTCAAACCGATAGAAATCTCAACACAAAGCCTATGTGGTTATTTAGCAATGAAACAAGTATCTCACTGCTGGTTAATAAATTCATGTGGCTCAAAATCCAGGCACATTTTGATAGAATCAGGCAGTGCTTTTTCCTGTGCTCATAGTCTTAATGGTGTTTCTTGTAGAAATCTCCCCCATCTGATTTTTATGGCGGATGTTAATGCTGGGTATTTACGTGGTTGCACACCTGTGTGTGCCCATTCTAACTCATACGTGAGTGTGTCTCAAAAAATGCATCTGTATGGTATGAAGGAGAAATCCCTGTCCAGCCATCAGCAACCTGGGCAAATGCATAGTTTTGCCAGAATAAATCACACCGCAGCTTTGGCAGTTGTGGAAGTCATTCCTTAGTCCCCAGAAGGAAATAGTAAGAAGAGGAACCACAAAAGGCAGGCATTAATAAAAAGTGAATTCCCAGTCTGGGTATGACCCAACGAATATAGGTTTTTCCTTTTTGCATTTTTTTGCCTAAGAAATAACAGCTGAGCAAAGGACTGGTTGCACCTTCATCATGGAAGAACCTGTCCTAACGCTTTGCAAGTTCACCAGGATGAAGCATGTTCTCCATATTACTGCCAGCCTCAGTGAGCCTTCGAGTGAGGTGCTTCAGGCATTCAAGTAATGGAAAATTCACTACGTTCTCCTAGCAGATGCTCAGAACAAGGCAACACTTTTTCAGGGTTCCCAAACAATTCATAGGAGGATCTTTCTCTGATTCTACAAGAACAACTCCCTTAGTCACTGCGAGCAGTGTGGGAGGATTCAAAGCTGCAGTTGTAAGACATAGAGGAAAGCTGGATGCATCTGGCTTGTAAAGACCGGGCTAATTTTTCCCTTTTTCTGCAGCTTTCTGTCTTGTTCTTTGAGTGTACTGGAGACATGTTTATTGAGGTGATAATGAAGTGGCAAAAAAGCAAGACAGCTGAGTAACCTCAGTTAACCTCTTGCAAAGCAGCAAAATCGGTTGAATTCTGGAAGCTTGAAAGTTGAACGACAATCATCATATTGAGCGGCTGGTGCAAAGAAAGAGCTGGTGCTCAGGCAGAAAGCCTGAAATCAAGTATACAGGTTGTTTTATGAGAGTGAAGACAAAGTAACAGCCATTCTGGTCTGGGTTTTGGTTTGTTTTTTTTGTAAAGAAAAGAAAAACTATATTTAACTTGAGTAGTTTCTCTGCTGCCTTCAGGACATAAGCATTGGTATCAGGGCAGGATGTGCGGGTGGGGAGATTTCCACAGTCTGCAGTAATAGAAGTGTGAACCACATAATCTGGGTAAATCCCCTAAAAAAAAATCCAATCCCTAAAATAACATTTTTGACGAAAAAATAGACTGGTTTGCAGGCAGTAGCAAGGGAAGATAAAGGTGATTAAAAGGAGACCACTGAGGCCACAGCTGATAAGAACAACTAAATCTCTAACCTCTACTTGCTCAGCACAGAGGATTATTTAGTGCATACGGCAGCTCAAATTTTAATTAGAAAAATTGAAAATGTCTTGTTTTTTCCTTCAGATGGAATGGAGCCAAAGGACATATGGTAGCAAACTTTAGAAAGTCACCTAAGTAGAGTAGATGTAGGGTACATTAAAAAATTCATTAGGCTTTGCCTCCATGCCTGAATGGATAGACTCACAGTGAGTTTAAGATACTTAGGACAGTTATATTTAACTCTTTTCTATTAAATGAGATTTTTTTGTAGTGTACAACATAGAGCAGTTCCAAAAGCCTTGAAGAAAAGGACTGTGTTCATATAGCCAGTGTGTTACTGCATCATTTTCTGGAGATGAGATACCTGTGTTATCAGGGTGGTCCAGCACACACAAGGAGCCCTTTCAGGAAGGGTCTGGAGTTTGTGTGTGAGGTTCTGCAGATTTGTCCAGCTCTGGAGCCAACTTGAACATAGCCAAGTAGAGTATTTCTACCTATATATATAGATAGCTGTACCTGTCTATATATCACCTGCTCTACTGAAGAAGGGTCCTGAAGCCCATAAATAGCTGAGGCTATGTTTGGTATGCAGCTCATGACCTGAAGGCAACGAAGATCTTTTTTAAAAAATGGACAAGAAATTATGATCTTTGAAAGGAAATAAAATTTGAAAACAGGTTGCTCTCTCGCAAATGTATAATTAAATACAAGTACAATTCTTATACCACACGTTTTTGCATATACACGTCAATCTGACTTAAGACAGCATTTGTACTCTTGCTTGCTGAGCACACATACTTGTGTTCTTGCCATACATGGGGTTTGAGATTAAAGAGGAACATGAAGGGTTAGATCTAATACCTGGGTCCCTACCTTACTTTCCAGCTCAATGGTGAAGAATTATCAGAAGATAAAGGTATTGCAAAAGAGAAACAGTAGCTCACACTGAAATCCTTTGTTTATATCAATGACGCCTAAATTGGGCTGTCTTGTTTCCTTCTTATATGATCGTTCTTTCTTTCTCCTCTGTGTAATACCTTAGCTGGCCCATCATTAGCTTGAACTGACCTTGGAAAACTCAGATTGACTGATCTCACCTGTGAAATCCTGCTATATCTGAGGTAACTAACAGGTTCTCCATCTCTCCAGGCTGAAATCTGTTATTATTTTCTCACAGCTATGTGTGTTGTCCTTTCTGCATGTTGTTACAAATCTGGACCTTGTCTTCCTCAAGCAGCTCAGCCTGTCCAGTTGTCCCACGTGCAGAGCCAAACCTCCTTTGGTCCCCATTTCTCTCTTGCCTTGACCCTCGCAGTCAGCTCCCAACAGAGCTCCTACAAAACTTTACATGATGTCAAGTGCAGTTGCCAAGCCTCTTATCTGAACATTTGATCAAATTGCTCCCCTCTTCATGTCTCTCCACTAGCTCATCTCTTATCTCATGAAGAAATCAAGCTGCCAGTCACTACCTTCAAAGAATTTCTATGTTCTCCCCCCACTGCTTACCACCCTTGCTCAACCTCTTCTCCCCCCACATCCTCTCATCTCCAGCAGCATTGCTTCTCTCAGAGGTCTTCGTGTTGGCATCTCATCTTGTTGCTGTCCTGTGTGTCTTGCAATGTCACACCCTTGCTTTTCTATTTATATTCCATTTTCCAAGAAGGCAAAATGTAATGTCTTTGCCAACAGACTTCCCCCCCGAGTTACAAAGACTTCTATCAGAAAGTCCTTAATGCACTACAGTTAGTGCAAAGAAGAAACTAGAAAAAATAACAGTCCTAAATTAGTGTTCATGGGTCAAAATACAATTACAAAGTGTTAAAAATTCAGCTGTACTGACACAAATCAAGCAAAATGCCTTTCAGGTCAATAGCTTTTGGGTCAATAGCTTTTCTGCTGTAGGCAGAGGGGATTCCATCCAGTTTGTCCAGGTGCTCTGCTGTCCATTCTTTGGTTTATTCATTACATGAAAGGATCTCTGATCACAATTTAATAAAAAAAAAATTCAAGTGTGAGAGAAGTTATATGCATGTAAAAGCGGTCCTGTATTTTACCTAACCTAAAAAAGGTTGAGAAGTGTCCTAAAACTTTCTGTTTACAGAGTGCAATTTTAGAAAAATCCCAGCATACCCTGCTTTTTTAATTCAAGTGCCTTGCATGGGGCAGACTGTTTCGTAAAACTGGGAAATTTGGCAGACGTATTAATCACAATCTAGAAACAGAGGTGAAATCCCCCTTGGCAGCAGCAATGATTTCTCAGGAGATCACAGACTTGTGTTGTCTTTCTTGTTCAACCGCAGGAGTTCCTTGGAACTCAGTCACTCTGTCAAGAAGAGAAACACACATCTCTAGGCCTGAGCATGATGAATGTTTCAATGTAAAGATGCATCTCATCTTTAGCAAGTCTACCACATAGGCACACGTATGTATATAGGGACCAACTGCACAGCAGCCTCTGTTTGTCCTTCTTTCCATTTATGAACTCTAAATTCTCAATCAGCATTGAGCAAAATTGACAAGGAATGTTTGGTGATCCCTGGAACATGCTGCCTAAACAGTGCACTATCAAACAGCAAGGAGGGGATATGCTACCTCTTTTCTGGGGAGGGATAACCAGTACATTCTGTTGGTAAGTATGGTTCCCTAGTCTGCTGACCAACTGCCCTGTTAAATCCAAATCTTCATTCAAATAGATTTTATAATTCTGATATTTTGTTCATTTTTTTTTCTTATGAACTGACTTCAAAATATTGAAGTGCCAATGATAATTAATTAGTTATCACTTGCTACAGCCAGTTGCTTTCAGTTTTTATATCTAATGACTACAAATATTTATCATTTCTTATCCAAGTATAGCCTGGATGTAATTTTCTTTGCTTACACAGTGGGAACTGTCATGTTATATGAGAAACCTCTTCAAAATAAGTTGCATGAAATCTCTGAGACTGGCAGTCAACTGTTAAGTGCTCCAAATGGAAAGGCATCATTCCTTCAAACATGAGAGATGCTCATCCAATACATCCACATTCAGCACGTGTATCTCCTAAATGAATGAGTAGAATGCAGATGCTTAATCATGCCACACCCTTTCATAATTAATCCTTAATCATTGACTCACATTTACTGAATGTCCCTCAAGTGTTATTTTTTCCACAACATTTACCTTCGTGTATATTTCAACATGTGCTGTTCATTTTATGACTTCAGAGAGGATGTGGTTGTGGTTGGACAGAAAGGAAGCTTTGCTGTAGATGGGAAGATAAAGCTTAAAGCACCTACGCTGCCTCTTGAACACTTTTTTTTTTTTCTTAAATTAACTGTCTTCCTTCTTCTGTCTCTTTCTTGGACGGGTACTCAGTACGTAGGGCAGACATCCCATGGAAGGAACCATTTTTGGCTCAGCCATGAATAACTGTGTACTCCTGGAGGAACTGCTGATCAAAAAGTCCCAGCAAAAGAGAAGGACTTCACCTTCCAACTTTAAAGTGCGCTTCTTTGTCTTAACCAAATCCAAGTTGGCTTACTATGAACATCGCCAAGGGGTATGTCAGCCATTTTCTCACTCATAGTAGGGTAACGGTGGGAAGGATAAAATTTATTAATGGGAGGGGAAGATGCTAACAGAGGGAAGGATGATCTTTGTTATATTTTATTAACATTTCTGGTTGTTACTCAGCACCATTCACTGAAAAATGGGGGTCGGTCATACAGGTCTTCTGGTCAGTTAATATTTGTTATGTGTGAAGGAATAAGATTACCTGCCTAGGAAGGATCTAGGTAGGCATTTGGCATGGTCTGTTGTAATCAGTGTGTTTAGCAGCTGCCTGGCCCTTCATATGGATATAGAGGTGACCTCAAGTGGTTTATTGTGCAGTTCACCTTATCCACACCTGCAGAAAAAAGTCATCCACAGATCTTTTCTCTCTCATTCTTTTCTTAAAGGCAGCAGACTGATGACTAGAAGACCAGTACTGGTAGAAGACCAGTTTAAAATTTTATAATTAATTCAGCTACCACTCATAGCAGGTTCGGTCTTCAGAGTCAGCTTCAGAAGGGGTGTCATGATGAGATCCCTGCTCAGACTGGGCACTGTTTCCCTAAGCTTGCATTTCCCTGATGTGCTAAATATGAGGAAAATTAGAAGTCAAACTGTGTACTTTGTTGTACTAAGTGTTATTGTAAACTGAGAATCAACTCCCTCTTCTATTTAGCCGGACATTTGCTGAGACTCATTATGTTTAAAATATTTCTTGTTTTCCAATAGTTAGTCATTAAACATTGTGTTTAGGCACCACTTTTGTATGCACACCAGTACCAGGGATCATGTTGGCTTGCAGTCCAGCACTGGCAACTTCACACCATCTGATCTTGCTCAGTGGCAGGAAATTAAGATAACACTGAACATGAAAATAAAAGCAAAGTATGATGTGCTCTTATATCATACTGCAGTTGATGTTGGATACCACCCTTGAGGGTTAATAGTAATTTTTGTTAGCAAGTCCTCTCAGCTATACAAAAAAACCCATTATTTTTGCTTTTATTTTTTAGTTGCTGTTTGTCTCATCGCCATATTTAAGCAGGAGAATATCTATCACTGCATTCTGTGCCTGTATCTGGTTTGAGACTCTAGTTGACTGGCATCCAAATTTTCAAATGCTTTTATTTAAAGATTTTAAATTCCATTATGACTACTCCAATTAATGACTCTGGGTCAAATCTCCCAAAGCATCTAAGTGATTCTGCCATGGGTATTTAGAAAAATCTGTTGGCATCTTTAGACACTGAAATGTTTCAGAAAATCTGACTTGGTGGCTTTCAGTGGGACGTAGATTTTAAAAGTGATGTGACTGCCTTTGGAAATGTTATCCCCTTAGCTGTTCCTGAAGGTCAATTAGGCCAGATGAGGGTTGGAATGGATGGTCTGTGGTGCTTATTCAGTACCACAGGCACTGACACAAGTTTGTCTCTGCTCTGCAGGGACTGTCTCACGTAACTCATGGGGTCAGCAGGGCTTGGCACAGGCTGTCACCATTCCCAGCTGGCAGTCTGAATGTGGTACCCCTGCTCTGGAGGTTTAGGGCAAAGTGGTGAGGACATTGCTCTTCTCTGCCAGCTGGCTGCAGTGATGGGGAATATCCCTAAGCATGCAAAGGGCCAGCAACAGACTTGGTTTTTCAATTATATATTTTTCAAGGGAAGTCTCATGGATGTTCGCTATCAGTGTTTCCAATGCATTTCTTTAAGAACTCCTTCCCAACCTGTCCCATGTCTGACTGAACTCAGTCAATATCAAACATTATCCACCTCTCTGCCTCCCAGTCAATCAGAAACAGCAGCCTCTGCATAAAGTCAGGTAAAACAATCTGTGAACTGCTTAATGCTTTGAGAAGTCCCACTGATTTTAATCAGGTGGGTAAACTAAAGCATACACTTATGCATTAATTCCAGAATTATATGTTTTGCCTGTATTTAACAGAGTTTAGTCCCTTTCCCTGCCTTTTGATATTGTGGGTATAAAAAGGGATTTAAACATTTATTGTAGCAGCTCAAAACAAGGAAATAAACAGCTTAAAGGGATGTAGGGATAATTCTGTAAATGATACCAAAACCTCTCCAGTCAACCAACATCATAAAGGCAAATTTTTGCAGTAACTGTAACAGCATTTTCATCCCACTGGCCACAGCTAGACATAGAGCAGTGTTCTCTGCTGGGGCCAAGCACCAGTCACTGTTACATTAATGAAAGATATGTATGTATCTCATTAGGAGAATGAGCCCCCAATAAGTGACAACAATACAAAGCTGTGTTTTCTGGAATTCATTACGCAGTGCACAATGCAGGACTGTCTTAACATAAAGCACAGCCCTGATAACAGGCATGTGCCTTCAGCCCCCATCTCTTGTAAAATACATCAGAAATGCCTTTATTACAACATGCAAATCAATTTCATGGACAAAAATTCTTTGTTTTCAGGGTCTGATTTTGTAGCTCCTGTGCATGTGAGTAAAGGAGCACATGGGAGTAATAGCTTTAACTATTGCAGTGCTTTTGGTGCTCACCAGAATAACCAAGATGTGACACTGAGGGTGTCAGTACACTTGAAATACTGCAGATGAAGCAGACAAGAGAATCCCTTTGGAGAGGTGTCTAGGCCAGAGTTTCAAATGTCTTCACTTAGAATCCACTTAAACTGGTGAGTTACCTGTATTCATTCCTGTATCCACTCCCCTAATAGCTTATGGCCATTGATAAATCTTTAGGTTAGCAGGGAGAAGGGTGAAGACAGATAGACACCAAGTAGAGGTTCTTGCATAGTCTTCAGCATGTCACATTCCATCTGGATGGGGCAGCCTGAAACAAGCAACTATTCCTGTACTTCAAGACAGCTGATATCTACACTGATACCCCACTCTGTGAGTAAGCCTCTGTCTTCTGGGCTGGAAGTACAATAACATGGTACCTTTACCATTGCATGACCTCTGCATCAAAGTGTCTCCTCTTGACAGGGCTCAGATAGGTGGAGAGTGCTTGGGTCTCTCTGGATCAGCTATGGAGAAGTACTCCATGTACCCATGCTGTAGTTTTCCCTCTTCAACAATAGGCATCTCGCTCTTCACTGGCATTCTGAGAAGTATCTGAGGGCTGAGAGTGTCACATCTAACACCTAGGAAGTTCAGGCCCGTAAATATTTTCATGCGCTCATGGGCTATTTCTAGTCTGGCTTTTAAAGGGAACAATGAAAAGAGCACACAGAGTAGGACTAAGTTCCTTTTTCATCTACATCAGAACCATTCTTCCTACACTGGTCAAATGCTTGAGAGGTCACATAGCATGAGGCAGACTTGTCTCAAGCTTTCATTCACATCTTTGATATTCAGATGTAAAGATGGCACTTCACTGTGTTTTGAAATTTCCTTTCAGCCTCTTGTTCCAGGAAAACAAAGGAACAGATTGGAGTGAAAAGCCTTTTATCAGCATCCTAAAAATGCTTTGGCTGCAAGTGTTGCATTGTTCACGCACAGGATCACTTGCAACAGTCCCACTGCCCAGAGTAACAAAAGTGGTGCTTGTTCCTCACTCCAGAAGTCCATTTTACTTTGGTTATTCTACATGGAATCTACCTGTCCATCCTTCCCTGGAAATATTTGGTTTTCCCCCCCAAGATTCTTATGTTAACACATTAAGACTTTTCTTCTCAAGATCTCTGGGTTAGTGTTCCTGTTGGAGTGACCGTCCGTACCATTTGTCTTTGCTTTGTGTATTCTGGGTACCTTAACATTAATGAAGCTAGAATCCTCATTTAAAGGGAATTTAGTTAGGATTTTAAAGACTACCTTCCAAATGAATACCTGTCTGAGTGGATATGTCATTCCTCATAACCTGTCATGGATTTATTAGCAAGTTTGTTTGCTTGCCAGAATTTGTGATACTACCTGTCTGCCGATGTGCATCTCCAACTAATTTATTAATAATACACACATCACCCACAAAAAAAACAGGTTTGGTATCTGTGTACATCCTCAATGAATTTTTACACAATAAAATCAATACAACCTAAAACAAGGTGAAGACATAGTATAAAACTATCTCTAATGTTAAATGAGTCCTTTAGTACTCAGGGTTTTTTTCTTTTAAGTTATTTGAATTGTATTATTGGAGTTGAGGGAGGATTAAGCTCATATCACCACAATAAGCCCTATTTCTACTGTGAAATCCCAGAATTGTGGTAGTACTGCCTGGAGGACATTTCTTAAATCCATTTAGTTGGACTTCATGCATGAGGCCAGCATTAAATCAAAATGTAGAGCAGGACTATTGCCGACTCTAGAACACGTCAGCTGTGGCATTGATCAGCCACTGCTTGAAAGTCAAGGAAAGAGATTTCACATCTTTGGACATCCAGTTCTAATGGACTTATTGAATGATTTTTTGAATGTTTTGTAAGTTCTCATGTACTGCAGTTCTCATGTACTGCAGTTCTCATGACTTCTGCGACATGGTTCAGGGCAGTGACATTGTCTGGACAAAATGGCTTCAAGCAAAATTCAGTTTGTTCTGTCTGGTGTCTGTGGCCTTTCTACCTCTACAAATAGGTGACAGAGTCAAATAATAAAAAAATGATGCTTTTTTTCTGGAGTTTGAATCAAGTTATTCTCTTCTTGCATTTTCTGTGCATACTTCATTCTGCTCCTACATGGTCTTTGCCTAGGTATTTAATGGTCTTTAATCTTTTAAGATTTTCTTTTCAATTATATCCAAGCAATGTCTTCTAAGCAAATGACAAACACATCCACCTTTAAATTATGAAGCTCAGTTTCTTCTGTTAGAGAACATTAAGGATGAGGCAAAATCTTCAAGCCTTGCTTTTTATAACTTTAAGAAGGAAGGAGTTCCTCCTATTATGACTAATATATGCCTTTTATTAGACTTTTGTAACTTACCTCTTTTTGCATCCAGTGTCTGTCTTTGCTTTACATTACAATCAGCATCGTAACTGATACTGTTGCAATGCCTGCCTGATGCTTTTCATCCTTTCTGAGCAAATTTTTTTAACCTTAAAGCTTGTGCCTTTTTTTTTTTACTAAAAAGTGATGCCATTTATTTGATTTAATTTTACTTCCTTTCTTCAACTGAATTTTGCATTCACAGCAATCCATTCCTCCTCCCAGACTTTGCTACAGTCAAGGAAATTTTTGAAGACACCAATGTGGTATTCAGTAGTTGATCAATATAATTTTATTTAACATAAAAGATTTGTTTCCATCATAGTAGAAAGCTCATTTGAAAGACATGAGTCTTCCTTTTTTTGTCTTCTTGATGGCGACACTGATTTTCTTGTCAAATCACTTGCATTGATGGCAGCAATGTGCACCTTGATAGTCATCACAGACGGCTCCTGAGACAATGTCAACATTGGAAGTGGCTTTGGTAGATCTTAAAATAGGAGAACTTCCAAAATACTGAACAATGCTGGGGTTCAGGCAAAATTTCTGTCAAACCAGCAATCAACAATTCTTAATAACCCAAACTATTAGTGATAAAACCAGTATATACCACCATGTGTAGATAAGGAATATGATAAGAGATAGAAAATAAGTGTATCAACACAGGAGGTTCAAGTTCATGCTTGAGTCTTTTGGTCAGTGGAAAAAATGCTGTAGCCATAAAAAAAGAAGTTCATCTTCTCCCAGTGACATACCATGAACTAGTTTCTATTTTATGCGTTCTTCTTAATTACTGTCTTAGCATCAGTGCTTGACTTTACAATGCCCATATTTAAGTAGCAAATAAACTAGAGACGCTGTAACACCATTGGTTCGGGGAGAATTTGGGCATCTCAGCATCCTGGGCTGCACATGGGTCCAGCCAGAGCAGAGGGACAGGGAGCAGGTGAAGCAGGACAGGTAGATCATGGCAAGGTCCAAGCCAAAGACCCTTTCTCTACTTCAATACCAATTAAGAACAGTTCCTTCTAGTCAAAACAGTAGGAGAAAACAGGGAATGAACTTTGGCTCATATTCTTACTAAAACATGATGCTACAGAGAAGGTCAGTAACAGATTTTAGTGATGGAAATGTTTCTGTGGTTGAGATTACAGAGGATTGGAATTTCCAACCTTGCTCCACCGCAGCTGTAAATTAGCTTTCCCCCACCCTCCTACCCAGGGAAAATGTCCAGAAGCAACAAGGTAGAAGCAGGCAAACGTGGGGCTCACTGATGGACCTTGTAGCAGGAGGAAGGACCCCATATCCAAGGAGGGGTAGAGTGGGGCTACAAAGAGGACCATACTGTGAGGTGCCTGGCTGAGCTGGGAGGAGTGGCTGGCATGATAGTAGAGGAGAGACACAGGAGACAGGGGATGAAGCATGAGAAGATGGAGAAAGCAAACACCTAGTGGTATGGGGCAAGAAAAGCCCAGCTGTAGTGCGGCTACCCCCATGGTAGTAACCACTGCCAAAGAATTCGGGGCTGCAAGAATCTTGATTGCTTGGTTTTCACCTCACCAGCACAAATGAAACAAGATACAAGTTCTTATACACCTTTTTAACCAAGATGACTTTATGAAACATAGTGTGGTGCCTTTCTGCCTGTCAGCAAGTGCCGTCTGCTCTCCTCCATGCTCCCTTTGCCTACCCCACCTTACCTCTCCCAGTACTTCTCCTTTTTTCCTTCCTTCTTTCCTTCATTTCTTCTTTCCTGCCTTCCTTCCTTCTGCTTCCAGCACTGGTAGCTATTTTCTTTTGCTAGGGCCGTTTGATAAATACAGCTGTAAATAAAAGTGGGTTCAGCAAAACCTTTAAGCATTCATTGAAGGACCTTCACAAATAGCAACAGCAAAGTGTTAGCCAGAAAGTAGCAAATTCCTCAGGCAGCAGGGCCCCATGTCTTACAAGATCTAAGACATTTGTAGAACCAGAAGATGCAGAGTCATGGTCAGGAGGAATCATGCTCATGGCAAAGCTCTGTGTCACCTGCAGCACCTGCTGCCAGCTCACTGCCCTCCTGCCATGGGCTCCATGACCCCACTCCTTACCTTGGCCCAGACACTGAGCTGGAGAAAAGTGATTTGTTTTGTTGAGTGGCCAAGCTGCAGTGACATGGTTGGGTAGCATGGGTGAATAGTGTTGATGGTTGTGCAGCCACGGCACGTGATTAATGCCAGTTGGCTCATTCCCCAGGCAAGCATGGTGAAATACCTTCTTGTGTTGCAGGGCTATGCCAATTGTCCCACAGTCTACGAAGTATCTAAGGCAGATAGGGTCCAGTATGGCCACTGAGTTTGTGCAGTAAGCACACAGTTAAAGGATTAATCAGTGAAAGAGCTGCTGGAGCTGTGTGAAATACAAAATATGAAGACCATAATGGGCTTGTGATGCATCTGGCTCTGTTCAGAGTGGTTGTATCCCCTCCCTGAAATTGCCATATTGCAATTAACGGACCCAAAGAAATCAAACAGGACAGAGTGATCTACAGCACACTGTACTTCTCCTCATGGGACAGCATCATGCCTTGGTTATCTTCCCATACACATTGCACTGTAAAACTACTGATGTTTTTTTCTGACCAACCAGCTAAAACATCTACTTAATTATACTTTGGGAGACTGAAAACAAGAAAATGGAGATCTGTCAGCATGTTTTGTCTAGTGCTTTTGGGAACAAGTCTCTGAGGGTTTTGGAGGCCATTCTTAAAAGGCTTTTCCTCTCCACTCCCTTCCCAATGACCCAGTTGCTTTTGTTGAATTAAAGCACAGTCAGGCATCAGAAAAGCAGGCATATGTTTTGCTTCCAGCCCTGTTTCTGAATAATGCTTGGTTTGTGAGTTGTAATTCCAGTTGTTTGTGCTGTTGTGGCACTGTAATTGCTTTCCATCAGCAAATCCCATCTGCTGAGGATCTGCCAGGCAATGCCCTGGCTGTGAGATGCACCCTGATGTTGCACTGCAACATGTGATTATGAGGATCTTATTTTGCTGGAATTTTTGTGATTAAAAGGAGAACACTAGGTGATGAAAGCTGCAGGATGACTGTGTGAAGCCCCTTGAGAAGGTTGGACCCTGTTTTTCAACAGGATCTGAAAAGGTATTATCAAAAACTAGCGTGCAGTGAAGGAGCAGAGTGTATGACTGGCAGAACATTGCTTCCTAAAGCCTCAGAGGGGGACTGTATGTGGTTAAGCCCTGAGACTTCAAAGCAATAAGATGAAGGAGAGTTTGATGCTAGAAAAATTGAAGGTTTTTATAGGAAATAAATGGCTTTGTGTCCTGTGGAAGGGGTGGAAATCCCTGGGGCAGGACAAATGATAGAGGAGGTTGTGGAGACAGGGGAAATCAAGTCTGGGAGAAAGAAGTGAAAAGACAATGAACATAATGAAAATGTGTAGCAGTGAAGCTCCTAAAGCTTGGGGATATTCTTGATAGTAAATTGGTATTTACATTTAAGATTGCTTTACAGTCTTGTGTTTATTGATATGAGAAAGCCCCACTCAACTCCATGGAGAAATATAGGCAGATGGTGCCTACAGAAGATGGTGCTCGCAGTAAATCTTTAGATGCTGGTTGAACTGCAAGCAAATACAAATATAAAAACCCAAATATAGGTAAGAAGGTTCTGCACAAGCATTGTGAGGCCACACTATAATAATTTTCCTCTCTTTCCTCAAGCCCAGGTATGCAAAGCTAAAGTTCCCAGCCAGTTGTGCATTCTATTCTTAAGCAAGGTATTCTATTCTTAATTAAGAGTAATTGCCCTGATGATGGCCAGTGCCAGCAGAGCTGCAGGGACATGGTGACGTGGGGAGTAAAAAGGAGCTGGAATGTGAAGGACACAAATTATTGTGTTGGGCATCTGAAGGATGAAAGTGAAATTACCAAAGGCTTACTGTGTCTCTGGATGATAACATACGATAGGTACAACACAGTCACCAAAGTTCATCCTCTCTCCTGTTGACAGTCACTTGTGTACTTTGAAAAACAAAAGCTTTTGCAGTGTTTCTGGGGCTTCTTAAATCTCACTGATTTCCGTCACGCTGTCTCAGAGCTGAGCTGGAAGACAGATAGTGTTTAATCCCTACAGAAAATTAATCAAAACAGGAAACCAGTTTGCCTCTGAAGGGCAAAGGCTTTTGTGGCGAATCCTTCAGAGGTGTGCACCAGCTTTAGCTTAGCTCCTGTTGGCCATGTGTCCATGTCCATCTCACCTTGGTCTTGCAAAAGCTGATGCCACCTGCTGAGGAGCCACCAGGCAAGGGTTCAGTGGGACACAAGGTACATCCAGGTGGCTGAGTTCATTTAGTGTCTGTTCTTTCCTTACCCTTTCCTGTTATCTAGATATCTGGTAGATGATGAATAATAATGCAGCAGAGGCTGCTCAAAAAACATTCTATTGGCAAGTTTTTGAGGATTTTATTTATTTCGAAATTTCCTGTAGTATTTTTTTCTCAGCTAAAACCCTAGACAGAGCAGAAACAGAGAAGAGCAGTAAAAAATGGCACTATTTAGAAAAAATGCTAATTTTTTAAATTCTTGGTGCAAAAATATTTTTCTACATTAAATATTTATTGGTTTATAGCCTTTCAGTGTGAAATGGGAGTTTAGTAAACTGAGAGTTTAATGAAAAGAAGTAATTTTGATTAAAAAGATATTTAATTTTCATAGAAGCAAAACCAAAATCTGAATCTCAACGAAAGGTTTTGACTGGTCCTCCAAGAATCCATGTACTGAGTTGAAATATATGGATGAGCATGCACTTGTGTGTAAGTGCAATCCATACGGAGATGCCATATGTAAGGATGATTCTGTATACTTTTATATGTCTTACACAATCGGTTCATTTGCTTTTTTTTTAAACCTCCTGGAGACATGACAGTCTTGTCTAATTATTCCCTTAATCCACAGTCATTTACATTAACCAAGCACTTTTCTCTGTCTTTTAGAAAAAAAATACTTTGAAGGGTTCTGTGGAGCTTTCCAGGATTAAATGTGTGGAAATTGTGAAAAGTGACATCATCATTCCCTGCCAGTATAAATATCCTTTCCAGGTGAGTCCTTTGGTGTTGTGTAATGGCTCCTGCTTGTAGCACATCTGAATTTTGTCCCATGGTCAGTTTTGTGGTATTTTGAAAGATTTTTTTTTTTTTTTAAGAAAAAAAGTCTTTGCTGCATCCATCTGCAAATCTTTTGTGGAAACACCAGTAGCTTTTTTTTGGTTTTATGTGGTTTATCTCCCAAGGGAGCCCCTTGCAGAAAGGCATGGAATGAGTGATTTGGTGCAGTTGTGCGTGCAGGCTACGTGTTTGGAGATCCACTATCTATTTCAAAATCTGCCTTAAATTGTCAAAACATTATACAGACATAACAATAATATTAACAGGAGTGGGTTTAAATGAGTGGGAATTATTCCTCCTCTATTTCTATTTTTTGTAAAAGCTGTTGTAATTTCTCTCCCCGTAGCAAAGCAGCTGAGTCACATGGCTGTCTGTGTGTGCCTGCGAGGGCTTCAGGCCAAGAGGTAGCAAAGGTTTCCTGTTCTTTAAAAAAATAATCAACATTGCCTCCTCTTCACCCCTGAGGAATCCTTATAGAAGCATCTCTTTAAAGACAGTGGTCAAATTTTTTCAAAGCTTCTCTACATCAAAGAGACCAGGTCCCATTTGGCACTACATTGTTGAGATAAATATTGGGAAAAGAATACAGATTATATGTTACATCAAGTTTTAGGCCCAAATATAATAATAATCCAGTTCAGTTCCTGAGTAATATCAGTTCTTGTGATGTTTTTACTCCCCATTCTGAAACTTCACAAATGTTCTCTATTTCCCTGTTTTCGTTTGTCCTTAAGGCCAAGTTGATGAGAACAGAAACTTGATTGCTCATTGTTCATCTGCTCCAGCTTCTTATTTCCCCTCCATAACATCAGTGAAAGCTATTAAAAACCTTGAGGTATAACAGTAATCCAGATTATCTCCAGGGAGTTGCTGGAGATTTATACTGACACAAGAAAAGCCAAATTTGGCTCTTAGATCTTAAGTGAAGGTACCTTACAAGAAACTGCTAAGAAACAGATGCCATTTCCCTGGAGATGCTTTAAAGAATAAGCAACAGTCAGTGAGTAATGGGCTGAATCCTCTGCAGATTGAAATTGCTGTGTCTCCATTGATCTCACAGGCATTTCTTAACAGCACAAAATTGATCTAAACCATTGCTTGTCTAGAATTCTTTCTTGATCAGGGCTTCTACTCCATTTTAAATAATCAAGAGTCAATGAGGTTAAGAGATGCTTCTGAATGCCCTGGTGCTCTTCTTCCCCACATCATCATTTTATCTGCAATTTGTTGTTATGTGGTCAGCTGTCTCTTTCCTTCAGTGATTCCTTTGTGCCTAATTTATCTAGGATTGCCTCTAATGGCTGGCTCTTTCTTTACTCCCCTCTGCAGATTGTCCACGATAACTACATACTCTACATCTTTGCACCCAATCGTGAGAGCCGCCAGAGATGGGTCTTTACACTGAAGGAAGGTAATAACCATTGAAGTTATTTATCCCAGAGTTTTCTCACAAGCTACAATGCAGAAAAAAAGTACAATTGATGTCTTATATCTAAGCATGCAAAGTGGTAACGAGGAATTAAGTTGTAAAATCAAATTGATTGCAAATTGAGTGGGTGTGTTTTGAGCATCAGTGGAACATTTGGACATGGAATGTTTTGTCTGTCTCTTTCTAGGATAAACTGTTAATATGTTACAGTAATTTGAGGTTTATTATTCAGGAAGAGATGAGAATTTTTATCTGGCTAATTTTTTAGAAGTCAAACTTTTCTGGGTGGAAGACTTTTCAGCTCTTATTAATGTATTAATTTGTTTAGATGGCAATCTTCTTAGAGAATTAGAATTATTAAGAAACAAAACAGTGTTTAGCTTTCATTTCCTGTTCACCTCCTGAATTGTGCTGTGGTTTGCTGCAATGATTCTGAAGGGAAGGCACTAGCACCAAACATTGTCGCCACCAGAAGGGAGGTGTTACCTAGTTATGTGAAAATTGCCCCAGGCTTCACTTCTTTAAAGTGTAGATTATTTCCAATGAGTTCTAGATGCCTTTCAGAGCTGATGAGAATTTAAATAAATTCATTTGCCCCCTTCTCTTTCTTCTCCTAACATTTTCTAGAAACTAGAAACAATAACAGTTTGGTTTCAAAGTGTCACCCGGATTTTTGGATGGATGGCAAGTGGAGATGCTGTGCTCAGACAGAGAAGATGGCAGCTGGCTGTGTGGAGTATGACCCCACCAAAAATGGTATGAGATTTCTTAAGACCATCCTGACCTTGAAAAGATTTATTCCTAGCAAAAATAAAGAATGGAATCTTTCTTCTATAGGATATCAAAGACTTTTGATAGGAATAAACATCATGTTACATTTCCATCAGGAGACATGTATCTGGCTTCTTGGGACATTCTGACCTACCTTTAGTATATAAGGCATTCTCTGTTTTGGATTAAACCATAGGAAAAAAGTTAAACCAAATAAACAGTGTTATTGAGCAGGCATTTCTATATTGCAGTGCTGGGCAATGTGGGGGATAGCTCCTCCATACGTGCACACCCAGGTCCCAGAATAGTCAGCATTTATCACAATATATATTCCTGAAACTCTTATCTATGCTGATACAGGATCTCACTTCATATGTTCATTTGGATCTGCCCTCTTGGGGAGTCTCACTTAGACCTGAAGAAATGGGTTGGTGGTCACTGAAGCTCGTAGTCTTCCTTGGGGTTGAACTTTTCACCTTTTGGGATGATTCTGCTGATACCTCAAGTTTCTGTGGTCCTGGATTAAGAGGCACAACTGCAGCATCTTGTTATCTTGATATCTGGGCCTTGGTATTCTGTCTTATCTTGTTAAAAATCAGCTGACCCCACCAAGCTGCATTCCAAAGTTTTCNTAAATCAGCTGACCCCACCAAGGCTTCCTGACCAAGCTGCATTCCAAAGTTTTCAATTTCTCCCATTCCCATTCAGAATTAATGATTTTTTCTGTGTGATGTTTGATGTTTTCTTTGGAATGCGATGGAGAACTAAGGACTTTTTAAAGGAGCTGTGTGATGTTATTAACATCTTTCTTGAGCTATATTCTTTCAACTCCATGTGTCTGATTTTGTCCTAAGCATATTTCCTCCATGGTTTCAGTTGTCATGCATAATCTTTACTTGGCTCCTGCATAAGCCATCAAGTATTTTTCACCCAAGACTCTCTTCCCTAGTATCTGGGTGATTCCTTGAGAAATCTGTACCCCAGTTGCAAATCTTCAAACCCAGTTTTGGGCTGTGGTTGAGGGTCCCCATTGTAGGTGCAAGCTGTTGGCATGTCTTTCTGTAAAAGACCAAGGTTCACTATTCATTTTGTTTTTCCTTTATCAATTCATTACTTTGATGATTTCTCCCCTGGTTTTGTCCAAATCTAATTTATTTATTCCCTTTCAGCCTCAAAGAAGCCTCTCCCTCCAACTCCTGAAGATAACTGGGTGAGTGCAGTGAGACATGCTAAGCTGCCCTTAGAGCCCCATGTATTTAACTACTGATAATGAAAATATCCTCATTAGAGTTAATCACAGTGCAATGAGCTAGAACATCTCCTGTGCCAACATTCCCTGGGCTTTTCTCTTACCTTTCCATATCTTTTTCATAAGCAGCATCCCACTAGAGTTCAGTTCAGTCCCACAAAAGGAGCTTGGGTATGTAGCTGAGTTGGGAGAGCATTAGACTCCTAATCTAAGGGTCCCTGTCCCTGTCCAGGTACAAGGCTGGGCTGATGTGATGGTTGGACTTTGTGATCTGAAAGGTCCCTTCCAACCTAGATGATTATGACTATGACTTGGTTTCACAAATATCTTTCCAATGATGAGTGAAGCTTCAACTGTGGAGTGGGTTGGTTTTTTTTGCAATATACAGAAAGGGACAGTGGGGAAATTGGAAGGATATTAAAAAAGCTGCTGTAAAGTAGAACTAAGTGAATTTCCATATCCATTTATGAATGGTTGTTAGGGTTTGGTGCCTTAGTGAAGGGCAGCAGGGCATTGGTCCAGTCCCTGTAGGACATGGAGTTTTTATGACTAAAGGCTTTAAGAGGAGTAGAAAACATCTGTGAAAGATAGATAAGAAAATGTAGTCCTTCCCTAAGAAGGAGTAGATAACTATTTTCTGTATAATTGAATTATATATATGAAATTCACTGTCCAAAAGTGATAAAAATTCTTATGTTGCCACCTTACCCCCATAGAAGCCCTGATGTGCTTTTCTAGCTTTGAGGCTTCTGAACCCAGAGGACACCAGTGCTGCCAAAGAAATACCATTTTAGAGACTGTGCCATTGTTTTTTCTGAGTATGAATGTGTATATGATGAGCCTTTTGCCTAATTTGTGCAGAAATCATTGCTAGATCCAAAGGAAGCTGTAGTCATTGCCATATATGACTATGAAGCCCAGAACCCCCAAGAGCTGACGCTACAATATAATGAGGAATATTATGTGATTGACAGCTCTGAGGAACATTGGTGGCTGATTCAAGATAAGAATGGGTAAGTCCCTTTTCAACAGCTAATTTGTAAATCCTTTCTAAATGCAATTTGTTCTTCCAAGAATACTTATGTTCTACCATATAAGTTTATGTGCTGATCTCTGGTATAAATTTTGTGAAGTATCCTCTAGTACACAGGGAAGTTTATTTATGGAAACTTTCTTCCCTCTTATGTTGCCTGTATTCGGAAAGATAAAGAAAAGGATCTGAAAGTTAATTTAAAAAAACAAATAGTCCTTAGGTCAGGCTGATATTCACTGTTGTACACACAAAGGAAAAACAATGTGAAAATCTTGCAACTCTACAAGTTTCGAGGTGCAATCAGTTGTTTCCTTGTCCGGTAACCTCACTAAATACATAACAATCAGCATTTCTATCATGCAAAGACCAAGTAAAACTCTCAGGGCTGACTCCCACAGATGCAGAGAAAAATCTTGTTTGTCTTGTGCACTAACACCATGTCACATTTTAATAGGCATGAAGGCTACGTGCCAAGTAGTTACCTGGCGGAAAAATCACCAGAGAACCTGCAAATCTATGAGTAAGTTCTGCCTATGTTTTTCTTCTACCTCTAAGTGCCCTGGATTTGTTACAGAAGTCTCCAATGTCCCAATCTCACTTAAATTTTGTCACCAGTACTGGGGACATTCAGTTCACAAGCTTTTCAGCAGAAGCTTTCCCAGCCCAGAATTGCTGACTTGGTGTCTTTTAATGATTTCAGGTGGTACAACAAGAACATCAGCAGAAGCAAAGCAGAAACACTCCTCAAGAATGAGGTAAACTGGTGTTATGTGTGGGATGGAAGGGCAATAATAATTAATTAACAACAAATTAGAATTCTGTGAGGTTTTCTTTGTGCAAGAGAGAGATGAACCCTGAGTTCCTGCTGCATTGCTGTCCCTGGCTGTTCATAGTATGTGATGGCTGAGGAACCACTAGTAACCCCCTTTATCTCCATGGCAGAGTGTGGGCAGAGAACCCCATCAAACAAACCCAGTAACTGGGGCTGATGGAAAACATTGGTTCAGAGCACTGTTTTGACCAAAAGCTGTGATTTTAGCTCATCTTCTCTGTCTCTGCTGGAGGCTTGCAGTTACCAGCAGTTCTCTTACCAATCTTGTGCTGAAATATTATGGGTAAAAGTCAAAACTATGGTTTTGGGCTGGGTTGTTTTTTGGTTTTTGTATTTTTTTTTTAATTCTGTGTATGTATCTCTGTGCATGTAAGCATGCATTTTTAAATCTTCAGTTGAGCTGGAGTTTTTCAGGGTAGACTGTAGTGAAAATAAAAAGAAAGAACTTTCTCGTTCAAATTTTCCACACTTGCACAAGTTTAGTTTTCAGATCAGCTCCTACACTAAAAGAAGACGTCAATAACATGTTTTTTCTTGGAAAGATAGTATTTTATGGAAATAAACCCAGTTTTATGTGGTTTTTAAAAGTCTTTTAGATCCTTTAAGCTCCTACAGAACACTGAGGTGGATTATGTTTGCACCAAGTGTTGTGGGTGGATAGAGGACATATAACATGGAGGAAATCTAACATAGAAAACAAAGGAGGCTACAAAATAATAAGGTACTTGGGATGGCAGATGAAAAGCAATATATCTACAGACAGAAGGAAAATGTGGGGTTTATTATCAATATATAGATCAGCACATTACATCCAAGCTTTTATGACAAACCTCCTCTGCCATTTGATCCATTAGTACTTGGCTCTACAGGATCATGGTCTGTGATACATTTTAGCACTCAGATGAGTAGAAGACTACTACAGTGAAAAATTAGAAAGGAAAATTGTTCTTTGAGTGCCAGAGTGGAGGAAGCATGCTTTCCTACTGGATGGCTATGGGACCTATGAAAAGGCAGGATGTTGTCCAAGCTTTTCCCATTTGTGGTATATTAGTAAATTATCTTTCATACCCTCTCATATGGAGTACAATAAATCGTACTCTTGTTCCATAGCTGCTCTCCTAATAGAGGGCAGCTCCAGTCAGCTGTCCACTTCAATGAACTTGTTAGGAATTGATATCTCCAATATTCTGTCAGATAGGGCTGAAAGGAGCCAATGGGTTCCAAATTTCTCGATGGCATGGAGGGACAGAGAGGTACACACTTGTACTCAGCACGAGTACATAAGTCTCATTTCCTCAGGAAACTGAGCTAAAAATATAAAGCACCCAGAAAGACCAGCTGGGTGTACCTGCAGCCCTGGGCAGCCATCAGAGCTGTGTGGAACAGACCAAGCTCTGTCAGTCTCTGGTGGCTCAGTTTTTTCCTACATGTGCAGCACATCCTCACGACCGAGCAGGAGAGAGGGCTGAAACCAGCACAGTTTTGCCCCAAGCTCACTTCTTTTTTTCCATTATGTCTCTAACCAGTTTTCTTTCCTTTGCTCCTGTTACAGGGTAGGGAAGGTGCCTTCATGGTGAGAGATTCGAGGCAGCCTGGCATGTACACAGTCTCTGTTTTCACCAAGGCATTAAGGTACAGCTGAGCTCAGCAGCTTTTCACATCAATTACAGCAATGAAATGGCTTCTATGAGAGTGCAATCTCTGTAGTTGTTTTGGCATTAGAAAGAGAGGGCAGAAGGCTCATGAAAATGACAGAGGAAAACACTTCCAAAAAAGGCAGAAGAGTTAGTTGCCATTTGCAGAGTGTCTTAAAGGCTTCACTTCTCCCTACATCTAAACATAAGCCTATAAACAGTCCCTTAGACATCACTGGGTTGTAATTTTGATGAAATCATCCCTCCAGCTGAAGTGCTGGTGGAAACAACATGGCCTACATGCAGGGCTCATCAGAGGTGGGCAATACAAGACTAGTGAAAGGGTTTCAGTGATGGGGCTGAAAGTTTTGTTTCAGAAAGGAGTGGCAGAGAAAGCTGGTACTCAACCTGCTCTCATTGGAAAACCTCAGTCTTTCTAGAGATGAGACAATCTGTCACTGAGGGAGGAAAGATACAACTACAGAGCTTTCATTAGCCACTACAGCTTACTCCTTGCTCCTCTCCCATCAATTCTGCATAAGGAAGCTTCTCCCCTTTTCTGGCTGGATTCTGCTCCACTTAACCCTTGTATTCCTATCCTTTGCCAGCAATCTAGTTTTCCTCAGAGCAAACCTTTTTGCTTATCTTTTTCAGCACGGATAACAATCCTGTTATAAAGCATTATCACATCAATGAGACCACTGACTTTCCCAAGAGATATTATTTGGCAGAAAAGCACGTGTTTGACTGCATCCCTGAACTCATCAACTACCATCAACACAATGCAGCAGGTCAGTGAAGGCTGATGCTGAGCAGGGAAGTTACTGATTAGCCAGGTGACTGTTTTGAATAGAACCATAGAATTGTTTGGATTGGAAAGGACCTTAAAGATCATCTAGTTCCACCCCCCTGCCATGGACAGCAACACTTCCCACTACAACAGGTTGCTCAATGCCTCATCCAGCCTGGCCTTAACACCTCCAGGGAGAGGGCATCCACAACCTCTCTGGGCAACCTGTTCCCAGTGTCTCACCAACCTCACCATAAAGAACTTCTTTCTTTTATCCAGCCTAAAACTATCTTCTTCCATTCTGCATCCATTACTCCTATTCCTGCCATCCTGGACCCCATTAAAAAATCCTACCCCAGCCTTTTGGTAGGCCCTCTTCAATTATTGATAAGTCACTATGAGGTCCCCCCTGAGCCTTCTCTTCTCCAGATTGAACAACCCCAACTCCTTCAGCCTGAACCCTCTGTCCATACAATGAAATGTTAGTTTGAGACACGGGCATGATCTATGACCAGACATGGGAGTCACCAAAGACTCCTTATTCCTAGAGCCTAGGAGTACCAAGGGAAGCTGTGGGTTTCAAAAATGCCCTAAAAATAAAAGGCATCATTTAGAAACTTATCACACTCAATACGAACTCACAACTCACATTTGCCGACAGGCTGAAAGTGGAAAATAAGCTGAAACTGCTAAGAATTGTCTTCCTTTGAGGAGGCAGGAAATAGCTTTCTGAAAAGAGGTTTAGCTGCCCTCAAGTGGAGCTGAGAATTCAGTACAATAAATCTTCTTCCGGTATCCAGGGACCCTTCTGGGGTAGGGAGAGGGGAGAGACTCACTTCCCATGGCTGTTACAATAACTAGAACCTATTTTCCCTTTGTTATTCAGGTCTTGTGACTCGTTTGCGGTATGCAGTCTCTTCTTGGAGAAAAACGGCCCCAATTACTGCAGGACTGAGCTATGGTATGGAGCTACTGTCTTGGCCATATGGGAATCACACTCCTTGCTGGTTAGCTGGGTGATCCTGAATGTCCCCGTGGATATTGATGTCTGGTAATGTGACTATAGCCACAATAAGTAGCTTTCTTCAGGCCTTTACAGTACACCACTCACTGGATTACCATCTCTGTTACTAACATTGATAACTGAATAAATAAATTGTGCAGTGCCTTAAGAGAGGGGTGAGAACCTCAGGGTCCCAAAGAAATCAGCATTAAATACTGAAATGAATGCTGAACAAAGGTGATGGGAGTGGAAGCACAGCAGGACTTGATGAAAGATGAGTTCCTCCAGAAAAATTTCTCTTTTGCATATAGTTCTCTACAGAATTTTTCTGGTATCACCTTTATTGTAATGCTTGCAGACAACAAAGAAACTCAAAATCATGATGTGCATGGTAGTGCACATATGCATGATAGAAACAATCCTCCCTGAAGAACTGGATAGACAAGATTAATAGGGAAAGAAAAGGGATGTTGTTGTTCCCACTCTGGACTAGTCAAATGACCTTCCAAAGGTCAGGTGGATAATTTCAGGGTGAGCCAGAAAGTCTCACTTTTGACTCCTGTCTTAATGTTTAACTTACAGGTTTTTTTCTTTGATATTTTACTGCTAGACCCTCACACTTTCTTTCTCACATCAACAGGAAAACTGGTCATTAACCCCTCTGAGCTCACCCGTATACAGGAAATTGGCAGTGGTCAGTTTGGGGTGGTCTATCTTGGCTACCTGCTGGAGAAGACAAAAGTAGCCATCAAGACCATTCGTGAAGGAGCAATGTCTGAAGAGGATTTCATTGAGGAAGCTAAAGTCTTGATGTAAGTAGTAGATTCACCAAGAAAATCAGACTCTTAGGATTCACAATACTAAGCTTGAGTGTTTGCTAGACTGGATGATTTTCACCACAAAAGGGTTTTTGGTGATGTTACTTAGTGCTAATTTACTTTGTCTTCTTGGTCGTCTTTCTGTTTTCATAGAAGGCCTTTGCAGAAAGGGTGACAGGTGGCGGTGTATAACACACCTGCTGTAAGGACAGAAGGCACAGAGCCTATTTCAGCCACATTTTCCACCTTCTTTCCCCAACATACAGGAAGCTGTCACATCCCAAACTAGTCCAGCTCTATGGTGTGTGCTTTGAGAACACTCCCATTTGTCTGGTGTTTGAGTTCATGGAGAATGGCTGCTTGTCCGACTACCTGCGGAGCCAGAGGGGCAGTTTCTCAAAGGAAACCCTGCTGGGGATGTGCCAAGATGTGTGTGAAGGAATGGCTTATCTGGAACAAAACTCAGTTATACACAGAGATCTGGTATGTTAGTCCCACAAAGGCTTTTCCTCTGACCCAGCTGTGTGCTTTTTCCCTTCCTTAATATCTGCTCTGACACAACTTCTGCCTGTCTGTTGACCAGGGATCCATTATCATCCCTTACTGTAGCAGCAGCATCAATACTTTTGGGGGAAAAAAGCATCCCCTGGAGCATTAATTGATCCATTTCCCTTAATTGCGTTTGAGAGAGAGGAAATGAGGACATAAAGTTGCTTCTGAGCGCAGCCTTTCACTCCCTGAGAATCCCAGTTCCTCCAGTTCCCAGAAACGGTCCACTCTTCATGTCTAAAATCAGGGAAGATGCTCAAAAAACCTGATTTAACATATGCATTAACATGCATTGTTGATAAAATGTTTCTAAATAGGTGGTGTTCAAACAATCTTCATGAGTCACTGCTGCTGTTTTATGAGGGAAGCAAGGGCTGTGGGTAGCCATGGAAATTTTAGGGTTTTTCTCTGCCCTTTCTGGACAAAAAGGGCTTGCAAGTCAGACTGATGGTTTAACAGCTTTCTTGGCAAAAGGAACATGCTGGCTTTACAATGCACTTTGATTATCCTTTTTCTAAGCACTGGTGGCTCTACCAGGAGCTACTGAGTGGCTATGACAGTCTGACACCTCTGACCTTCTGCCTTCACACCTTTTCTTGCAGGCTGCTAGGAACTGCCTGGTGGGAGAGTCCCATGTGGTCAAAGTGTCCGATTTTGGGATGTCAAGGTAATCCCATCAAAGCTGAACACTCTCCCTGGGAGGCTGCCACAGGATGAGTGGGTTACTCAGCACATTCCTTTATTGTCCTTTTTCAGGATTGTCCTGGATGACCAGTATACAAGCTCCACAGGAACCAAGTTTCCAGTCAAGTGGTCTGCTCCAGAAGTTTACTCCTACAGCCACTATAGCACCAAATCTGATGTGTGGTCATTTGGTAAGAATCAGTTGTCAGAATGGAATAAAAAATACACCCAGCAAACACAATCTCAGAAAAACTAAAGGGCTCAGTTCTCAAGTAAACCCTCTTAAACATCACATCCTCTGGGCTCCAAGGGTGTTTGGCCTGAATAATGGCTTAGGAAAGCAAGCCTGAGTCATCTAAGAGAAGGAATGGGAGGATTAACAAACTACCTGGACACTTTGGGACACTGCAAATACTACCAACAACCTATCATGCCTATGCAAGGTTATAGAACATCAAATAATGAACTTGTTTCATGGTGGTATAGCAAGAGTGGCCAAGATAAGGTTGGAGAGTCACTGACAAGATTATACAAGGAAAGGAACAACATTTTGGCACTCCACCTCTCTGCACATCAGTCCCAGGCACTGATGCTTCACTGATACCCTCTGCCTTTCCAAGTTTGCCCTGCTGACTCTGTTTGCTTTTTGCCAGTCTGAAAATATTATTTCACTGGTCACATTTTCTCACCTTATTTCCTGCATTGTTTTATGATTTGTGTCTGTTCTCTGGTCTCCTTTCTGGACCCTAAGAGATAAGAAAGCTGTTGGTTTGGTTTCGGTTTTTTTATTTTCCCAAAGTCATGGGCACTGGAGATAACAAAGGCTGTCCCCTGGCTTGTTGATCTGGCACATGGAGGGATCTGGCCCACCTCCAGCCAACATGCAAATCACTGCAGGATGAATCAGTGCAGTGTGCTGTGCACGGTGCCCAGTCAATGGGGTGCCACTCAGCGGTGGGCCCAGCAGTAAATAATGCAGGATTTGCTAGTCTGTGCTTGTGAATTCTCTGCCTCTCTCTCCCATCGCTGTCCTCTGCTGTCACACTCACCCTGGCTGAAGCTGTGCATTCCTCTGGTGGGTTACAAACACCACAGTGGGAGCTGGGTGCTCAGACATTTGAGAATCCAACTCAGAGATGCTTCAGAGAGCACTATTCCTCTTTCTGTGTGCCCTGGCATGTGGAAGAGGCTGCTAGCACCCACCACATAATATCAAAGGAAGATATTTGCCAGTGGAGATCTTTCTGACACCTCACAGCAAGATGATAGTGACATGGGGAAAGATGCTGCCTCAGTTATAATGTTATTCTACTTCACAAATGGGAACCAGGCCTGTACACTGAGAGCTGGATGCTTCTAAAAAGAGTCCTCAGTTTGATTTACAGTCAAGTCAAGCCTGGTGAAGTTGGCTCACTCTGGTTTCATGGCTGAATGAAATACCAGTGAGCTTTGTTTGCACTGGTCAGTCCTTCTTTGTGAAATGTGCAGACAGCAGTGCTGTGCATCTGTCAGGCTTGTTATCTCCAGTGGGCTTTGCATAAGAGGATTCCTCTGTCATGTCATGGTCTCGTGACTGTGAGAAGCTTTCTGCTCCACTATTCTGCAGCCCATTCATCTCCTCTGCCAGGCCTGCAGCCCTGCTGTGCCCAGGAGAACAGAACAGGAGTGAGAATTGCCAGTGTAGGAATTTGCATGTTGCAGGAGGGTACAACTGCTTTGCTTACTCTTCAGTGGTGCCAATACCACTGGTGAGGAGCTGCAGCCTCTGTGCATCTTCCTATTTTAAAAATTCAAAGCTGGAAAGCAAGAAATTGTTTAGCAAAGTTGACTGTGGAGTTACAGAAATTTATTTCAGATCTGCTTAATTCTGTCTATCTATCTGTCTGCCTTTTCTAAGACAATGAGAATACAGCTTACCAAGGCAGTAGTTTTAACTGACCGAGGAAATTAAACCTAATAGTGGCACATGCCTTGCACTCACTCCATTTGCAGCAGTTCATATTGCTTTCATACTCCCAAGGTTCTGGTGTAGGACACTCTGCAGGAAGAAAAGAGTGACGCGTCTCTTATATGTCATTAAGTGCAAACAAAAATAGATAAGCTGAATAAGTGACAAAATGTGGGTTCACTTTCACAGAGATGGAGAATGTGCACAAGCTTTTCCTGTTCTCCACAGTTTGGGAGAAGACATGCAACACTGCTCTGCTTTCTGACACCTAACACACTTAGACTTCATCCAACACCTGGGGAAAGACATCCCTCTTGTGATAGACTATCATGAAGTAGGATGCACTGAAATGACCAAACTGGTGCTACCACAAAGTCCAGTGCCCAGCAGAGATCCCAGCTGCCATCCTCACGCTGCACAGCTCTGTTGAGCACTCACTTCTTCAGAGTTGTACTGAGATTCCAAGTGGAAATGTTTTTCCAAGTAACAGACACCAGTGTTGAGTTGCAAAGCAGGTGGAAGGTAGCCATGGGTCTGCTGAGGATTGTACTTGCTGCTTTGTGATCTTTCTCATTTGTTTTGCTGTAGGAGTGTTGATGTGGGAGGTCTTCAGTGAAGGGAAAATCCCCTATGAGAATCGCACCAATGCAGAAGTGGTGGAAGAAATCAATGCAGGATTTCGACTCTACAAACCCAAGCTGGCCTCCAAGGCAATTTATGAGGTCATGAGCCACTGCTGGAGGATGGTTAGTATTGTAATGGGAGAGCTCTGCTTCCTTAAGACCTCTCATTCCCTTGGCTTTTAAGAGGAGAGAGAGGTATATACTTCACATGCTAACACAAGTTAATTCAGCATTTTGCCTCATAAGAAAGCCATGGATCTGTGGAGCTGAATTTTTAATAATGGTAAAAATGACAGCCAAACCATTACAGGGTACTTAGTGTCCCCTGTGCAAAAGTCACAGCTAGTAGAATAGAAGCATTGCACAGAAGAAGCTCATTCTTCCATCAACATTTTCTCTATAACAATCTATTGTATTTTTATTAATACACAGTTTCTTCACAAGACTTTATCTGCTGACCTAAACATTCCTCTCATACTGATGTGAATGTTTTCTCCATTTTTTTTCTCTCACCTGCTCAGAGGAAAGATGACCGGCCACCCTTTTCTGTTCTGCTGTATCAGCTGAGTGAAATCTCTGAGTATGATCTGTAATCATGGCACCGGCCACTCAGCAACACCAACAGAGTCCTGAGAGGACAGATGGCTGGATTTTCCCCACGCAAAGCATTAACAGGAATCTTCTCACCAAAGACACTTGGCCTGTGCCTGGCCCCGAAGAGTGGGAAGAGGCTGGTACTTCCAGACAGACAAGATATCTCTCAGAGCCCAGACAGACACAGGCTTTGGTTTGGCCAAGCATGTGGTTTTCAGCTTAAAGGCAAAATCAGCAATTGAGCACGGTCCTAACCCACACAATCCATCAAGTGCATTCCTCCTGAAGATACAGCCTCAAAACTAAGAGATCTGACATTGCCATTCCAGTTGCATGAACTCCTAAATTAAGGTCTTCCCTGGGGAAAAATAACCCTGTCTTTGACTGAGGAGAAACATTTAGTCATTTCCATGGCTCCCTAATTCAGAGTGGGCAGGACTTGCGATCTCTGAACAAGATAAGCTTGGGACACAAGGGGAACAGGCTGGATTTCATGACTGCATTTCTGGTGGTGGCATTTCAAAGTGGTTTTCTTCTGCCATTGCATGATGTTCTTGGAAACTATGGCATACCAGGATCAGAATTATTGTACCCAGCAAGCTCATGAGGTGTCTGTGTGTGCCACGTGAGTGTATAAGGGAGAAAAAGTAAAAGCAACATATTGAAAAGTCTTAAAATGCTCTCAAATTGCCTTGTGTAGTGAGTGGGGAAATGGGACTCTGATGCAAATAGAGACATTCTTGAAGAGGGAGAATTTGTATTAGTTTTTTCTTCAGACTTTCTACATCAGAAGATAAATGTGTGATATCCATCTAATTTCTTCAAACTGAGGAATGAGACATGCAGAGTGCTGTGTCTTCAGTGCAGGACAAGACAGGCTTGTAGGACCTGATTATCTGTGAGAGGCACAGGAACCTACTCCTGAACTTGTGTGTTTGGAAGGAAGGAGACAGAGGGTTCAGAGGAGGAAACATGCTGAGTATGAGTGCACCAGTGATGAGAAGAATTTTCTCCTACTTCAAAGATTAACTGAAACACCCCAAGTAGAGACTTTTCCACCTCTTCTGCGTTCAACCTTCTGGGGACTGATCAAAGAAGTAGTCCTTTGTAAAGGGGCTGCCTGAGTACTTAGTCCATGAGGAGTTCCACATTACTTGGTGACAGCACTAGGAAGGTTAAACAATGTGTCTCCTGGTAGGTACTTCAGTGAAAATATACATTTTCACCACATGTCAGACACTGTTTTGACAGAACTGACCTCAAACCCAAAAGTGTGGGTGTTAGTGTCCTACAGAAGTTGTAAATAAGACATGGACGTTCTGCTTAGCATTAACAATAATAAGAGAAGTCAAGAGGACTCACAGATGGATGGTATGAGCATACATGCAGTATTTTTTTGATGCTTCTCTGTTTGGGCAGGTGAGAACACAGGCAAACCTGATTTGACAGCAGTTTACAAAAATTGTGAGGTGCAAACTTCCCACAGCAGTCTCTGCCATTGTTGCAGAAGTCAGGCTCAAATAGGTTTGCCAACAACAATGGAACAAGGAAATAATGTAATCGCATGATCTCATGTATCCTGTGTCAAACTATTGCTTCATAGAGGGAGGCTTAACTTTTGGTATTTTTCAGACCTATGGTTCTAGGGTAGCTTTTAGAGGCCTTTTCAAGCATATGGATACAGGCAAGGCATTTTTTCCTGCCTTATGCTTCTTCCCACTTTGCTTGGATTCCACATTATTTTCTTCCATTTACTCTTACAAACATCAAATCTCTCTTTCAGGCAGGGATAACCCAAACATTCAGAACAGAGGCTGTCAATCCTAAATGCAGGATCCGACCGCTACCTTCATACAAGCCAAAAGCCTCATGTTACTCTGAAGCAATATATAGAATATGAGCATACATAAATGGATTTTGAAGAACTAAGTTTCTCTGTGTCCCAATCATCATTTAGTCCAAGTTAGCAGGTTGTCATGTCCTGGTGATGCTAAATTTAGCCAGCAAAGTTTCTGGTAGTCCTAACCATGTTAAACTACATGTCCACAGCTATATTTCAGGACAGTTGGCCATAACCCTACTTCCTTTTCACTGCACTTAGGCAATCCATGCAGCCACAGGACACTCCTGAGCACACTTTGTGGCAGGGGTATCTGCAGGCTTCAGAGTTAAGCTTCTTAAGAAGTTAAGGCCTTGCTGCCTTCTCCACGCTGGGAGGAGCCAGGACTCTTGAGGAGGTTGCTATTAAGTAGCAGCAATATTGCTCTGCTAGGTAATGTTTCTGAGATAATATTTATATTTTGGTAAGTGTAATATTTATTGGCTAGAGAGTGTTGCACAAAGTAATATTGTGATGTTTTATGTAATTTTCTTTTGCAGTATTTCCATGTGCACGATATGTATTTTTACAAACAATAAAATCGCTGAGTTGCAACTGTGGCTTTCACTGCATGTGAATCAAAAATGCAAAACCCACCCTGCTTTTATAATTATACAGCTTGCTTTTCCTCCAAATCCTCCATACCAAGAAGCTGAGAGGCTTCTTATGGCTTTCTGAAATCTCTCTGTTCCCTAGAACTACTTCTATGTTCCGGGAATGGATTATGTGCTGGGTTTCTTGGGGGGTGGGAAGTATTCAGAATCTCTGCAAATTGGATAATTTGCTACATGGACATACAGATTTAAAGTTTAAACATCTGTTGGGGTGGCTTGAAATTCTCTGGATTTTCATGAAATGAAGGTAGTAATATTTGAGTGTTCCCAAAGGGTGTTTGCCCATGATTATTTGCAGGGGACTTCATGCTCAAAAGAGCATCAATGTACTGTAATAACTGCAGGATATAAATACACCATGATATCAATACACTGTAACACAGTCTTCTCCCACCACAGCAGTTTCTATGGCAAGTTTAGGCCTGCACCTTCATGTGGCTTAGCTTGGTATGCTCCCCACAAAGCAGCAGGGAGAATGTCAGCTGCCTCCTGCCACAAAGCGAGTACAACCCTTCTCTGAAAACCCCTTTCCTGACACTTCAGAGAGAATTTGCAAAGTGCTAAACGTTTAAGCTGTTCCCTTCTTGCCAATTTGGCCTGCAACAGTCAAAAAACACAGAGTGGCTCATTATATTATTCTACAATCTAAGACAACACAGAGTAGAAAAGTAAAACAACATCATAACATTCATGGAATTTCCATCACCCTGAGCCTGGCTGATAATGCGAGTAGATTGAACTGTGCAAAAAGAAAAGTCCACAGTGGTTTTTACAGACAATTTTCCTGAATTGACCTTGTTTCACCCATGGCCTCAGACCAATATCAGCTGTTAAATCTTTTGAATCTGCTCTAACAGCAGTGACTTACTGATTTTTTCTGACAAGCAATGCATGGTAAAAAGAGGAATGGTGTTTACTAAAAGTTTCAGTTAAAGGCAAGACAGAAGAAATGCCATGGAGAGGAAGGAGAGGAGTCTATGCCCAGAGATGCTATCAATAGATCTTTTCCAGGCATGGTCTTGATTATTAAAATAGCTTCTAAGACTGTCTTGCTGCTTCTGTAGTTTGCAGACCCTGCTCCCTTCAGCCCATGGCATCTATTCAACCCATAGCAACAGTGCTATGGTGTAAACCTGGTGTCCAGCTTCCCTGGGGAGCCAACATACACCCATGAAGAACAAGCTCAACCCCACACCAGCCTGGAGAACAGCACAGTGGCCTCCCAAGAGTCAAAAATAGTTGCCCTAATCCAGGGAGAGCCACATATTTTTAGCATAGGCTGATGCTCAAGAAAGGGACACTGCCAACGCCATCAAGGAAATACACCTAGACCTGTTTCTAGACTTTCAGCAGGGCTTGGGTATCCACCAATGGTTTTTAAAAAACAGAGAGGTGCCCTCAGAAGGTGAGGACTGCAGAAAAATTATGGAAGGCCAAGTACAGGCTTTATGTCACCTCACCATAAGGAGATGTTCCTCTGCAAGCTGGAAGAGGTCTGGTTTGGATTTCACACTAGATCTAAAGAGCTGTATTGGAGCTTTAAAAAGAAGCATAAGCAGAAGGACTGGAAAATTATCCCTGAAGAAATACCAAATGCCAAAAGGAAGATCTTTTGGATATGGTGCTGACTCAGAAGAGGCTTGGAGCTCTCAGCAAAGGCATTCCCTTTGGGTTTGGGTCCCTTGGATGCTCAATGACATAGGGCTTCATGCATCCTATGAACAGGGCTTTCACTAAAATGGTAGGTAAAACCCAACGATGGAACAGGTCCTCTGTGGGGAACAGAATTCATACACCCGAGACTCGGAGACGGGGAATCCCAGCCGGGTGCTGCCTTCTCAGGGACCCCGCTACCGGGTCCTGCCTTCACAGCGACTCCGCTCAACCCCTCCGTGAAAGAAGGGGAGACTGATGGCTGTCCCCTTCCCGGAGAGACCCTAGCTCGCCGCACCTCCGCCACCCCATCCCTGTCCCCGGGGATGCAGCCCCCGGCCGCGCCGCGCATCCCCCGCGGGGCCCGGGGGAGGAGCCGCCCGCACGGCTCCAGCCCCTTCCCGCGGCGGGGGCTGGGGCTCCCCCCGCCGCTGCCGCCGCTGCCGATCGTGCGGAGGGGCCGGAGGAGAGCCGCGGAAGTGCACTTGCTGCAGCCATTTCCTGCTCTCTTTGTGCGGGAGGCGCGGAGCATCCCGCGGAGCATCGCAGCCCGCCCGAGCGCCAGGTGAGCGGGGCGGACTGGGGGAAGCGCGGAGGCTGCGCGGCCTTACCCCTTCCCACTCTCCCCCATCTCCGGGGCTGTGCGGAGTTGCGCCCGCAGCCGCCAAACCTGATGCTCCCCCCCCCATCCTCTCGACCGCCCCGAGAGGCCTGGGAGGAGGCTGCGGGGGGAGCAATGGCGGGGCAGGTGCTGCCGCCCCCGGGCAGAGGGAGTGCGGGAGGCCCGGTTGGGCCGGGATGTGCGGGGATGTATCCCACAATGCCTAGAGCTACCTGCGGCATTCAGCCTCCCTGCAAGGTTTAGAGGGAGGGGGGGAAGGATAGCGCAAATCCCCTTCTTCCATCCCACCCTCCGCCACCGCATCCCGGTTCCGCACCTCCAGAATAGAGATGGGGGGGGGTGAAAGGGCCGAGACCCGGGAGCGGCGGGCGCTGCAGGCCCCGCAACGGGCAGCGGCGGCGGCGGAGCTAACCCGAGCCGGGATCGGGGCGATGCTCGGCGCGGGGAGAAAAGGGCGATGGAGGGGATGGAGGAGCTGCGGGGAGTGAAGGTGGCCCCGGTCGGGGAGCTCCCTAGTGGCGCCCTGATCACCCGTGGCGTGAAAATATCGGGGGGAGGAGATGAAAGGAGGAAGCGACGGGGTCTGAGCCGAGGTTGGCAACGATGGCGGCGGCAGGTTCGTGCTTTGGAGTGAGGAAAACCGTTCCCTTTCCCCAGTCCGCCGGTTTTCCTGTGCGTGAGAGCGTTAGGGAGCGAGATGCACTCCCGCAGAGCCTTCCTTTGTATTGAACTTTCCACCCGAGGAGGCTGGAATTGCGTGGTGCCGTCCGCATCCCACCTGGGGAGGGAGGGATGGATTCTGCAAGAGATTCCCCTAGGATGGAAGGGGCGGGAAGGAACGAGGAATAAAAAGAGACACATACTAGAAAAACCTCTCTCCCGATTGGAAAATGCTCCCCGCCTGCCTGCCGAGGGTTGTTTTGGAGAAGGGGGAAGGGTGAGGGCTGTGTGTGCTGTCAGAGGACGCAGCCATGGGCAGAGCTTGTCCCCCTCGCCATCTGCTGCTTTCCACGGGGGGTTCTGGGCTGGAGGGGTCGGGGGTTGGGAGGTTTGGATGACAAAGATCTTGTAGAATTAGGCCGAGTGTCTAAATCCTGTGTGATCCTCCTGCCCTGCTCAGATAACGACAGAAAAAGCACCCTCATCTTTTGCATGATGACAGTTGTATACGTTAGTCACAAGAGTAGGTGATTAGCCCCGTATTTTGGTGTCTGTCACAGCCATATAAATCAAGAGCAAAGGATTATTCTTTTCTCCTTTTCCTCTGTATAGCTAATTGTTAATAAAGCCTGAGAAATATGGAGGAAACTTTAATTCTCTGACCAGGGTCTCTTGAGCAAAGTTGGCTATGCTGATTTCATGATTGTAATTTTATTTTAATACTGTCTATGGATGAAAAACAGGAAGATCAGTTTTGGAAGATCAGTGATTGGCCAGTTATTGACAATACTATTCTGTATATTTATAATTTCCCAAGAAGCACTTTAATTATTAGCAATGCTTGAAATGTTAGCAATTTCTTGAAAATATGCTGTAAATTTCTCAGCTCTTTTGAGAATGTAGCTTTCTGTATCTGCCTCCTTCCTTGGCCTTACTTGTCACTCGAAAAAAACAAGATAAAGTTATTCTTAAAGAAAGAAATTTGAAAATTTTTCTGCCTAATGGAATGGCAGAAAACACAGAGTGGAGATAGAGCACAGCAACTTCAGGAGTCCTGCAGTTTGGTTTCCTTTTTTTAGTGGGAAGAGTAATTTTATGGTTATTAACATCTGCCTCTGTGTAGGGCAGAAGCCCAGCTCTGCCAGCTTTTCTCATCCTGGCTGTGTTTATTTGCTCCTGCAAAGAACCTCCTGACTGTGGTAATTTTTACAGCATATGAGAAAGAATTGATGACCTGCACACTAAAACACGGGACACTTTAATCCCATGCCCTTTAGGCAAGGGTCAAACTAAGCTTTTGCACCCTGAAGTTATTATTCTTGTCTAAAAATCCGTTGATGGCTAGGAGCATTTATCTGCCTCTTGCTGTAAGGCAAGTACCAGAAATGCTCTGAGTTTATACACTCAAGACATCAGTCTGCTGGGGTACTTGTTGGGTCAGAATGGTTCCTGACCACAGGTTCAATGCTATTTTGGAGGAAGAGCAACATTGTCATGGGGACAGAAGTCGCTTTCTCAGGTTACCCTGGGACTGAGCATCAGAGGTGGAGTAGAATCCAAGATCCTCAGGAGGTGGGCGTAAGGAGTTTGTTTACCTTCTCCACATTGCCATTCCTGCAGCAATAGTTTGCTGCTCTTCTAACCTTGGGTTTGTTGCTAATCTCCTGGGCAAAACCAAATCCTGGGTTGCATCAAGAGGAGTGTGACCAGCAGGTCCAGAGAGGTGATTTTGCCCCTCTACTCGGCGCTGGTGAGACCACTCCTGGAGTATTGTGTCCAGTTCTGGAGCCCTCAACACAGGAAGGACATTGAGCTGTTGGAGCAGGTCCAGAGGAGGGCCACGAAGATGGTCAAAGGGCTGGAGCAACTGCCCTATGAGGACAGGCTGAAGCAGTTGGAGCTGTTCAGCCTGGAGAAAGAAGGCTCAGAGTGGACCTCATAGTAACTTATCAGTACCTGAGGGGGTCCTACAGAAAGGCAGGGGAAGGACTTTTTAATATGATATCGGATGGGAGGACTAGAAACAATGGATGTAAATTGGAGGAGGGTAGATTTAGACTTGACATAAGAAAGAAATTCTTTACAGTGAGGGTGGTGAAGCACTGGAACAGGTTGCCCAGAGAGGCTGTGGATGCCCCCTCTCTGGAGGTGTTCAAGACCAGGCTGGACAAGGCACTGAGCAGCCTGATCTAGTGGGAGGTGTCCCTGCCTATGGCAGCGGGGTTGGAACTCGATGATCTTTAAGGTCCCTTCCAACCCAAACTATTCTATGATTCTATAATGCCTGTTTTTCCTGGCCCCCTTTCCCATTCGTGGTAGCTTCTGGAGCTCCAGCATAAATGTCTGCTGTAGGAGCAGGTGAGCAGAAGAACCAAGCTCTTGGCTGTGCAGCTTCCAAGTCTAACACATGCATGCAATATTCACTTTCCAAAGTCTTCTTTGTTCCCCCAAGCTGCTCGAACAATAAAGACATCTTTGTCCCTTTTCACTGCAAAGGGATTGCAGTGAGATTGCACCAGTACATCTGGGGAAGCACTCTTCTAGAGAAGGTAGAACTTGTGATGCAAGTTCAGACATCTGGGATGTCCATCCTTGGTTCTTCTCAAAGCCTTCCAATGGTCTATCTTAAATCTGGCCCCCAGGATGCTGCACAACTGAGTTAGGAACACTTAACTTCTGTTTAAGGGTGGTGGGATGTCACCCTGTGCATGGATCCTGGACCAGGTAGCCCCTTCATGTCATGCTCCAGCTGTGAGGTTGCAATCTGTCTATGTGTGCTACAAGCATGAGAGCCAGGGGAAATCCCAGCAGGGCATGTTTTTTCCCGTAGCTCTGTTGGTTTTGCTTTTGGGCATAAGAAGGCGTGATGTGGGATCTGGGAGTTCCCATAAAGGACTCATCTGTTAAACCCACTGAGTCTGTGTAGTTTCTCCCTCCACACCCAGATTTTCACACTCCACTCAGCCATGGCAGAGTATGGGGTGTGCAGACAGGCAATTGCACTCACACACTGTGACCTGATGTGTTCTTCGGTGTTCATGTGTTTCTTCACGCTGCCTCTCTTCCTCTATTTGAGTGCAAGATCTTCAGGACAGGAACCAGCCTAGTCTCGCAGGTTTGTGCACTGGCTGGCACAGCAGGACCCTGACTGGCTCTTTGGGGAAGTGTTTTGGGAAACTGCCAGCATCTTGCATAAATGGCCTTAGAATTGGACTCTGAGATATGAGAAATGATCCAAATAAACAGCCACAGTCCTCAAAGCTATGAAATGGAAGGGTTTTGTCTTTCCAAGCCTGAAATACAGAATGAAGGATGTGTGAGTACTGGGGGTGTTGTTATAGGACCCCATCAGAGCTTCTGAAGGCACCAGAGGATGGTGGGCAGCAGAGGAGGTTCATGGGGCTGGTGAGGAGCAGCATGGGGCTTTCACAGCAGGGAGGAAGCTGCCTCTGCCTGTGGCATGCTGGGACATAATGTCTGGTTTTGACAGTTGCTGCAATTTGTAACAGGAAACCATTTTAGCAAAGAAGGGTGAAGATGTTAACAGAAATCTGAGCATGTAGGAAAGAGCTACTTGAGCCTTTTTTTTTCCTCCGGACACTTTCTTTCATCATGCTGCTGCCACAGGTATAACCAACCTTGTTTCTCAGCTGCTTGGTATCTTGGGAAGGCATTTATGGAAGTGGAATGGGTTTACCAGGCTCATACATGTTCTTGCAGCCCATGTGTGCAGGTGGCAATGATAAAATGATAAAAGGCACAGCAGCAGACTTGTCCCTCTCATCACCCAACATGAAGCAGCCCCAGGACTTCACAGGGTGTGCATCCCCCTTGGCCGTGGTCCTTGCCAGCTGCATGTGTGTCTAATTATGGACACCCCAAAGGCCTTGTCCTTCCATGCTTCTGGTGCTGGAAAATCAAACTCGTATTTTTGGAAGCAGTGACTCAATTAAAAAAAAAAAAAGAGGATTTGTAGGATTTGTAGCAGATAATCAGGTGAATATGGGCACCTACAGAGCTGCTGTTGTGACCAAAGGAACCAGTGTGTTTATAGGCAAGGAAGGGGCCTACACTGCTATCTAATGCTGATGCAGACACTGCTGAAGCCTCAGGTCCTGCTACAGTGTCTGCACTTCAGCAAAAAAGTTGTAAAATTGGATCAAGTTTAGAGAAAAACCAAAGAGATGATTAAAGGATTGGAAAATACACCCTCTACCAGCTCAGACCAAGAGCTCAGTCTGCTTGCCTGAGCCAAAGTGAAAGTTGCAGGGTGTTTTATTGAAATCTTTGAGTGTCTTGATGGGAACTTTGATAATCAAGAGCTCTTCTGTCTTGGAGATTAGAGCAATAAAACTTCATGGTTCACATCTGAAACTAGACAGACTCTAAGTGGGGTAGAAAAGAACTAGACTGGGATGATTTGCCAATCGAATGGCATGTCAACATTTAAAGTGTGTCCTTTGCAAATGTTTAAATGCAGTGAGATGTTTTTCTAGGAGACACAAGCTGTATGTTGGCTGAAGCTCTTGCACACGGATTAGGCATTAACTGGGGAAGCCCTGTGGCTGTCATTAGCTGAACACACAGCCTGGGTGGCAGCACCCGTCAGTCCTTCCACCCTGTGCTCTTACAGCAAAGGTGAAAGGCAAACGAGGTCAGGACAGAGAGGTTTGTCCTGAGGTTCCCATTAGGGTAAGTGCCAGTGAAATTTTTGTAAATGTTTTCTTTTGCTTTTTACTTTGTGTGCAGCTGGTACCATTGCCAGCTCCACAGCAGGCCTGGGCTGGGCAGGGGACACCAAGTGTGGGGTAAAAACAGGGCAAGAATTTTTTAACAGCAACTTCTTTTTCTGCTGCTTGCAGTGCCACTACCAGCTTGTACAGCATTTGATCTTTTCTGCTCCACCTGTGAGAAGGCTGTTTATTGTTTACAGTTTCCATCACTCTTCATGTGTGTGAGGAGCACATCTAAGAGCTGGCATCAGCCACACTTTTCTAGTCAGGCTGTTACCAGAGATATTTTTAATCATGCTGCTTTGTTTTCAGAGCACAGGGTTTCACTTGGGGCTGCCAAAGCTGTGCTGCAGCACCCAGCTGAGCTCCATCATAAGCAGTTCTGCATGAACTTGGGCAGAGAATGTCATGGGTGGGTAGTTTGGTTCCTCTTCTGCATTTCTACTCTGCTGCTGAATCACAGGAGGAGAGATGACAGGGTGAGGTTGATTGAATACACAAGAAAAGGAAAACAAGATAAACTGGGATCATGTCTCCTGCAGTGCCAGCCAGTTGTGGTTCTGGTTTTGTCCTTCATTGCTTTCCCACTAAATCTTCTGGCTGCTGTCTGTCTGTCTGCCTGTCTGTCTGTCTTAACATCCTCTCTTTTCCTTTAGATTTAGCATAGGAACTGAATATCTGGAACCATGACCACTCACGTCACGCTAGAGGATGCCTTGTCCAATGTGGACTTGCTGGAGGAGCTGCCTCTGCCAGACCAGCAGCCATGCATCGAACCACCCCCGTCCTCCATCATGTACCAGGTACCCCAGCTCCTGCAGGTGAAGGGGGAGGGAGGGCTGTTCTAGTAGCTCATGTAAAGCTCAGGGGCGTATGGTGCTGTGAGTACTAGCTGAAAACATGCTGTATTTAAGAAGCATTCAACAACAGATTTAGCCACAAGTCTTTTCCCAGAGTGTTTAAAAGGAGAGCACAAGAGACTGGTGAAGGTGTTCTTTAAAGGCTGAGCAAGACATGGTAAAGTTGAAAAATGAGAACTAGAGTGCACCTAGGGGTAAGAGGCAGGAGATAAGATTTGTAATAACAGCAGAGAGTTCTCAGGGATGTTTTGTTATGCACATATTTCTACACTTCCTTTTTGTGGCAGCACATGCATCTAAGTAGGTCAAAATCAGAAGTGGTGCCTGCTTTTGGCCAGCCTGTATCCGCCCTGCTGGTCCAGGGGGCCCATGGTGTGTGAGGGAGGGCAAATATTCTGGTTGCTTCTCTGACTGAAAAAAAACACAGCTGCACTGACTGAGCACAGCTTGGCATGAGCCCAGAGCAAGGCGCAGCCTCCTGCTTTTTGGGTCCACAGCAGGATGCCCCAGCTGCTTGGCCACCACACCGCACCCTGCCCTGGATTAAATATAGTATGGGGTTGCTTTCTCCATCCTGCCACTCCTGGACTGATGTCTTACCCACAACAGTGCATATAAATAGATCTACACAGTGATTGCTGCACCAGGGACAGGGGGGGCTGAAATTACAGTATCTCTTTCAGTAGGGTCAGGCCACTCTGTAGTGTTGGTATCTCCATGGGTTATCAGACACAAAGGCAGTTGTGGGCTGCTCGAATTTCAGCTCTCCCTGGAAAATCTTGATACCATTTTTTGTTTATCTAGTCTTTAAATCATTTTTATTCTTTGCCAGCTTGTGTCCTGTAGAGGGCTCGGGGTCAAGTCTTATGGCACAACCTCCTTCCAGGGCCACTAGTGTGTGCACTCAGCTGGGTCTAAAAACCTCCTCTAAACTGATTCCAGATATTTTGGCCAAGCCTAATTCCTCATCATACTTGATTTGCATGTATCTCTCTCTCCTGTTAGCAGAAATGGATATGCAGCCTCAGCTTTTGTTTTCATGTTAGTCACATGTGAGATCCTGGGGGCACTAAGAGTATCCCTATGGCCATTGGGCTGTGTTCCTGCTTCCCTACTCAAGATATCAGTTGTTGAGATCAAGGTGGTCACTGTAATGCTAATGGCATTGCAAGGAGCAGATATGGGCACCTGGGACCTTTGTTTTTTCATCCACTGTTCTGCACTTTCTTGTTCCCCTGTCCCAAACCAAAGCAGTAGCTCAAACTTCCAAAGCAACCAGTTGTCCCAAAGCATCTGCGTGCAAGAACAGTAGCACTGATAATAGGGTCAGAGTGCTGACTCTCATATTTATGTTTTCCAGACTGCTCGTTCCTTGCCCTTTCTGTGTGTTTATTCTTTGCAATTCCTGCTGACAGGATGTGGTCTTCCCCTAGCAGCCAGGGCACAAATAGAAATTAATGAAGAAGCTACATCTGTCTTTCAGTTACCAAGCTAAAATCCTACGATGTTGAAGGCTTGGTCTCTGGTGTGGCTGCAGTAACTCATCCCCACCTGGTTTGGCTTGATTTTACAAGCATTTCTTAGTCATGATTGTCAAATTGTCACATGTACCATCCTTAGGATTTCCTTTAAGGAACATGTGTTATTCAGAAGCATCTCAAGCTGCTTCAGACCTAGAGGTCCAGCACCACAAATTGCTCATAATCTGCTCCCCTGCTCCTCCTGATTCTGCCTTTTGCCACTATAACCTGTACTGAGCTGTTTCAGGTGAGCAAGCAACCAGCTGTATTTTAACCCTTCATCTCTTCATTTCACCCATAGGCTAATTTTGACACAAACTTTGAAGACAGAAATGCCTTTGTTACTGGCATTGCCAGGTACATCGAGCAGGCGACAGTGCACTCCAGCATGGTGAGTCTCCTGGGCTCTGCACCAGTAATGCTGAACCTTCAATGTATTCCCTACCCCAACAACACCTTTCTGTCTTTCAGAATGAAATGCTGGAAGAAGGCCATGAGTACGCTGTGATGCTTTACACATGGAGGAGCTGTTCACGAGCCATCCCCCAGGTAGTCCAAGCCCTTCCTAAGCAGGGATGTTCCCAAAGCACAGTGTTGGTTTTGTCTTCAGTGTGGGTTAGTTTGGACTGAAGACAGAAGAATAGCAAAGCAGAGATGACCAAAGCAGATAGAAAGGTTGAAAAGGGAGATCACTGACACTTTAGATTGTCCTCTCCCCACTCGAGTCTCAGCAACTGAGAGAAGCAGATCTGTGCTCTGTCCTAGCAAATAGCATCTGCTCTACACCCTCATGTACGTGAGGGCTCCATCCTTGACGCCTCCTTAGCAGTTGTCCCCTAGCTCAGTCATTCACCACAAACCATTTCCTGGTTTAACAAGCCCCCCCCCTGCTCCACAAAACGGTCCCACCTAAAGTAATTTCACCAGTTTCTTTGTCCTACAGCAGCTTGCAGGGCTGAGCTAACCAGAGCTCTTGTCCCAGCATGGTATTTGGGATAGTGTTTAATTTCTCGGGTCCTTATCCTTTCTCTGTTTGAGAATGAGCAGCCTTTTTCTTTAATTACAGCAGTGTGGCTATTTCCTTCCTGGTGCACTGCTTGAATACTTTTCTCTCTCATGATGTGGGGAGATGGAGTTTGCTTCAGGCAAAGGCAGTTATGATTTTACTCTCAACTTCAGAAAACTCAGATTTATGTCATCCTTCCCTGATACTATTTTATGGTACCATTACATGATATTGCATGATACCATTACATGGTATCAGGAACTTGAGATAAAAATTACCCCAGTGCTAAGTGGGACTCTTGTATTGTTTGAAGAAGGGAACCCAAATAGCCTGGAACAAAAACAGTGTCCAAGATATGCCAGACTCAGGCTGTCCCTGTCTTGCACAGGGCTGATCAGGCAGTTGGGGCAGTTTCAGCATCCCAAACTGCTGCCCAGACTGAGGTGCCCTCTCTGCCCCCTCTCTGCTCTAGAATTGTCAAAGTTGTGCACTTTGATATGCCAGGAATTTCTCCCTAAATGCCCCTTTTTGCTGCTGATACACCTGAAGGTCCTGATCTACCCCTGCATTTAATCACTCCCCTCCTTTGCCATTAGTTCTGCTTCAACTGTTTTCTAGTCCTCCTTTCTTTAACCTGAATTTTAGTGGCTTCATCCTGCAAACACCTACAGCTATGAGTAAGTTTGCCCACGTGGTCCACTGATCACGATTCAGACTCCAGCTCAGAGCTTGTCTCCTGCAATTGGAGCGTGTGCTGGATCACTGCAAATCCACCAACTGACGATGTGTTGGTGCGGGTGTGGTGCAATTCCATTAACCCTACAGATAAAAGGGTTTGCAGCACTTCCATGGAGCCAGTAAAGAAATATTTCCACATGGCTGATAATGCCCATGTTTGTAATTCCCCAGGAAAGGTCAAACCTCAGTTCCCCTCAGGTTATGCTCTGCTGATGGTCTCATGAGACCCAGCCATGGGGAGGTTTCTGCTGCTGATTGGATATTTGCTTATCTCCCATTTATATTTCATGCTGTGCTGCTGTTGCCCATCTTGGCTACACTAGCAGAAGCCAGACTGTGGCTGAGCTGATGGAAAGTGCTACAGATTATCTGGTTTAGTGAATTCCCATCTTGGTCATCCCCACAATGCTTGTGCACAGATTGTGGGATCCCTGCTCTGCTTTGTCCTCCCCTCAGAGGCTGCAGACACTGCAGCAAGTGACAGAGGGATCAGCTTTTTTTAATTCATTGAGAAAATTTCACATCTGAGAAATAGCCCTTTTACTGTCACCTACTGCCTTGAAAGCAAGCTTCCTCTTGGGTCTCTTCATTGACCTCAGGGAGGGACAGAATTCACTATGAAACAAGCCACAGCAGTCCAGAGCTGTGTTAGAAATTCTGATGCTGACGAGGACGATTTATCTTTGTGACACAGGTGAAATGCAATGAACAGCCAAACCGTGTGGAAATTTATGAGAAGACAGTGGAAGTCCTGGAGCCAGAAGTCACCAAGCTTATGAAGTTCATGTATTTTCAGGTAAGCCATCAAGGAAGGAGGTGACCTGGTTTTAACTTACCCCATGTAATAATTTATGACTTTGGTGTTAACTTATCTTAAGCAGGGCTGTGCAGTCCTTGCCTTCCTGACCAGGCTGGTGAACCTCTGAGCCCTTTTCTAGGTCTTTGCAGGCACCAACAGATACTTGAGAGCTGCCCAAAGCAAAATCTGTGCTAGGTTTTCCTTGTTCAGCTCCATCATCATATATACAGGCTGGGAATGAGCATACAAAGCCCACGAAGTTCACTGATGACATGGCAACGGCTCCTGTTTTTCTGGGCTGCTGGCTGGTGGATGTGAGGAGTTGTCTCTCCATCAGCACCGGCCCAGCTCATTCTTCTACTCTTCCCTCCTAAGTAAAGCCACAAAGAGCTGAGGGCTGGTGGTGGGAGGGACCCCTAGAGCCTCCATCTGCAGCAGAAAAATGATTTTGTTATAAAAAAGATTCACTGGGTGGGTGGAAGGGTTCCACCAGTGGTGTGGTGACTACACATGAGCTGCTGGTGGGATGACCCTGTGCCATGCCTTCCAGCGCAAGGCAATCGAGCGGTTCTGCAGCGAGGTGAAGCGCCTGTGCCATGCTGAGAGGAGGAAGGACTTTGTCTCTGAAGCCTATCTCCTCACTCTGGGCAAGTTCATTAACATGTTTGCTGTCCTGGATGAGCTGAAGAACATGAAGTGCAGTGTCAAAAATGACCACTCTGCCTACAAAAGGTGAGAAGGGGTGAAGTAGCAGAAGTGGGGACAGGACTGTGTCTGGCCTGCAAGGGAGCTCCCTTTCTGCCCAGTGGTGAGGTCAGGAGACACCAGGAGGCTGGGTTTCTGTGCTGTTGTGGACTCTCTTCTTGAGTTCAGGGAAATCTCTGAGCCCTGCTGTATTTCAGTTCCCCCTTGGTAAAAAGAGGAGAGAGCAGAGCTTTACTGGAGGAGGCTCTGAGGCTGCTGCATCACAGCTGCAGAAGAAACAAGGAAGATGGGTGGGGAGAGCTTCATGCTGGGTGAGTGATCACTCCTTGGTGATGCTGGACTTCTCCCTTCTAGAGCTGCCCAGTTTCTGCGGAAGATGGCAGACCCTCAGTCCATCCAGGAGTCCCAGAACCTCTCCATGTTCCTGGCAAACCACAACCGCATCACACAGGCAGGTCTCTTTCCTCTCAACCAGTTAACCTTTCTGTGAGTAAAGAGAGGAAATGATCTCATCAGGACTAAAAGGTGCCTGTTCAGATGACTAAGGCAACAGCTGCCATGTTTGTTGGGTCCATGCTATTGACACTGATGATTTTGAGTCAGGCTGTATAATTCTAGCAGTAGTTCCTTTTCGTGGGTCATTGTGGCTGGCTTAGAAGGTCTCTTTATGTCAAGTCAAGGATGAAGGTCTAAAAAATGAAAGAGCAGCTGTGACAGAAAACCCACTAAATCCATGCAGTCCATCTCTGCAACTGCATGAGGGCTGCAGATCAGACCCAGGGGCCTCCACATTTCTCAGTCTCTATAAGCTGCTAATTGGGCAAAATGTTGCCCAGAGACAGGAGAGAATCAGAAAATTTTCTTTTGAGGCATCATTCTTGATGAAAGAAGCGACTGTCCTGCAAAAAAAAAGGTTGTTCCTTACCAGTGATACCATGAGATTAATTTGCTGTCTGTTACTTAAGAAAACTCTTAGCACTCTACTCTTACTCATTGAAATATCTTTCTCACCTGGTTCTTGGTGTTCCTCTGTCCATGTGGATAATATGCCTCCTGTTACTGTTTCAGTGTCTGCACCAACAACTAGAGGTCATCCCTGGCTATGAAGAGTTGCTGGCTGATATTGTCAATATCTGTGTGGATTACTATGAAAACAAGATGTACCTCACTCCCAGTGAGAAACACATGCTCTTAAAGGTGAGATTTGGTCACGCTTATCAGGCTGGGTGCTTCCCTAGTTTCAAGGATTTTTTTCCAGTAAAATTAAATTCTCCCCTGGGACAATGTTTCCCTTAATTATTTTTATCTCCTTTGGATCTGCATGCATTCCTTCTCTGCAGGGTCAGCATCCTCTGGACAGGCATTGCTCTGAGATGGGAAGGCTCTCCATGTGCAGCAGCATTGCTGCTTCCTTTTTACCTGTTCCCCTTCTGTTACTTTGTGTCTTCTGTTGCAGTACCTCAATCCTCCCATTTTCTCCTCTTTCACCTTCTCTTTGTAGCTGAACAGACTGTTTCTTGACATGGGTGAGAGACATCCCATCCTTGTGCTCTAAAGTGTTCTCTTTATCAAGCAGGGCCATGAGCTGCCTCTGTTCCTGCTGTAACGTGGACCTCCTCCCATAGTTTCTCTGCTGTCCTTCCTGGCTTTCTCCCATAATCCTATATAAAAATATGCCTTCTTCTCTCCCTTTCCTCTGCTCTTTCCCATCTCCATCTGTATCTTTTCCCCCAGTCCTTCCCAGGACTGAGAATCCAATAGCTCTGCCTGCCTTTGCAGAAGGCAGATCCTTCAAGGGTTGTCTTCTTTACTCTAAAGAGCCCTCAGGATGAACATGTGAAAGTATCTGTTTGTTTTGTGTAATTTTCTTTACTGTAAGACAGTTATTTCAGTGATTGCAGTCATGAGAACTACGTTACCATGCTATGAGTCAACTAAGGTTTTTTGAAGGTTAATGTGGGTAGTTTGAATATCTGTAATTATTGAGATAGAATTAAAGGGGGAAAAAATCAATGTAGGAGAATGTATTAAATGTTTTCTATTCTTCTCTATGTGTAAATGGGTGGAGAAGACGCTTGAGTTGTTATGTGAGAGAGAGGAGGAATAAATTACCAGTATGTCATGTTTTTCTCAGAAAACAGAAGCAATCCATCATGTGTCCTCTGTCTACTTGCAGATGTGTGAATGTTTTATCCAGTCTTCTCATGAGTGTCAGGTGGTAGAGGAGCCTGAAATGACCTTTCCTTATGCCAAGTGATGGAGACCTGTCTTTGACTTGTGGTGCTGACTTCACTCTAGTGAAACCTGGCCTTTCTTTCTTCTCCAGGTGATGGGGTTTGGCCTGTATCTCATGGATGGGAATGTCAGCAATATTTACAAGTTGGATGCCAAGAAGAGAATCAACCTTAGCAAAATAGACAAATTCTTCAAGGTCAGTGACCTTACCGGGTGAAGCTGTAGTTATTGCAGACCAATGAATTATTGACCTGTACCATTGCACATGCTGCCAGCAAAAAACCCCCAAACATTTACAGGTCCAAAAATACTGAAAAATCGAGAAATTATCTAGGCTAAAGGATGATGGATGAGTTTGCTGTGAGCTGCAGCATGTGTGAGATAAGTAGTGCCAGCTGTGGACTTGTGAGCAGTGCCCAGGGCTGGCTCTGCTCTCATAATACCAGCATTAGTGAGCACTGAGGGTCCTGCTGAGCAGCCAGTCACTGTCTCTGCCTGCTTCTAGCCAAGGTGCAAAGTTTGGAGATGGCACATGAGATATCTGTTTTGCAGAGGAGGGACAGGTATGACAGACTGACATTGCTTCTATCTCTTTGTGCACTCTTGAGGCAGGTTTGCTGTCTCCTGAGAAGCACCATGATTCCTGGCCACTGGTAAACCTGGTGGGTTTGCTGAGGCTCTGCAGGTGATGGTTGCACTTCTCTTTCCCTCAGCAAGCTGGTGATGCAGGGGACAGGGGACACAGCTGGCCAGCCAACATGTGAGCTAGAAGTTGTATTATATGTATAAACCATGCTTCCTGTAGGAGAGTAAAAGCTCCTTGTGGAGCTTGTGTGAGCTGGGACCTGGAGATGCTCAGTGAGTTCCTCAAATGTCTCACCTGGTGGTTTCATGAATCATTTTTGTCTTATCTGAGGTCCAGGTTTTGGGGAAAGACCCATGAGAACTGGATGCTCCTAGTGGCAGAGTGTGCAGCCTCCCTCTGCCCATACACTTGTGCAGCTGAGGCCAGGATAAGAGGCCTCAGACTGTATTGTCCCAGGGTCATGCAGCATGGGAAAGGATTGTGATAACTCTGTTCTGCTTCCTCACAAAATTTTGTGCATGTGAAAAGCCAGCCACCAGTGCCAGATGGAGAGAGCATCTGCAGCATTTACAGGGAGAAATGACATCTCCTTCCCATTGCTTCTGGGCACAGGTGGGGTCCAGGAGGCATTTCAGGTTTGGGACAGGTCAGCTCTAGGAGGCATGGTGGTGGGATCTGCCGAGGGACAAATACACTGGCAGCAAAGAATAACAGTACAGAAGGAGGTGAGCAGAATAATTTCCTAGATGCAGTAATTCATTTTCTTTTAGAACTACTGACTTTGAGCAGTCCTTCCAGAGTCCTTTGGCCCCTATAGTATTAATTTTTCTCCTGAGATGGAAAGATTAGTTTTTGTTACAAACATCAGGGAAAATGAGATTGTGATGATTTTGTGGGAGGCACAGAGCACTTCTACCCCACCACTCTTTCAGCAGAGTGGATTCTTCCTTTACCCAGAGAGCTGCTGAGGAGACTGAAAGAGGAGGTGAGTTGTGGTGACAGGGTAGAGAATGTCTCCATGCTTAATGACTTGACTTGCCATTTATAGATTCTGTGCTGGGTCTGTGCAAGGGGAGGGAATGGGCTCACCCAGAGAGTTGGTTTGACAAAAGGTTGGTGCATCAGCTGCTGCATTAAGGTGCACTTAAAGGTGGCCCATAGGGAGATGGAATGAGCTCTGCTTGGCTGCAGGATTCACTGAGAACAGGACTCCCCCAGAATTTCTTTTTCTGGAGGGACTCCTGGCCTTAGTCGGGTCATGAAGGAGCAGACATAAACCATCCACCTGATAAGATTTTTAATTTTTGCTATTCTGGTATTATCAGTACCTGAGGGGGTCCTACAGAAAGGCAGGGGAAGGACTTTTTAATATGATATTGGATGGGAAGACTAGAAACAATGGATGTGAATTGGAAGGTGGTAGATTTAGACTTGACATAAGAAAGAAATTCTTTACAGTGAGGGTGGTGAAGCACTGGAACAGGTTGCCCAGAGAGGTTGTGGATGCCCCCTCTCTGGAGGTGTTCAAGACCAGGCTGGACAAGGAACTGAGCAGCCTGATCTAGTGGGAGGTGTCCCTGCCTATGGCAGGGGGCTTGGAACTCGATGATCTTTGAGGTCCCTTCCAACCCAAACTATTCTATGATTCTCAGCCTGAGCAAGTGGGGACCTATTTTCCCCAATTTATATCATCTCCTGGAGACAGCTCTGAGAGCAGGAGACTACAGACAGACATCATGGACAGGGCAGTAAGGAGGTGGCTGAGTATCCTTTAGTCACTGGGGAGCCTGCTGAGGATTGCAGTTCTGCAAAGGTGATTTATCACATTATCCTTTGGAGTCTTCCAAGTACTCACTAGTTCAGCTTTGCTAATTCAACTGAATTGTATTTTAAAACTATCCAAGTGTAATCTGTAGAGTTTGATCATCTGGGTGGATTCAGATTTGCTCTTTGTAGCAAAGTGCTGCAGGACATCAGAAAATCAGGTAAAATATCTTCCATTGTATGGAATAACTTTCTTCTTTCCAGCTTTTTATTCTGTTTGCACTTCTCCAATATCTGCTATGGTCTCACCTAATCAGTTAAGTACCACTCCAGACTATCAGATCTCAATAAGGAAAGGCCAACTGCTCCTCTTACTACATCTGCTTCGTACCTTCTGATTAAATTTCTAGTGGATTGACCAGGAATTTGAGGAGTGAAAATGAACTATCCCTTTGTTTAAACCTTTTATGAATGTGCCACTGGGAATCTCTGACAACAGCACTACACATCGTCCACACCAGTAGGCCTGAGAGGAAAAATGTGATAACAGGACAGGGAATTTACCACCATGGACTCATAGAATGGTTTGGGTTGGAAGGGACCTTAAAGGTCATCTAATTCCACCCCCTTTGCAGTGGGCAGGGACACCTCCCACTCAACCAGGTTCCCCAATGTCTCATCCAGCCTAGCCTTAAACACTTTCAGGGAGTGGGTATCCACAACCTTTCTGGCCACCATCTTCCCTGAATTTCTGGAGAGGGTTCTTGTAGTTGAGTTCATATTTTATTGAAGAACTATCAGTAGCTCTTGGTTGAATTTTGTTTGCTGCTGGAAGCTTAGTGAAACAGGAACCTGTCTGAGCTTGAGGTATGTTCCGTCACTTTGAATTTATTCCCATCCAAATCCTCCTGAGACATAAAGGGTGAGCAAAGCCACATTGTATTGTTTGTGTCTTTCTCTTTGTGGAGAAGTTCTAAGACACATCACCAGCAGTGGCAGTGCCAAAGTGCAGTCTGAGTCACTGAGAAAGATGCCACATCTTAGGGAGTCCAGGCAGCACAGCAGCCTACAGTTCCCCTCTGAAGGGAGCTGTAGCAGCTTGCTGCCAGAATACTGACATCCTGGCTTTACATCCTCTTGGAGGATTATGATGGAAGGCAGTAAGGATTGCACTTTTCCCTTTTTGTGGTAAAATGAGCCTTTCCTCTGTTTGCTTACAGGACTGACCCATTCTAGCCATAACCAGCCCAGTGTCATCAAATACAGGGCTTCAGAGCACCTGCAGGGAATGATTTTCCTCAAACAAGAAAACCTCATGATCATTTTCACACTTCCTAAATGTGAAATAATTCTGGGTCTAGATCTGCACCTTCCTTTAAACAGCCCTGACACTTCCCATAGCTTCAGAGACACAGGATGCTGTTTTGAAGTCCCTTGTGCTGCTCTGGGGCCACAGGCTCACTCTCTGACTCTCCACCATATGTCAACCATCTTTTGTTTTCTTTTCCAGCAGCTGCAGGTGGTTCCTTTATTCGGCGATATGCAGATAGAACTGGCCAGATACATTAAGACCAGTGCTCACTATGAGGAGAACAAATCCAAGTGAGTGCCTGCCATAATGTCTCTTGGCTTCTGTGTGTGTCCCAAAAGCTGTGGGAGCCCCGACTCTCCGGTCTGCGTGAGGTCTGTGCACAGGGTTACCCATGTGTGTGTCCCTGTGAGGTGTGAGTCCTGGCCTGCCAGCTCTGTGTGCACGTGTGTCCCTCCCTGTCCCTGCATGGGAACCTGTCCTCACTGCCCTTGTGAGCGGGCACAGCCAGCTCTGCCACCCCCACGTTGGCCAGAGCCCCGTGCACAGGCAGAGGATGAGCAACGCTTGTCCCTCTGCTTCCACTGTCCAGTGGTGGGAGAGTGCTGGGCAGGAGGAAGGGCAAGTGGCTGCCACATGGCTTGGGGACAGTCACTGAGTGCTTGAAAGGTGTGCACGGACAAAGGTGTGTGAGTGCGAGTGGCCTCTTCCTGCTCTGGAGAGATTTTAATCCACCTCTTTCACCTCAGGGACAAAATCTTCCAGAGCATGAACATGGCTGTGGACCTCTCTGCAGTAGCCAGGATGTCTCCTCTAGCTCAGGCCAGGTTACCTGGAGAAGGGCAGCAGTAAACAGGGATGAACCAGAGGCTCAGATGGAACACAAATGAATGAATATTGTGGGAGAAGGGAAGAAACACAGTCTTTGTGACAGTGCTCATCCTGAGTTCACAGGCTGTTTGCTGCTCCTGTCAGATGAACGTGCAGGACTTGTTTCAGATCACACCAGGCATGTCTTTGTGGCTTTGCATCACATTCAGTTATTGCTAGAAGAGTTGGTGTTAGGTTTGGGTCTTCTCATAATGGTGCTTGCAACCACCCACGTGAGCAACCCATCTGAGCTGTGCTTGGTTGCAATTCCTGGTGGCAGCCCTGCTCTCACCAGCAAGTGGCCATTCACTCATGAGACCATGCTGCATGGAAGTCAGATTTCTCCAGCCTGCAAGAAGCTGTGTCTTCAGCAGGACAGGAACAAACCTGCAGTCTCATCTTTCTGCTTCTGTTCGCTCATCCCCTTCCACCCTGGAGGGTCAGGCTTTTCTGCCCACTGTGTGGTTCACTCAAGAAAGACCCCCCTGAAGGCTGGTTGAAAAGTGCTGATTAAATGTTTATGAGAGATTTGAAAAGAAGTGGCAAAATTTCACAAGTAAAAGGTTTTAAATAAGAACCAAAGGAAAAAAAAATTCTACAAAATTTCAGTTTAAAAAGTGTTTTCAAAAACTCAATCCAAATTTTATTACGAACCGTTCAGAAAGCACATTTCAACGAAATTCGTCTTGTCAACTGTATTCATTTTCCCATCTCAAAACCAAGGTAGCTTGTGGGCTGTTTTCCTGTGCACAGTTTTAATGTCTGTCTGGAAATCTGTCTCCAAGGTCTGTGTGCTGCTCCTTACTAACCAACATTTCTTCCTCACGCACTTGGCTTTCCCAGCAAATTGCATGGACTTCCAACACTAACCAGGCCAAGGTGGCTCCTTATAACCCCCATTTATTACTAATGTTGTTTTTGTCACTTTCTTTCCCTCCCTGTCTCCATGAAAGTGGAATTAATTGTTGTTTTTCCTGCATGGCGCTTTGTTTCTGCACTGTGGACTAGGCTGTGTGTGGCAGGGAGGGCTAGTGAAGCCCTGGCCACTCCTGCTCACCTGCCCATTGTCTGGTGGGGAGCACAGGCCACTGGAACAGGTAAGAGTCAAGCAATGGGGCTGCAGAAGGATGGATTTCTTAAGGGACGATGTGGCCCAAAACTTCTAGGACCTTCTACCATCACAACTATTGGCAACAAGTGCCTCACAGTTAAGTTCAGGGATATGTCTTTATGTCTGTGTCCGTAACAGAGGCAGGTTTCTCACCTTCCTTTCATACAGTCAGTCTAGATTGGAGAAGATAACTATCTCTCTTAAAATGGACAGTTATTTAGGAGGAGGAAAAAGCAAATTCTTTTGACAGAGTAAAGTGTTAAGAGTCTTACTAAGAGATATTTGCTCAGACACAGCATTTTGGTTGAGCTGTTCTAGTTCTGTGTCTGTGGCTAATCCAGAATGGGGAAAAAGAAGACATGACTTCATAAGTCTGTGCCTTTGGAAGGAAGTGCTGCTCCCTTCTTTTAAGGCCCCATTACACTGTTGCATGGTACATGTGGCTCAATGCCAATGAAAGTCTAGTTCATTCAGTCACTATCTGCTCACCATTTATACTCAGGACATTTTGCTGAGCTGGTAGTGTCATCCAGAACCAAAAGTAGAGTGAGAGGGACTTTCCTTGCTGGCCCCTGGTGAGGTCTTTCCTTAAAAGAGGCACCAGCATAACCTAGTCTTTTCAGGAAGGATGACATCTAAGGGAATAATTATCCTTAGGTTTAGCAGAAAGGATGCCAGTGATGCAGAGGCTCAGCAGCTCATCCTTCCCTGATAGCTTGTCCAGTAGTGGTCTGGGAAATGGCCACCTCTGATCATGGATTAGGTGTGCACAACATGGAGAGCTGCCTTCAGGGTAGATAAAGCAGAGATGTTCAGGCTGAAAGGTGAGGCAAGCAACCCTGTCGTGTTGTGTGAGATTGCCTTTGGAAGACCTCACACACCCAGGGGACATGAGAGAGAAGACACAGTCTGACATTTGCCCTGAAGGTGGCATGCCTTGAGCATGTTCAAATGAAGAGAGCAGTTGAACGGAAGGTCTGTCTCTAGGGGTGTCTGAGTGCAACCTTCTGTCCTATCCTTGAAACCTTTGCTTTTTTTGCCTAGGTGGACGTGCACTCAGAGCAGCATAAGTCCCCAGTACAACATCTGTGAGCAGATGGTCCAGATCCGAGATGACCACATCCGCTTCATCTCAGAGCTCGCTCGCTACAGCAACAGCGAGGTAAGCTCGACAGGTAGTCACAATCAGGCTCATTAGCCAGATGAAGCTGGGAGAGGGCAAGTGTGGCAAGAGTATGGTCTGCCAAAGGGTGTACAATGAAGAGGGAGGAAGGAGACAAGTGGAACAAACCATTTCTCAATCCAACAGTAAAAAAGCAGTTTATGAGAGGCTCCTGCAGATACCCAGTCATGTGCACACAAGTGTCTGCTGCAAAGGCTTCTGCACTTTGGCCACATCTTGGTTAAAATAAGAAGCAAAATTTTTTTTGAAGTAAATGTTGAATATCAGACATTTGGCAGAACACCTGTTTCATATCAGACAGGTGGCTTGAAATGGGTGTTTTCTATTACTTAGAGCTATTGGTCAGAGCTTTGGGGAAAATTCATAAAAGCATTCTGTTATTTTAATTACTGTATGTTGGAGCCTTCTCTAATGAGACTGAATAGTTTTTGCAAATATTTGACCCTCATTCATCACTGTGAGTTTAATGAACTGTTAGCATTCTCAGCCCCTTTCTTCTTGGCATTTGGAAGTGCTTATTTGATCTTTAAATCAGTAAAGGACTGTCTAAGATTTCAGTTATATTAGACTATCACAAAGGAATGGGAAAGTGGAATGGAAACAGTCAGTTATTTGCTCTGAGGTGACAGGGCAGACTCATTTTTCTGTAGCAAATAAATTGACTGCCTGAATGAAAAGAGCTTTGCCAAGTTATGCTCCTTTTCCTGAGGGAGCACACATGCACTGTGCAATTTTAGCTTGATCATAAGGTCACGAGGAATTAATTTCAGCTGGGATTTCAGGGAGTGATCTGTGGCTACTGCTTGGCTCAGTGAAGCCTCTGCAGCATGTTGCTGTGTCTAACCCTGATGTGATGTTCTCCAGGTTGTCACTGGCTCAGGACTGGACAGCCAGAAATCAGATGAAGAGTACAGGGAGCTCTTTGATCTGGCTTTACGGGGACTGCAGCTGCTGTCCAAGTGGAGTGCCCATGTCATGGAAGTGGTGAGTGTATAATGTCCTTTGTAACCTTTTACAAGTGCTGGGGCTTCCCCAGCAATTTTAGAGGGGGACTGTGTGATTGTATTCCTCTAACCTAAACACATTTGTTAAGACCTGAAAGCTTTTGGGATGATTCTGGGTCTTGAGCAATTAAAACTGTAGTTCAAATGGTGAAAACTTCAACTACGTCTTAAAACAAATCCATGGATGTAAAGAAGCCTAGTATGACTGGCAACCTCCCAAAGAAAACCAATATTCAGTAGAGTGATAATAAAGCCAGGATGAAGCACAAATTCTGCTCCCAAAGGAATGTCAAACAACTGTAGTAATGTCAAGAGAGTGTTTTCCTGGCATACAGCCATGTGCAGTTTTTCCAGCCTGACTTTTTACCCTTTGCAATGTTGACAGTGTCCCTTTCCATCTTGCAGTACTCTTGGAAGCTGGTTCATCCCACAGATAAGTTCTGTAACAAGGACTGCCCAGGAACAGCAGAAGAGTATGAGAGAGCCACCCGGTACAACTACACCAGTGAAGAGAAGTTTGCCTTTGTGGAGGTAGGTGCCAACTGCACATGAGTAAGAACCAAGCAGGGCTGTTTTCCTGTCCATGTTCCTCAGCCTGGAAAGACCAGGAAAGGGCATGTCACCATACTCAGGCAGTTCATCATCCCTGTGGCCCATATTAAGGGATTAAGGGCCTCCACACAGTCCAGGTTTGTTTGAACATTGCCTTAATTTTGGGAGCTCACTCAGTCTGGGAATTTTCCCTGCACTCTCCTACAGGAAAGTCCGTGCCCCGGTGCAGATGTAGGACTGTGCAAGGCAAGCAGCTGCACCCGTGTGTGGAGCACATGCAGTTTCCTGGGACTGTGTGTTTATTAAAGAGATCAAGTTATCAAGAGATCAGGCGCAGAAACAGAGCCTGACAAGGGACAGGGGACATTTGCAAGAAACTGGTGGTGTAAATGCTCTCCTAAGCTTGTTGTGATCTGTAAAACAGCTAATATCAAAAAACATAGCCACCTAATTACTGGACCTAAGTTACTGGAATAGAATTAATTTAATCACAGTTACTCCTTATGGACCTTTTTGTACAATGGAAAAAGTACACAAATACATCTGGTTTTAATTGTTGCTTCAGGTAATTGCCATGATCAAAGGTCTGCAAGTGCTGATGGGCCGGATGGAAAGTGTCTTTAACCAAGCCATCCGCAACACTATCTATGCAGCCCTGCAGGACTTTGCCCAGGTCACCCTGCGGGAGCCACTCAGACAGGCAGTCAGGAAGAAGAAGAACGTTCTGATCAGGTCAGTCTGTCCTTCTTGAATATTTTGCAAAGCCCATGTATTTATTTGTGTAACACATTTGTATGTAAGCAAGTGGCCCTATATGCACCTCAGGGTATACAACCAGCAGGTCTTTCCAAAGTCACTTTTGGGCATGATTCCCCCAGTCATGACAGTGTGTGTCTCCACCTTAGATACATATTTCATAGAATTATTGAGTTGGAAGGGATCTTGAAAAGTCATCTAGTCCAACCTTCCTGCACTAAGCAGGGACTTCCTCTACTAGATCAGGTTGCTCAGAGCCTCATCAAGCTAGCCTTGAATGCCTCCAGGGATGAGTCCTCCACCACCTCTAAGGGCAGCCTGTTCCCTTACCCCATCATTTGTACATATATGCACAGGAGTGAATATTTTCATCTTGAAATAAGACAAAATCAAGCTTAAGCACTGTCCCTCTTCCCTTCACTCCAGTGTCCTTCAGGCAATTCGGAAGACAATCTGTGACTGGGAAGGAGGACGAGAGCCTCCAAATGATCCTTGCCTGAGAGGTGAGAAGGATCCTAAAGGTGGATTTGATATTAAAGTCCCACGACGAGCAGTAGGACCATCAAGTACTCAGGTATGTAAATCTCCATCTCCTGTGTAGTGAACTAATGGCCTCAGAGACATGCAGGACTCTTCAATCCAGTAGATAAGCAGCTGTTTTTATCATCTCTTCCACTAAGTTTTCACATCTTTCTGTATTAAATGTTGCTTTGACAGACACCTAGTTCACTGTATAGTTCCCAAAGTTCTGTTTTCTAGGGGTTTAACTATTTCTAACTTGGAATGATGGTGACATACGGATGCAGAGGGTAGTAGCCACCTGGGAGGGGAGTTATTTCTGTTGCAGAGCACCATGGCTGTGTGCAGTGACATCTCACTGCAGAATCATAACTGCGTGTTAACTTTCTTCCAAAGCTTTACATGGTGAGGACCATGCTGGAATCCCTCATTGCAGACAAGAGTGGCTCGAAGAAGACTTTGAGGAGCAGCTTGGATGGACCAATAGTCTTGGCCATTGAGGAGTTCCACAAGCAGTCCTTCTTCTTCACCCACCTTCTCAACATCAGTGGTGAGGTTATGGCAGGAGGAGGNTGCAAGTGCTGATGGGCCGGATGGAAAGTGTCTTTAACCAAGCCATCCGCAACACTATCTATGCAGCCCTGCAGGACTTTGCCCAGGTCACCCTGCGGGAGCCACTCAGACAGGCAGTCAGGAAGAAGAAGAACGTTCTGATCAGGTCAGTCTGTCCTTCTTGAATATTTTGCAAAGCCCATGTATTTATTTGTGTAACACATTTGTATGTAAGCAAGTGGCCCTATATGCACCTCAGGGTATACAACCAGCAGGTCTTTCCAAAGTCACTTTTGGGCATGATTCCCCCAGTCATGACAGTGTGTGTCTCCACCTTAGATACATATTTCATAGAATTATTGAGTTGGAAGGGATCTTGAAAAGTCATCTAGTCCAACCTTCCTGCACTAAGCAGGGACTTCCTCTACTAGATCAGGTTGCTCAGAGCCTCATCAAGCTAGCCTTGAATGCCTCCAGGGATGAGTCCTCCACCACCTCTAAGGGCAGCCTGTTCCCTTACCCCATCATTTGTACATATATGCACAGGAGTGAATATTTTCATCTTGAAATAAGACAAAATCAAGCTTAAGCACTGTCCCTCTTCCCTTCACTCCAGTGTCCTTCAGGCAATTCGGAAGACAATCTGTGACTGGGAAGGAGGACGAGAGCCTCCAAATGATCCTTGCCTGAGAGGTGAGAAGGATCCTAAAGGTGGATTTGATATTAAAGTCCCACGACGAGCAGTAGGACCATCAAGTACTCAGGTATGTAAATCTCCATCTCCTGTGTAGTGAACTAATGGCCTCAGAGACATGCAGGACTCTTCAATCCAGTAGATAAGCAGCTGTTTTTATCATCTCTTCCACTAAGTTTTCACATCTTTCTGTATTAAATGTTGCTTTGACAGACACCTAGTTCACTGTATAGTTCCCAAAGTTCTGTTTTCTAGGGGTTTAACTATTTCTAACTTGGAATGATGGTGACATACGGATGCAGAGGGTAGTAGCCACCTGGGAGGGGAGTTATTTCTGTTGCAGAGCACCATGGCTGTGTGCAGTGACATCTCACTGCAGAATCATAACTGCGTGTTAACTTTCTTCCAAAGCTTTACATGGTGAGGACCATGCTGGAATCCCTCATTGCAGACAAGAGTGGCTCGAAGAAGACTTTGAGGAGCAGCTTGGATGGACCAATAGTCTTGGCCATTGAGGAGTTCCACAAGCAGTCCTTCTTCTTCACCCACCTTCTCAACATCAGTGGTGAGGTTATGGCAGGAGGAGGCTTGAAATAAACTCTTGCATGCTCAGACAGACAATGTTAGATCATTTTTACTTCTCACTTACCAATGCACAGTTTCCTTGATTTTTTCCCAAATGTTCTATTTCTGTCTGGCACAGGCATATTTCTGTGTAGTTATCATTAAGTGAACAGGAATGAGTCTGCAGTAGCAAATAACTACAAGTGGTACTTTATTTTTTAGGACAGGAGTTTTCTTTCAATCCCAGACAAACTTTTGAGCTCCTGGGAACAGAAGACATCTTTGAGAATACCTCTTAGCCATTGAAGTGTTCTCCTTAGAGCTCTAGATCAAAAGCAATTATCCATTCTTTCTTCTTTCACTACAAAGTTCTCAGACAGCATGGATGTGGTTTGGGTTTAAAAACCAAGACATCTCAGAAAAATGTTCCATATCCAAAACCAGTCAGTCCAATATGAGGCTGCAACAGATGCATCTTTTGAACATCCCTCAGTACCCTCTCCATGGAGGTAACATGGGTACTCTTCCACTGAGGGGATCTCTTCTGCATTTCAGAAGCCCTGCAGCAGTGCTGCGACCTGTCCCAGCTCTGGTTTCGTGAGTTCTTCCTGGAGCTGACTATGGGCCGCCGCATCCAGTTCCCCATCGAGATGTCCATGCCTTGGATCCTCACAGACCATATTCTGGAAACCAAAGAACCTTCCATGATGGAGTAAGAGCTGATGGGCTGTGCTGGGACTGTGCATGCAATGGGGTTTGAGATTTTGTTTCAGGAGAAGGGTGGGCTGGTGATGAACAGTGGGAGGGACAATAGATGTTTCTTGACTTGCTGTCAGATGAGTGTGTGTCATTTGAATACCTTGTTAGCAGGCACACATGGGCGGCTTCCTGCCACTGGCACTCTTCATGCATCAAAAACCAACAGTTAGAAAATGCTCTATTCATTTGTGGGCTGTCATCTGTGTGCAGCAGTCAGGCAGCTTGTGCAACCCAAGGGATGTAGACCTTGGCTAAGGAACATAAACATGTTTTTTATGTTAGCCAGATAGCTCTTAATTCAGGAAAATTGGAAGAGGGGCGATTTAGGCTGGATATAAGAAAGAAATTCCTTATGTTAAGGGTGGTGAGTCACTGGAACAGGCTGCCCGGAGAGGCTGTGGATGCCCCCTCTCTGGAGGTGTTTGAGACCAGGCTGGATGAGGCATTGAGCAACCTGATCTAATGGGAGGTGTCCCTGCCCATGACAGGGGGTTTGGAACTAGATGATCTTTAAGGTCCCTTCCAACCCAAACCATTCTATGATTCTATATGTATGTTTAGTGGTGAGATGAATTGCTCTTATGTTCATAATATGTGCCTCATTAGGAAAACTTTGTTTTCTATTTTATAACCATTGTCAGAGCACTCTGTAGAGTGAGGGCAGAGTGAAAGCTTTTTTAAGAGCAGTGAAACAGCAAATGTTGATTGAACAAATCACAGCAAGCTCAAATCCAGCAGGATAAATGAAGTGAGAGAAGAGCTGGGGGGAGTGGAAATTGTAGGACATTGGAGAAAAGCCATTTTTTGCACCCTACAGGGCACAGGCACTGCATGCTTTATGCTAGTTTATGGTCCAAAGCTAATTTAAGACATGATCTGTCTTCTTGCCCTCAGGTATGTACTGTATCCCTTGGACCTCTACAATGACAGCGCATACTATGCCTTGACCAAGTTCAAAAAGCAGTTCCTATATGATGAAATTGAAGCTGAAGTAAGTTCTCTTCATCTTTATTGTATAGAAAGATCCCACTGCCCTGTTTCACAGCCTATAATAGCAGTTCAGTGAATTTATTATAGGCATTTCCTGAAAAAAATACTTCATCAGATTCAAAAGTTTTAAAAAGATCTGAATTTTCAGAAAGCTTGCAGACTTTGCTGATTAAGGGCTTCCATTTAGCTGTATCCATGTGGATACCAAAAGCTGTCAAAGACCAGGGGCATGGAAGGGTCTATCTGATGGTCAGAGGGCTATGAGACATCAGAGGAAAAAGAAACTCAAGATCCCTGAGAGAGGATGTCTGAGGATGGGGCACCAGAACCTCTACAAACATGCAGAAAGTATGAGAGAAAAATGTAACTCCAATTTTCTGCTTAACTTTATCATGTGTGAACTGCAGTGGGGTTTTAGACAGTATGACATATTTATTAAATTAGAGCTGTTAGTAAGTTAGAGCTTTGTGTGGAGTTGTACCAATCTTGCATGCATAGGAAGGGCTTGCTCTGTGCTGGGACACCCTGGTGATGTCTTGTTTTCTCTCCCGCAGGTGAATTTATGCTTTGATCAATTTGTGTACAAGCTGGCAGATCAGATCTTTGCCTATTATAAAGCAATGGCTGGCAGGTAGGAGAACCTGATTGCTCTTGATGACTGATGATATTGCTGCATCCAAATTGCTGTTAAGCAAAAGTTTCCCCTCAGGGAGTAGCTGCTGAAGTAGACATAACAGAATAGATCATACCTGTCCCATGGAGCTGGCTGTCCATGTCAGAGCAGAGTAGATGGGGAAAATTAATTGATGGGGACAATGAAACACAGTTAAAAGTGAAAAATAGTAATTGGCATCCCAATTAGCTGTCCAAGAACAATTTGTGATAATGGTAGAAAAGCAAACTAAGCCTATTGAATACATTGCTTGACCTCTGTTTGCGTACTAGATGGGTGAAGTTTCCCATCTCTTAAGAAATATGCATTTGCCCTCACCCTAGTAAAGTAGCAGGACTTTAGTAAAAGCTGTACGAATATTCAGTATCACAGGTAACACATTCAAACAGCTGACTGCAGCTCTTATGCAGTCACTTGCTCCCTTCTTGGGAGATAGGCCCTTTGTGGCATTTCCTTCTTATAAAGAACATGGATCAATTACAGTGAGAGTCCTCCTCACATGTCCCAGTGTGAGCCAAGTAAGTCTTCAGTGTAATTCTGCAAGGAGTTTTGTCTCTAGATCACATTTGGCCTGGGAGAAGGAAAGCAATTACCATCAGCAACCAAATGTTTCCGCAGCAGATCTTCAAAGAGGAAACATACCAGTACCTGTCACTAGTAATACCTTTCAGCACAGACCTTTGTTAATGTTCTAACCATAAGAGCCTAGAATGATGCACAACAGCCTGACAGTCCCCATATAGCAACCCTGCTCTGCAATTTAGTGGTAAGCAGAGGAGTTTGTGGGTGAAAATTTTGCAGCACGCAGAACAAGATGAAAAGAAGGATGAAAACAGCTCTGAAAAAAAAAAACAGATTGAAGCTGACAGTGTACATTTCTTTCTTCCCGACACTGCTTCCTTTTTATAGTGTTTTATTGGACAAACGTTTCCGGGCTGAATGTAAGAATTATGGGGTGATTATTCCATACCCACCATCCAACCGCTACGAAACACTGCTCAAGCAGAGGCATGTCCAGGTACAGTGCAAGGACTCTTGATCTATTAGCCTTTTGTTGGGGGGTGCATCCTAGTGGTGGGCCCAACTGAGGTCAATGCTGGAATGAGAAAGGTTGAACATGTTTCTGATAGACAGAACTCAGGCATGGGGTCCAAGGGTTAAAGAACTTACACTCACATTTCCCTCTTTCCCTCTTAAGTAATGGCAAACTCCACCAGGAGCATCAACTCTTTCCCATTTAGGCAGATTTGGATGCTTGGTTTTAATTAGTGCCTGTTAAAAAAAACTATAAAGAACCTTTTTCCTATCTGTATGTAACATGGAAATGTCTTCTTTTCCCAGTTGCTGGGTAGATCAATTGACCTGAACAGGCTCATTACACAGCGTATCTCAGCAGCGATGTACAAATCATTGGACCAGGCCATTAGCCGTTTTGAGAGTGAGGACCTGACATCCATAGTGGTAAGGACTGTTACAGAAAGTGTGAATAGAGAGAATAATACACTGCTATGGATATGCAGCCAACTGTTTTCTGCTTCATGCACCATCTCCAGTAGGTTTCAACCAGCCACATGTTCTCCTTTATGCTGCTGAGTTTCTGTTTATGCAGCTTTAATTGCATTATTATTGCACCATTAAGTATCTGCATAAATTATAGGATGACAGGCAGCAGTTACATTTTGCAGAGCTCCTGTAAGAGAGTCCTGTAGCCCTGGAGAAGGAAATCTCAGCTTTAATTCCCCTGTTGGGTGAAGGTGGCTGAGACATCATCGGTGTGTGTACAGGATTTGCTGTGTTTGATATGCTACAGGAGCATCAGTGTCAAGTAGTGTAAAATTACCCTTTTCCACATTTGAAGGATTCTGATGTGAAAGCCACCCAGTGCTCAGGAGAGGGCAAATTAATTTTGCTTCCTGCAAGCTTTAGGAGATACTAGACCAGGCTCCCTTGAGTAGAAGTGCAGTTGGCCTCTGACACAGAGTTAAATCAATGTCTTTAGCATCTGCTACATCCTCGCATGGAAAGTTCTGTATGGGTGTGGGTATAAAATCTTTCCCCTGGGAATTATATCAACTGCTTCTATTGTCACCTTGGTAATACATTGCATTTGCTGCTGCTCTTTGTGCTGCAGGAGCTGGAGTGGCTCTTGGAAATCAATCGCCTGACTCACAGGTTGCTGTGCAAGCACATGACTTTGGACAGCTTTGATGCCATGTTCCGGGAGGCCAACCACAATGTCTCTGCACCCTATGGACGCATCACCCTTCACGTCTTCTGGGAGCTCAACTTTGACTTTCTACCCAACTACTGCTACAATGGATCCACCAACAGGTGAGGAGGAAAAGTGAGGCAAGGATGCACCTGGAGACCCTATTTTTCTTTCCCAAGCATCAAACCTGCCACATAAAATTCTCATGCATTGGGCTGAAGTTTTCATTCCTGATAGGATGCAGACAGTTACAGTTTGAATTACGTTGAAGTCCACCAGGTCCTTTTGGCATTGGAAATGTTAGTAACAAATTCAAGCCACAAAGTTGGACAGTGATTGCAAGCAGCTAAATTTGTTTGAGCTAGAAAGTTGGTTTAAGGAGCAGTAGGTCTGCGGCAGCTGCTCATATGTGGGTTCCTTGCCTGCCCCAAATGAGAAGAAACCTCACTTTTGGTGGGTTAAACTGACATTTTACACCACCAAGAGACTGGGGCAGAAGTTTACATTCCAGTTCAAGTCACTCATACGATTAATTAGTCTGTGGAATGTGCTGTAACTACACTCAGCACAGTTAATTGGGCTCTGACCACTTTCCTCCCCATCTCCCATGCCCACCACAGGTTTGTGAGGACAGCAATCCCATTCACACAGGAGCCTCAGCGGGACAAGCCAGCCAATGTTCAGCCCTATTACCTCTATGGATCCAAGGTCAGTAAATGAGCCACAAAAGTTAGAAGGGGTGGATGTTGAAAGTGTTTATTTAGGAAGAAAGGAATACAAGAACTTAGTTCACTAACAGAAGGGCCACAACAGCCAAAAAGGGTAGTATTTAGGAAGGAAAAAATATGTAATTAGTTCATTAACAGAATGGCAGGTTCAAGTGTGCAGGGTCATGCTGCTATATGGAAGCAAAAAGCCATGCAAGAAGCAGATCCTGTGTGCTTTTGCTATTGCTTTTCCATATTCTTCTCCATTACATGACTGTGTCAGGGGATTCTGACACTGCTCTGTGCTTGGTCTTGGCACTGGAAACCAAGTCACATCCATCCTAATTCACACAGAAAGGACTGAGTTGAAGCTTCTCTCTGGATAAGTATCACTTCAGGAGTCCCATTTGTAGTTCAAAATGGGAATTACTAAAGTACTTGTGTGTGCAAATATAGATTACTTAATACTGCCAAGAATCTCTTTTGTCAGACGCAGTGACTGTTTGTATAAGCATTATGAGGGCTTGGGGTGTGATCCTCAAGGGTGAAACTGCTTGACTGGAATTAATTTCTTGTGCATTTTGATTGATGATTCCAAAATGAACCCACAGCACTGATGCTGATCAATGACACAACAGTCAGCTGAGCCTGGCTGCTCCCAGAGAGATGGCTTGCTTTCTTTTCAAAACAATTTAAAAAAAAAACAAAACAGCAAATGAGAATGTTTTTGTCACTTGACAAAAATCATTCTCCCTGCGACCAGTGTCCCCACATCATGCTCTACCCTGAGGCAAACAGCCTCCGTGGACACACAGCCAGGTCTGGTGGTAAGAGCTGGGAAAGAACATCACAAACCTCTAAGCAGGATCTGCTTTTGTTTTGCTCTCACTGAAGGCCATGCTGTGGCAAGATGGCCCTTTTATCATCACTGGTTTTATAGGAAAAAAAGCAGTGGGGGGAGCTGTGTGGACTCTCCTTCATTAAACTGGAGCTCCTCATTAGCACAGTGGTCATGGGGACTTCCAGCAGCTCTTCTCTCAGTCCATCATCCAGTGGCCCCTCTGGTGAGCTGCTCCCTTCTACTTCTTTGGGGCTGGCATTGGGATGCTTCAGCCTCTCAGCCCTGTGGCACCGTGAAGACCAGAACTGCAGGCAGCCATAAGCCAGGAGAGCAATGAAGCAGAGGAGCAGCAGGCTGCTCACCATCCACATGGAGGTGGTAGGCTCATGCTTAGAGCCACCGAAAACCAGAGGGATTTTGTCCAGAGTGTGAAAGGTGGTGCAGTGGTTGCTGGATGGGTAAGACCTCTTGCATGTGATGCAGAGGACGTAGATTGTGGATGGTGTAAGATGGTGGAGGACCAGGGAGCTGAGGGGGTGAGGAACTCGCTCCTCACGGTGGAAGTTTTGGCGTAAATAGCCAGCAAAAACGCTGTTCCAGTTGGGGCGATACATGACGTGGTAGTAGTTCTCTGGACAGGGGTGGTTCATGGCCCAGGAGACAGTGGCACTGGTGTAAGTGATGTTGTGCACTTCGATGTTCATTGTGTCCCTGAAACCAGATGCAGGGAGAGGCTGACTTTCCCAGTTCATGTATAGGCTCAAAGAGATCATGAAGTCTTTCCACCAGCTTTACTGGCCTTCAGATTGGTACTAGGACTATGCCTGGCTTGCTGAGATTAAACAGTAGGTATTATATTGCTAAAATTACCAAAGATGAATCCTGCTGGTGCCCAGACCACTGTATACTCTGCTTCATAACTAAAAAAGCTCTACTAAGACATAGGGCATAATTAAAAAAAAAATAAATCTTTTTTCTGACTGGTTTTCTATATAAGAAGCTATTTTAGCCTTTTTCTTTCTGGTGAAATGGAAAGGATACTGCAAGTGTGATTAACATAAACCAATTGTTAAATTTAACTCCAGCTTGCCATGGGAATAGATCTTTTGCCAATAGTTCTTTTGATTTTTGCCAATAGCTTTGTTGCCCTGCACTGTACATGCTATTTTAAAAGCTGCATAATGATTAATTCACTGGTTTAAGTTGTTGCTGCGTTTTTGGTACCTTACTTGTTGCTTAATAGAATATGAACTCTTTCTGTTCTTGCAGCATCAGAATCCAAAATGTGAAATCTGAAGGTTGGGGAAAGGTCCCTAGAGCAATGCCTCTAGGGACTTGAGGGAAATACAGATATATGAATAATAACTACAAAGCCCTCCCCTAGATAAAAGACACTGATCACTAACAAACTACTGTTTATCAACAGCCACAAATCACTTCAGTACATCACTCCTGAGGCTTCATTGCAGGATTATCTCTCCTAACCAGCTGAGTGCTCAGAGCAGGAACAGCATGCAAAAGAACCGGTTTCTATTTTTCCTTTTTCCTCTCTCTTTCAGTCAGGCTAACTTTCCTTTAATTTTCTCAAGAATAAGCTCATCTTACTGACTGCTTTAACCGTTCTTCCACAAAGAGCAGAACAGCACCCACCCCCATGGCTGAGCCCTCCCAGAGCAGCCCCTTACCTCCCCAGGCAGATCAGTGGTGGCCCCGTTGGTGCTGGGGAGCAGCGTGGACACGGGCGAGTGGTGCCTTCTCCTCTTCCCACCGCTCACCTCCCTCCTGCCTCAGCCAGATCCCTTCCCCGCGCTGCCTCGTATTATACCCATTGGGGGCTCCGTCATATTTCACCATAGCAACCAGTAAGAAAGGATGGGCAGGCATCTTCCAGTGATTTAGGAATGTTGTCCCTAAAAGCTTTTGCCTGGGAGCAGTGCATGTCTCTGAGGTGGAAAAAACAAGCCAGGTGGTTTTGTTTGCCAGGCTGTTTGGAGTTGGGTTTTTTTTCCTCTGTCTACAGTCACAGAATCACAGAATGTCAGGGATTGGAAGAGACCTCAAGTGATCATCTAGTCCAATCCCCCTGCCAGAGCAGGAACACCTAGACCAGGTCACATAGGAACACATCCAGATGGGTTTTGAATGTCTCCAGAGAAGGAGACTCCACAACCTCTCTGGGCATTCTGTCCCAGTGTTCTGTTACCCTCATTGTGAAAAAGCTTTTTCTTACATTTCTTTGGAACCGTCTATGTTCCAGCTTGTTCCCATTTCCTCTTGTCCTGTCATTGGAGGTCACTGAGAAGAGCCTGGCTCCATCCTCCTGACACTCAGCCTTTACATATTTATAAACATTAATGAGGTCCCCCTTCAGTCCCCTCTTTTCCAAGAGACCCAGCTCCCTCAGTCATTTCTCATTAGGCAGATGCTCCAATATCTTCATCATCTTTGTTGCCCTGCACTGTACCCTCTCAAGCAGTCCCCCACAGTAAGACCATCACTGCCCACCAGCAGGGCCTGGGTTTAGAGATGCATTGTCTCATGATGTGAAATGCAGGATCCTGGCCTGCAGTACCTTGATAGTTCAGCACTTGGGTTTTGTCTTTAATTCTCTGATTTCTTGCACTTTTAAACTACTCAGATTTTCATCCCTGATGTTGCAGCAATGTCTGTTAGCTTTTTTTTCTAAGATGTGTGGTAAGAGTAGAAACCTTGACCCCCTGCTGAATTCCCATGGGATTGAGATGGGCTCTTCTCTGAATAACCCTGCCTTCTAGACATCTAGGGGATGTCCCCTGTCTGGTGAGAGGGCAGGAGGGAGAGGCAAAGCCAGCACCAGCAGCCATTGGAGGAGCAGCCCAGGTCAGTGGCCAGGAGGGGACAGATGCAGCACTGGGCTTGGTAAGGAGAGGTTTGAACAAGGACCAAAATGCATTTGAGAAAGGAACTTTCCCAGAAGAATTTAATGCTGGGTTTGGGATTACTCATTCAGTGTTTCTGGAAAGGTGCTTGAAACATTTCGAAGAACTTCTAGATATCAACAGTGATGAGATGATGCAACTTTCATCAAGGGAGGCTATTACGAGGCTGGGAATATGTGTGACCATGCTTTTTGATTTATGTTTTGCAATTCTGAATGGTTTGGGTTTGTCTATCAAGATCTGTATTCCCCCTCTGTCTCAGGGAGTTGAAAAATGGGAGCAGAGATTAAAATAATTACGGGCAGGGATGGAAATTAAAGTGCTCCCAGGAGGCTTCCTGCTGATCAGATGGCTCAGTCCTGCTTACAGCAGTGGGAGAATAGAGAGCTCTTAGTTGGCCCCATGCTGTGAGTAACATACATCCTTGCCTGCAGGGAGAGAGCTGGGGATACAAATCCATGCTTCAGAAAGGTGGCGTACACGAGGTAATAATGTTTTCATGAGAGAGCTGCTTTCTTACTGCACTTGGCTCAATGAGTTTAGCAGTGTTCACAGCTGCTTTGAAATTAAGTTTCAGTTGTTCACAAATAAGATGTGTTTTCAGGAAGAGAAGAAACCAAAGAAAACAAGACTAACTAGGTTAGTCCAGCATAGGTTCCTGCTGACCTTTCTCCATGCAGTGATTCCACTAGCTCAAAAGAAACTGCAGCTAAGCTTTTGGTGGCATTGGTGTTACCTGCTCCCAAAATCAAGCTTGGATTAGTTTACCTGGTGATGAGCTTGAAATTCTCATTTCCTAGGATGACTAAATGCCAAAATTGTGCTTGGACTGCTCTAGCACTAGTGTTCCCCATACCTGCAGGTGGACCCAACTCTGGCCCTGCCTGAGACCTCTCACTCCTCGCTGTAAGGTGCAGCCTGTGGGTGCACTCCAGTAACCTGCAGAAACTGAGCCGTTTTCTGCCATTCAGCCACTTACAAAACACAGTGGGCTTCCAAGTCTCTAAAAAAGAAAATGCAAAAATAACCAGCAACCCACTACTTACTGCTTGTTAACCACTCTTAGCTCTGTGAACGCTTCAGATTGAGCTTTGTTTATGTGTTTTCATGAGTCTTTCTGTTTTTCTTGGCAACGATAGACTCAGGGTCACACCAAACTTGCTCAAAGTCCCTGTTTCCCTCCCCTGCTTGAATATGCCCCATCTTGTTTAACAAGAGTGCAGGCAGAGGTAACCTGAAGGGCAGTGTGTGCTGATGGCACTTGTAAAAATAGTACAGTGTGTGAATGGGATGGAGCTGCTCTACTTGCTGCTGCCACACAAAGCCCAGGAGGAGCTGTGGGTGCTGCAGGAGGTGCTGGCAGTGGGTGCTGCCAATCCCCCACCAGCCAACAGTGAGGGCTACTGGCCATCAGCTCATTGATAACAGCAGTCCCTGAAGATCAGTGGTGTAGAGAGGCATTGTCTGAGACATACACACTGATGGCTTCTGTGCAGTGAATATACACAGACACCTTCTCAGTACAGTATCTAAACATCCCTGCTGCATAAGTGTCCTGCCCATCCCAGATAGGGAGCAGGTATCTTTTTTTGAAAGAAAGTCTTAGCAACCAGCTGATAGAGCTTTATATGTAAAAGCTTTATAATGAAAGTGAAGGTGATTTATGCCAAGGGAAGGAACCAGGCCATATTCAGGCTTTTTGACTTAGAAATCCTCCTCTAATGATTCCTGACAGAATTGTTTTTCACTTTCTGAGCTGTCACACTGAAGTTATGTTGGCTAGGGGCCTGGATGAGTCTTGGGCTGTGTGCAAGTCCTTTTTTGTCTCTAAATATATTCTTCTTTCATTAGTTCTTCATTTTTCCAAGAGGGGGAGGGTCTGGCACAGGAAACATTATCTGCCTATGATCTCTCTCTGATCTATTCTATCAGATAAAAACGTTCTCTGCCTGCCTTCAGGTGAGTTCACTCAGGCCTGGGTGATAGCCAACAGCAGCCTCAAAGACATAGAAATAATAACTGGGTTTTGTTTTGCTACATTTGGTGCTGAGTCTATTACAGGGGATCCCTAATAACCTTGTAAGATTGTTGTCTATGAAACCTTGACACAAGATGGTACACCTGGGCTTGATGGGACACAAGGAACTCCACCAAATGCTGCAAACCCCAGCTTGCCTGCACTCCCAGCCCCAAAACCAGCCTCTTTGTCTCCAAACCTAAGGTGGGGCAAGCCTCTGCAATGTCTTTGTCAGCTGCTGCTCCTGAGAACAGCAAAACCTCTTGAGATGGCAGGCTTTGCTCTTGCTCTCTGAGGAGGTGGAAGCAGCCACTTCACATGGGGGAGCAAGCTGTGCAACCAGCTTGTACCTTCAGCTGTTTTGTCTTAAAATATTCACTGGTGTAATTTTTTTACATTCTGCAGTCTTTACCCCAAGCTGTGAATCTCACCCTTAAATGGAGTTATATTTTTAATTGCTGGCAGAGTATTATTATTAGATACAAACCTGCTGCTAATGTGCTGTGTGGCTGTGTGGAGGGCTAGATGAACGTACTTCATCTTGCAGACAGGCAGGGATGAATCATCCCACTCATGTGCAGCCAATGCAAGTCCTGAAATGTGTCTTCTCCCAATTAGGCTTATTGCTGGGGACCCCCACTTCAAGGAAAAGCCAGCTGGAAAGCTGTTCTCCAGACCCATCAACTTGCTAAAAGGGGAAGGGAGTGCTGCTTGTTGCCTGTACACTGAAATGTTGGCCCCATTATGAGGAAAATCTGACCAGTTGTTCCACTTCTGGGTCCTAATGGAGGCCCATCTCAGGGAACCATCTCATGGGCACAGTTTCCTGGGGACCAGAGCCAGTTTTCATAGTCCCATGTCCGTTAAGTACAGAGACTGATGTAGTGCTTTTCAAAATGGAAAGAAGATCTTCTCTGTGTCTCTTCCATCTGCCCTTAGGTTCAGAAGCTGCTGTTTCTACTTTTCTTAATAAGCCTCATTTAAAACAAGTGCCCGTAGAAAAATTATCTGTCTGGTTGCTTGTACAAAAATCCTTTCAGTTTAGTAGAGAGGAATTAGAATTTGAAGAGGCATAGGGCTACTGAACTGAAATCTTTGACTGGGAGCTTATGGAAGAGTAAGCTATGTTGGAAATCAAGGTGGTGTTGCTACAGAACAGGATAACAAACTTTGCAATGTCACAGTGTGTTGAGATTAGAATATGCCTGGACTGTATAGGAAGAAAGACAGTCTCCTGTTTGCCAAGAGAAGTAGAAGAAATGTGAATTGTCATGGGTATTATTATTTCTCCTTCTCTAACTTAAAAATTATTCGAGGTGTTGGAAGGTAATACTGTGATAAGAGGATTATTTACAGGCCTGGTAAATGCCCCTAACTGACATCATGCTTCTATTTTCCCAGCCTCTCAACATTGCCTACAGTCACATCTACAGCTCCTACCGCAATTTTGTGGGGCCACCTCATTTCAAGACGATCTGCAGGCTTCTTGGCTACCAAGGGATTGCAGTGGTCATGGAAGAACTGTTGAAGATCGTCAAGAGCCTGGTAATTCTGATCCTAACTCTCGCAATGGAGAAACTTTGAGAGGTGCAGGTTGGACACTTGCCCTAGGCTTTGGGTTCATGGTGTTTGCATCTCAACACCTTTGAGTCCCGTGATCGACACTCAACTACTGGTATTAATGGTGTGATTTTCACTGTTGATGAGGATTCCCACTGAATCCCATGGGATGGTGGAGCAATCAGCCACGTGTGGGGGTGGTGGAGTTGGCATGAGTTGGCATACTCCTCCAATAGGCCTCCTACTGCGATCAAGTGGGACATGGCACTCAGCACTACAGATGCTGGAGTCTGGGAGACCTTTAGGAGACATGCTTGTGCTCAGCAATAGCACAAGAGCACTCTGTCTCACCTCCATAACCACCAGAGAGCTGCAGAGAAGTAGAGAGCAAGCAGCAAAACTGATGAAACCAACCTTTTGAGTCTTTATAAGAAAATTGCTGCTATAGGTGAGTCTTTATCCAAGCTGTGCTGTCCATTTCCATCAGGTATTTTGAAGCCAGGCTACCAATTGCCCTGTCTGCTTTCTAGCTCATTCTTCTTTTTCAGAAAAGAAATGGGATGTCCACAGGAAAGTGTAACTCAAAAATGCTGAAGCTTCTGTGCCAGATTAGACAGCATTCAGCACAAAGTTATTATGTTTGGCTAAATAGTGTATAATCCCTTACAATGGATGTACAGGATGCAGGTGTGTAACTCGAAATGACAACAAGAGCTTTCAACCAAGAAAAATACTTTTCTCATATCTGTGTGAGTTCAAAACAGCAGAGACTTGTTCTACATGAATGTAAATTATTTTTTAAACTGAGTATTTGGTGATTATTCTTCAGACGGAAAGCACATTTCCTGTGGTGGGGAATCACCCCAATAGCAACTCCATTGAAATGCATTTAAGGTTAGGAGCTCAAGTCCAAGCGGATCTAAAACTGAGCCTTGTTTGGATTTCAGCCTTATACAGTGCAAACACAGCAAGCTGTATTTTGAATTTGAAAATCCATGTGGCTCTGATTTATAATTTGGGAGGAAGCTGCAAAAGCTCTCTAAATCCATGCATTTGGACTGAATTTTGTATTTGAGTGAAATCCAAATTAAGCAAGTTCTTCTTGGACACATGTTGAGGTATCATCCTGTGCTGTCAGATGCGGATGCATCCACAACCAGCCTCTTTCCAAACCAGCACTAGGAGAAGCCATCATTCCAATTTAACTTCCCTTTGTCTCCAACAGTTACAAGGCACCATCCTGCAGTATGTGAAGACTCTGATTGAAGTGATGCCCAAGATATGCCGCTTGCCAAGGCATGAATATGGCTCTCCAGGTGGGTGCCACAGGGGATGTTTAATGGTTTGAGCAAGAGCTCACCCACATGTTGGAACAGCATTTACTCAATTTACTAAGCACACCAATATGCATCCATGCTGCCTGAGACACACTTTTCTCTGCTTTGTTTTTGACCCTGGAAAGCCAAGGAATCTTTCCTAGGAAATCTCTTGTTAGAAATTTCCCTTGGAACACAGTACAATTGAGAAGGGAATGTCTTCTGGTAGCTTATGTTTTGTTTTCAGGATTTTGTCAGGTTTTGTTATGTTGGATTCACTGGTATTTCTCAAAAGCTCTACTTAGTTGATGGAGAGATTTTTTGCAGTGTGACTGCAGTCTGCCATTCAGCTGGATTGGGAAACTCTCACCCGTATCCATGAGCCAGCACCAGAACATCCATTACAGTCCTGAATCTCTTTTTTCCTCCAATTAGGAAATCCAAGGATTTCATATTAATTACTCCCTGTTTCCCAAGGGTTCCTGGAGGCAGGATAAGCCACTGTGTGCCAGTTCTCCCAGGAGCCAGTCTATCCACTTCAGCACTTACAGCCTGCAATTTATGATTAAGGAAATAACAGGCACTGATTATCTTTTTATTAAAGTTACTGAAGTGTGATTCCACTCTCACTGTTCTTACTGTCCTTCCTTGTTTTTTAAGGAATCCTGGAGTTTTTCCACCACCAGTTGAAGGACATCATTGAGTATGCAGAGCTGAAAACAGATGTGTTCCAGAGCCTCAGAGAAGTGGGCAATGCCATTCTCTTCTGCCTCCTTATCGAGCAGGCTCTGGTAAGGCAAAATCCCCTGCACCAACAGATTGTACTTGACCTTGCCAGCTCAAGAGCATAAGTGGAAGTGGGTTCTCCAGCAGAAGAGTTTGGGAAATGTTTCTTTCCAGCTTGTTGTATGCTCAGGGTCTCTCTGGGGCTGTGTTACTGGGGTCTGTGGGCATGTCCATGGGGATGATGTGCGTTGGACCTGGTCACCAGCATCTGGGGTTGCTGAAGGAGAATCTGAATACTGGAAGATCTAGACTTAATTCTTGGACTCAAAGATAGCCCATGTTTGTCCTTCTCAGAAATAAAACCAACTGGAGCTTATTTCTAAATTGTAAGCTCTTTGGGGCAGGGACAAAAATTACTTCATAAATCCTCCAAACTCTATCCAACCATAAAACACAGGGAAAACTTAAAATCTCTACATGTCTTTGAAATTAGTATTTCTGCCCTTGCCTTTGTATTTTAAGATGAGATGTAGAGACTTTTAGATCCTGATATGATATATCAAACGCATTCAATAAGCAGTAGTTGCATAAGGTTAAGAAAATGAGAGATGAATATCACCTAGCAGCTTAGCTTTAGTTTGTAGAATGACCAGAGTTGCCAGCTATATCCTGGCAATTTCTGTTCCTTTTGTGACTCATTACTGCTTTCTGCTCTTCTCAGTGTTGGATTTTATGCTGGATGTACTGCATTTGCCTTTTCTGACCCATCTTTAAATGGACACTTAAGAGACACAAGGTGGTTTCTTTTGGAAATCCCTCGTTTCATTACAAAAATGTTCCTCAAGTCCCAGGAGCTGTACATCAGCAGGATACTGGCATTTTAGAATAGCAGAAAATAAAGAATAGAAGATGATGAGAAATCGGGGGTCCCTTTAGGAAGGCTGCCCATTAAACTCTACATCTGCCCACTTTCTGTGCCAGCCAGAATTGGATTAATCCCTCTCTGATCCCCAGTTCTGGCACACAGAAAAAGATTCAGAATATAAAGCCACTTTGCATGTACCAGGCACTGGTTCTTGCTCCCTGTAAGCTGTCAGATGCACAGAGGCATCACCTAACAAGATTTTACCCCTAATGGAGTTCTTATGCAGCAGGAGCAATTGCTTTCATGGTACACTCATCTTTGTAGCTGTCAGAATGATCCACAGATGGTGTTGTTTGCTGTCAGAGACTGCTGTAGTGAAGATGCAGTTTGCTCCATTCTACCCCCTTTTTATTGTTTAAATTTGAGGAATGAGGGGTTGCTCAGGACTGAATTTCTACATAGGACTTTTACTCACAATTTAATGGACCTTGGGGAGGAGATACAGTAATAACATGACTAATTTGCAGACAGATACCAGGGGAATGCAGGCTGTAAGAGGTGAAAAAACTCTATCAGAGAGATACAACAGTGAAAGAACATTAAGCTAGGAACTAATAGTGTTTTGCAAACAGAATAACCAAGTTGACAGGCACACACTAGCAGCACCTCTCTGCCCATGGAGGGACCCCAGGCTGTTCCTGTCCCTCCAGCACTGTGTCACAAACTGCACTCCCACAAACTGGCTCTCATCCCAGCATCCATGTGCCAGCACAGCCTCCTGCAGCTTCATGCTACACTGTCCTCCTAGCTGGAAGGTGGGGTATCCACCCAAGCATCCCAAACAGACCCAGCCCAGTCATTCCATCTGGCCCCTCAGTATATTTTGCTGCACTGTCATGGCCTGCTTTCAAGTGTGTCTAAATCTTTACAGTAAGCTGAGAACTGAAAGCATGACCTAGAACTTGACCTCTGTAGGAGCAGGCTAATGCCTTGTTGTGATGCAATGCCTCTGTGTTGAACAGCTTTGGTTTCCTTGCTGCTGTTTCCCATTGCAGACTCGTATATAATGTATTGTCAGCCATTGCTCCTCAGTCTCCACCTGCCTATTTCTAGGTTTCTCCTTGTGCATCTGTGTTTGAGATTATTTTTTCTCAAGTACATCAGCATGCGTTCTCTCAGGTGGCATCTCATGATGTTATTCCTCTCTGGACTACTGTATTATTCTCCCTGGTGCCTACACCACTGGGATTCTGGTCTGATAGCACCAGCTGAGAACACTGTATGGACAACTAAATAATCTCAGGTTAACATATTATGTATCTATTTGCAATAGTATATTAGCATTAAAAATGCATCAGTGTGTTTTACACATACACACCCTGAAATAACTAAGCCAAAGGATGATTTCCACCTGGGCAGTCTCTGTAAAAATAAACAGCAGGAAGTCATCAGGATGAGTTGAAACCAAAACCTCCATGTTCAGTGTCCTCTCCTACTTGTAGCATTAGTAAGTGGGATGGAAAATAAAGCTCTGACCTTGGATAGGCAGGAAGTAACTTACTTGAGTTGAGGAAACTCCCTAGCCTAAGTTGAGGGCTATTTTTTTTAATTCATTTAGAGTTAGTTAATTTAAGTTTGAGCTGTTGAAGCTGCTACTGGGTTGGATCTGCATCCATGCCATGGACATGAACTGTTATAGTGTTGCCCAGGTCCCTGAGCCATACACTCAGCCCCTGTAGGTATTTTTTAACTTACTTTATCTTTCTTTCTTCCTGCCTCAGTCCCAGGAAGAAGTTTGTGATTTGCTGCATGCTGCTCCCTTCCAAAATATTTTGCCCAGGGTCTACATCAAAGGTAAGAAGCTGAGAGGGAAGCAGTGGACAGACTCAGAGGTCTCTGCCCAGAAGCTGTTTCTCTCTCATTTCTGCTGAGGATTAGTTCTGGCCCTGCTTCCCCCTCAAAATGGATAAGTGGATACAGCCAAAAGTCAGGTGGAAACAAAGGCCAAGGGTGCATTTTCTGTAGCCTAGACGCAGACTGAAACCCTAGTCAGTTTGGGGGTTCCTTTAAGGTTTTAGAGCCATTTTGCAGCCTCTTTGGAGAATGACAGCATGAAATGTCCATCACAGCAGGAGCGATCAGTGAAACAGGAACATGCTTTTGGACACCTGTGATTAAGCTGCTGCCTGAGGCTGCAATCGCACATCTCTCTCCCTTCTCTGCATCACTGGTTCCCCTCATTTGCTGTCGGTTTGGCTCACTGACCCAAAGTCTCGTTGGATGGTTGCTGGGGGGCAGCTCTGAGCAAACTCGGCGGAAATTGCGGGTCTCCACTTCCTCCTCTCATTTCACTGTTTGCTGCTCGCTTGACAGAAGGAGAACGCTTGGAGGTGCGCATGAAGCGTCTCGAAGCCAAGTATGCCCCACTTCACCTGGTTCCCTTAATAGAGAGGCTGGGCACACCTCAGGTAAGGATTTCATTGAAAGGGATGGCTGTTGAAAGTTCATAGCAGTCCCCAGATGGCCTGTTTGGCCTTGGGAATGTGATCCTTTTTTTTTTTTGTCTTTTTTTTTTCCTTCAAAACTTCAGTTTGACAGGAAGATCAGAACCCTTGCCCTAGCAGATATTTGTCAGTGGGTCCAGAGATGATGTGCTGCTGCCTCTGGTCTAGAGGGCTGCTGGGGAGCTGTAAGCAAGTGTGCTAGAAGCCAGTTCTGAATAAGAACAACTTGGGAAATACCTTCTTCTCAGGGACTTGGGGCAGTGGGTGAAAGCTGGAACACAGGAGGTTCCACAGGAATCTGAGAAAGAACTTTTTCACAGTAAGGGTGACAGAGCACTGGAATGGGCTGCCCAGAGAGGTTGTTGAGTCTCCTTCTCTGGAGACATTCAAAACCCATCTGGATGCCTTCCTGTGTGACCTGGTCTAGATGTTCCTGCTCTGGCAGGGGGATTGTACTAGATGATCTCTTGAAGTCCCTGATACTCTGTGATTCTTCACTTTAAAAAGATGGAGAATCACTGGGGTGGTTCGAGGTGAAGCTTTGCAGGGCTGTCCCTGACTCAACCAATTGCCATCACTTTTGGGGATCCCATGTCAGGGCTACAGTGTGGTATGTTATTAAGCTCATCCCTGTCAAGGAATACATCTGAGAATGGTTTCCCTCCAAGCACATGCTTAGAGCTTCAGCACATACTTAAATTTATGGCTCCATTTAAGTGTCTTCTTGAGGTGGGTCAGCTTGTAAAAGAAATTGAATATTGTTAAAAATACCTCTGTAGACTGATTAAAATCATGAGCCACACTTGAGCTCCATTGATACCACGAGCCAAACTTCTATAGTGGGGTTGATGGGATAAAAATAAATCAAATTATTAATGAATCAGAACCCTTTTTTCTGTAATTACCACCAAGGGAAAGGAACAAAGACTCAGTTATATGAGGCATTGTATGTATGTCAGGCAGAAAGTTTTACATTTTTTATCTTGTTTTTCTGATGAATCACAGTCATTTTGAACTTTGCTTTATTGGCAACTCTATGAGACAAAAAAAAAATTGGCCATATAACTGAGGACTTCATAGACACTTTTCTCGCTTTCCATCAGCTTCCTTTTAAAGGAGACACTCAAGAAAAAGAATTCACCTCTGTGTTTTTGTGTGTTTGTGTTGGTCTTTCTATCTCTCTCTCTTTCCATGCAAATTCATCATTGAAATCTGCTATTAGAGTCCACTTGTTGCTTATCTCTGCCATAGTTATGATGATTATGAAAACAAAAGTTATTTCATGTCCCACTAAAGATTTTTCTGTAAACTGTTCCCATATTCATCATCTGGCTACAGCTGTGTACCAGATCTTTTTTGAGCTCAGATGAACACAAGAGTCACTTTCTATGGGTGCCTCCATAGCTTCTAAGCTTGCTCCTTAAGCAGTTTTGGACTTGCATCTTGGAAATGCAGTTTTGGACACAGGCCATATGTGATTTTTTTTCCTACAGAGGACATAAGTACCTTTTATCAATTGTCCAGAATGTGAGAAGTTGCCTGCTTGATGTCTCTCCCAGAAGGTGGCCTCATGCATTTCACCTAATTACATGCTGTGTAGGGGCTGAGCCAGAGGCTGCTGTAGTTAGTGGGGATCTATCAGACTTTGGATACAGTTCTTGCAAATTTTAACAGTTAATGAGCTGTAAAAGAGATAAGGCACAACCTTGTGTAGTGGCAGTATAACTGTTGGTGAATCCAGAGACAGTTGTTTGATGGGTGATTCACAAAGGACCAGGGTGGTGGGTGTCTAAAGGGTTTGTTAAAGAAATCTTCTCCCCTTTAATGCTGATCATAGGGATATTTAGTAAGGGATTTTCAGAAGTGCTTGGTTAGTCTTATTTTTTAATTGGAAATAACAGGAGCCTTTAATTTTGAAGATAAAAGGAATAGTAGAGCCAGCATAGTGGGATCCTTTGCTAGTTTATGTAGACAGCACCCTTCTCTTCCTGATCTTAGAGACTGGTGGGACCCCAGACTGTGAGGCACAAGACTAATAGCTCTCCAGTTGCCTTCACCTTGTTAAATATCTATCCAAAAAATAGCAGTAAGTGACTGGTCTTAGGGTGATGAATTATAGAACTAAATCCTGTCTGTGAATGTGTGGCACTGAGTGGCACTACATCCTTTGAAAACCAAGCCCATCTGTTTCCATATTAAGAAACAGGATACCAATACCATTGCACTAGTTTGTTCTCAAAAGTACTTGTTCTATCACAATATCTTAGCAAACAGTAATGCTAACACCTATTTCATATGTGAAATAGCTTTATTTCCTCTCTTCCCCCATTTTGCCATCATAGATCAGTGTGTGCAGATACTAATCTGTACACATAGAGCGAGAAAGAGCTGGATAAAATAAATCTTTATTTTTTAAGCAAACATGCAAATGCATGCCATGAAACTGCTGATATCATTCCTGCTTTTAACAAATCTAGGGATTGCAGACCTGATCTGGCCTCTGCACAGCCATACAGCTTTCCCTTGATATTTGCTATTAGTTGAACATTAATTGATCTGAGGTTCCCAGAATGTCCTTGAAATTGGGTCACAAGCAGGAATTGTAATGCTTGTGATTTCAAAAGCCACCAAACTAAAAATGCTTTATGTTACAAACAGCATTAACTAACAGTTTATAAAGGAGATGTGCAGGCACATTCAGTTTTTAGAGTGGGGCTGAAATTAAGTCAGTTCTCTTTTAATTTTCCTCCAGTGTAAAAGTCTAATGAACTCCATCCAATAGAGACATTCCAGATTTGTACATGTAAATCCGAGTGGGGATGCCACGAGATTTCTCCACACATGTAAAGCTTTCACATCTGGAAAAAAAATTATTTTACTTCCTTATAAACTACAGGTTTTCCAGTATTAAGGTTCTGGTGGCTTCTCATCTCCCTCAGAGCTTTTTCACCCTAACTACAAAAGGATTCAAGATAACCATAGGCTATCTGCAAGAGATGATGGCAATGGGCAATGTCCTGGGAAGCAATGGGTCCTTTTTCTCTCCTGTTTTATTTTCATCATCTGCAGAAATAATGAAATTAAACCCAGCAGCACTGAGTAAGCACTAACAGAACAGAACAGCGTGGCAGCAAAATTAAGGATCAGTATTTCTGATCAGAGCTTTGCCTTCAACTTTTGTTTTTCTGACGTATGTAGTTATTTCAAAAGATGCTCAGATTGATGAAATACAATTAAGCACAACATTAAATCTTCCTCCATTTGAGGGATGAGTATTCTTTGGTGGGGAGTGCCATGGGAGCAGCCATCAGAGGTAAGATTGGACCTTGCATGGGGTGTGGGATCACTCGGAAACAGCCGGGATGACCAGGAACCATTAGGTCCAGTGAGAAGCTCCATCTGTATTATGTTGTCACTTCTGTTTCTTTGGTTGTCCTCCTCTTCAGCAAATAGCCATTGCCCGGGAGGGTGACTTGCTGACCAAGGAGCGGTTGTGCTGTGGGCTGTCCATGTTTGAGGTGATCCTGACGCGGATTAGGAGCTACCTGCAAGACCCAATCTGGCGTGGGCCACCCCCAACAAACGGGGTCATGCACGTGGATGAGTGTGTGGAGTTTCACCGGCTGTGGAGTGCCATGCAGTTTGTGTACTGCATCCCTGTGGGCACCAACGAGTTCACTGCAGAGTGAGTGTCCATCAGTCAGCTCTGCTGATAGCACTGCTGACAAGACAGTGGGGCCAGAATGCCCCTGAGATGCCCTCAGCTGCAGCAATAGCCTCAGCCATGGTAGAGGAGGAACATGGGTCTGTGATGCAAGGACTTTTTGTGCTAAGGCATGCCCAAAGAGCTTTCTATGTGAAGAGCTGGGAAAAAGAGCAATACAAAGTGGACATCCCCAACACGCATGCAGAAGATGGGTTGACAGGCAAACAAACCAAGTCAGAGGCCAGTGCCTCATCCACCATATGCTGTGATGCACCCTGCACAACCTGGCCTTGGTGTAATTCCACATTATCATCTCCTGAGTTCATTTTATCTAAGTGTATACCCACTTTCTAGGAGTAGGACTGAATCTAATTGCTCTAGGAACTCAACAAGAAAAGTTCATGGTGTCATGGAAGGACTTCTCTTATCTAACTCTTTTCTGTCATCTTTCTCCATTCCATCACCCTGTCCTCCTTCCAGGCAGTGCTTTGGAGATGGTCTAAACTGGGCAGGTTGCTCTATCATTGTTCTCCTTGGACAGCAACGGCGCTTTGACCTCTTTGACTTCTGCTACCACCTGCTGAAGGTGCAGAGGCAGGATGGAAAGGATGAAATCATAAAAAATGTGGTAAGTTGAAAACTGAGGTCCCAAAGGACCTGAACTTACACAGTTTTCTCCCTGTTTTCTCTCTTGATTTGTCCAAACTCATAAATTACAACCATGCCTGGTGTTAACTTTACTCAGACTAGACACACTCGCTGTGAGATTTCCATCTGCAGTCTCAGCAGAGAAGCCAAGGTTTTAATTGGCTTGACAATGAAATCCTATTTTGCCCAAAGCTTTTGCCTTTTTCCTGGGGTTGGGAAGCTGAAGCAGAGAAGCTGGCATTTCCATTAACTATCTTGTGATCTCAGTGGCTTTATCAATAAGCAGCTGGGAGTCTAGACTTGAGACTGGTTAGCTTAGGACCACTCACTGACCTTGTTAATACTCTGCCTTGAGTCATCAAACCCTATAATGAAGTGAGTCATCGCTACCTGGGAGGTGCTAAGTGGAATTATCGCGTGTGTTATAGCAGCTCTGCTTTAGCTAAGGTTTCTCAGCAGCTGGGCAGACCTGCTGGTACTTTCTAACAGGTCAGATGACAAAAGTCTCTTCATCTGCTGTTTTTCTCCCTCATCATCATTCCAGCCCTTGAAGAAGATGGCCGACAGGATCAGGAAGTATCAGATCCTGAATAATGAGATATTTGCCATCCTGAACAAGTACATGAAGTCGGTGGAAACAGATAGTTCCACAGTGGAGCACGTGCGCTGCTTCCAGCCCCCAATCCACCAGTCACTGGCCACCACCTGCTAGTGTGGACATGGACCCCACATGGGCTGGGAAGGGAGAAGGGACTAAACCCAGAGCAGCAGGGAGGGATAAACTGGACAGTGTGAGACCTGGCAACAAGACTGGGTATGCCTGCTACACATGAGGACACATCTTCCCATCTGGCCCTGTTTGAGTGCATGTTCTTCTGTTCCATCCCTGTGATCAGTTCTACTTGTAGCTTTCAGACTTGGGGGTGGGTGGGGGCGGGTGGGCAAAACATGATTTTCTGCCATGAAGTGGTCTGGTTTTCCCCTGTGATTCATCCAGTTTTACACATTTCTCTGAAGCCATACTGCAGCCCCAAAGGCAGAGGTCCTGATGGAAGACCTATCAACTTCCACAACGTTGGGAGCCCACTCCCACCACAGAAGCAATGGGGTAGATTGATCCCCTCCACAACATATGCCACCAACCATGGAGCAGGAGTGGCTGATGACAAGCCCCTGATCCACTCTTAGGGGGAAGAAAGGATGAAGGCAGGACATCACCTGTGGCTGAACCCAGAGGATCAAGTGATGGGCACAGAACCACCACTCTGGGCTGGTTTTGGATGGCTGCATTCCCCAGGATGGGGATAGCTTCCTGCTCTCAGCCAAGCCATTGGCTTTTCTAGCATCTTTTTTCAGGGAGCTTTGGCACGAGGATTTCAGAAGAGCAAAGATGGAGTTGCCAAATAGCTCTCAGCACTTCAGAACTGAGAGGAGAAAGATAACAGAGCCTGTTTTAATCCTTGCTATTGGATACCCACTTATATGAATGGAAAGGGTTCTCCCCCAAAAACACATCTTCCATGGACTAAACAAGAATCCTTATGGACTGTGGAGAAGGCTGCATATAAAAAAACTCTTGAACATACTGATTTGGGTGGAATTAAGCGCTGGTCCTGAGAGGAGACAGGTGTAATTACCTTGACTATACATTTTCTTTGATCTTCAGCCAAGGATGAAAGCTGGGATGTGTAATCTGTATAATGTTCTGGGATGCTATTTTCCCTTGTTTCAGTAGCACAGCAACCAAGTATTTTCCTCCAGAGAATGGTGACTATCAGCAGGGTTTAGGAAAATCACTCAAAAATTATGTGATTGTAAGGAAAAGTAAAATACAGGATTAGCACTAAAAAGCATTCAGAGGGAACACTGGAGTTTCCCACTCAGCTAAACCAAGATCTGTGGATACTGAGAAAAAATTCAGTAGGAAATTCAAGGAGAATTTTCTAACTCACAATCTTCCCCAATTCCCCTGAGTAATGCCATTGGAATGATATAAAAGCTTGAGCTTGTAGCTAATAGAGGTCCAACCATGTGCTCTAAGAGAAAATTATAACAACCTTGCAACTGGCCATTGCTTAATTTCTCAGTCAGTTCACAGCAGATAAATGCTGCTCTGCTATACAGATGTGATAACCTGTATTTCTTTCACACAGATCATCCTGCCTTGCAACTGCATTCTATTACAGATGTTAAAAAGGCACAGCCTGGGCATTTATTCTCTTGGAGGGAACACAGTTCATTAGTAGAAACGTCCCAGGTGGAGTATTTTGAAGTAGGAAACAACAGCCAGCACACTGCTATTAGCAAGAGGAGATCATGGTGAGTGGGATGAATTTGTTCTTCCAGACACTCATCACCTTTTCCCTTGATAATCAATAAATATCCCACACATGGTAAGTGCCAGGCATTTTCACACCTTGAGTACTTTCCTTTAATTGCCAAGACAGACATTTAAACTGCAGGGAGGGTATTGTGCAGCACAGTAATCTGAAAGTAAAATGAACTCTCAGGAAGTCTGGCTGACATCTCTGAGTGTCAGGGAAGGACTCAGTCCAGCAAGGCAAGTTGTTCCCTCTACATCAGAAGAAGACGCAGCAGAAGAGCATCTGAGACCTTAAGGCACTGCAGGGCTCTTGCTCTTTATTTACTCCTCCACTAAGGATGTCAGTTCTTGTTTTCCAATACTTCTACACTACTGAAGAGAAGTTATCTACAGATATCTATTTTTAAAAGAAAGAGGAGAATCGAGCATTTTATTTTTTGTGGGAAACAAGATACAAGGAAGATATAAGATCCAATCAAGATCCTATTTTTCCTGCCCTAAATCATAAGTGCTTGTTATTTTGGTATGAAAGTGTTGCTGAAAAGGCAGCACAAGTCTCTGTCTGGCTCTCAGAGCCACCTGTGGGCACAGCACAAATTAAATGTCCTGCTGCATCTGACACATTTGGAGCCATCTCAGAAACCAGTAGGAGAAAGAAGTTAATTGAAGTTGAGATGAATTGAAGTTAACAAGAAGTTAATAAGGCATTAAGATGAACTGTAGCATCTGTCCCAGTCTCAGCCACCCAGGCAAAATATAGTAAGGTGAACTGGCATAAATGCCAGTTTTAACCCATTTAGGTCTGGAGTGAATCATTAGATATTACACCTTAAACACAAATATCACTTTACATTCTTTTGCTGTTGTTTTGCCATAGTAAGCATCTGAATCCCCATTAAATAGTTGTGTGTGCTTGAAAGAACAGGTAAATAAAATCTAATTGTTACCCTCAGATTTGCTGGCAAACATGCAAAATCCCTTCAGATTCCAAGGGCTGAAATGTTCTGAGCAAAACATCCAAAGGGCATGAACAAAATGTAAGATGTTTTTTGACTGTAGAGTGTATGCAGATGTTTTGCCTCATTGCTCAAGTAGCATGAGATATTAGCTAGGAATAATCTTATGGTCTTTGAATCTCAGAAACAATGTTACTGTCCTTTTATTATCTAAAGGGTGGAAACAGTCTTTAGCTTCAGTTCTGTAACCCTTCTAGATTGTATATAAGAGTTCTAGGCTTATGACTTTAAAGAACTCCATAAAATTGATTTTTTTTTCCCCTTTGCACTTTTTCAAAATGTCATAATTGTTAATAGAAGTAAGGAGCAAATTTGTAACAGCAGGGCTAGATAGGAACCAATGCCACGGGGTCAGGCATATCCTCTGCCCTTGCTGAGGTTGAGTGTCCTTGCAGAGATGCTCTAATCCTAGTTCTCAGCCTTTTCCAGTCTGTTCACCACTGATGGTTTTTTTGTTTCCTAGGGAAATGGGAGTCCTGTCTGGACACTTTCAGTCCTTGCTTTTTTACCTGTATTTTCCTCCTTACTCTGAAGTAGTCTGCAAACTCCCCAGGATTTCCCTGCCACTTCAAAGACATGTTGGCTCAATACAGGAATTACAGGTAGAAGAAAGGAGGGCCTGTGTCATGAATGAAGTCAGACTAGATTATTTTGATGTTCCCTCTAGCTTTGACATTATAAAATGTGACTACGGAGAGTGAGCATGCCTTTCTCAGATGATGCTACACTTGGTTTTCTGTGATACAATAGGAAGGGGAAGCAAACTAGTTAAAACTCAGCACTTCAGTGGGTTTTCCTTTTAAACTGACAGCACTTATTAGCACTGAACACATTAGCCCTTTTTCTCCTGCATTACTCCAGTCCGTTGGGTTTGTGTGTGTTTTAAGAACAAAAAAAAGAAAAAAAAGAAATTGAAGGTGTAAAAAAGAAACCCAAGAAAATATTCTCAAAAACTTGTCAAATGTACCATATTTGTATGAAAAGCTGCTTGAGTTATTTTGTACAATGAATTTTATTTATGGTGAGGTATATTTACGCTCGTGATCTGATAACGGTGTTAAATTTTGGATCCATATTTGCTATGCAGCTGAAGATGATATTTTGGTTTTGTATTATTATTTTTTGCTGTTGTTCTAAGATTCAGCCAACAGAAGCTGCCATCTCCATTAGAAATGCTTCTGCAAGAGTACATGGTGATATGTCCTGTAACACAGCAACCAACAGTGTGTACAACAAATGTGGGATGACTTTTGTGATGAAGAAAAATAAAAACTTGGCTCATTCATGAAATGGGCAGACTTTACCTTGTGGTGTCACTCTTGTGGTAACCATTATTAAGGGAGAAATGAGGAATTAGAAAGCAACCAACATGGATCTATGGGAGTTGAAGCATCTGTGCTTCATCAGCCCTAGGCTTTAACTGATGTTCCCTTTCACAGCTTCTACCCAGGGTTTCCTTATGGAAACAGCTTCTAAGCTCAAGAGAAATAAAAATGCAGTGATTCTTCATGTAAAAATCAAAAGTGGACTTCACACCACAACCAGACAACTCTGTTGATCTTCCCAGTGTGCTTTGAGTCACGAGCCACATGATGTGCCTGCAGGGCTGTGTGCAATGTGCTGCCAAGGAAGATTATTTGCCTGATGGTTCAAAGTTGCCCAATATTTACTGATTTCAACACGGTTCCACACCATGAAATGGCAGAGAGAAGACCAGGACTTTCTTCCTTATTTAGACACTAATACTAGGCAGGTTGTTTGGTTTTCATCCTTTTTCTTCTCCTTTTAAACTAATTTTAGCTGTTGTCTCGTGGACATTCCAGTACTAACACCAGTCTCAGGAAGTGCTGAGAGCTCCCAGGCTATGGGGCCTCACCAGAGCCAGAAGCAATACTATTTTAGTGATGCTTTTTGTCAGATTTAGGTTGATGGTTGGAATAGATGATCCAGAAAGGGTCCTTCCAACCTGGGTGAGAGTTTATCTGAGAGTCTATCAGGGTACAATTTCAGACAACCAATCCTAACCAGACCAGCATTAAAAATAAAAGGCCCACATCTTTCTTCTACTTAATGTTTCTATGTTTAGATCCTCAGTTTAAAGGCACTCCCCCAATGTGAAGGTCAGTTCATTAATGATTGCATAATTCTTCCAAAAGCATGACAAAAAGACCCTTTCTGTGACCCCCTGCTGCAAGCCAGGAAGGACTTTCACATCTAGTTCTGCTTGNGAGTTTATCTGAGAGTCTATCAGGGTACAATTTCAGACAACCAATCCTAAAAAGACCAGCATTAAAAATAAAAGGCCCACATCTTTCTTCTACTTAATGTTTCTATGTTTAGATCCTCAGTTTAAAGGCACTCCCCCAATGTGAAGGTCAGTTCATTAATGATTGCATAATTCTTCCAAAAGCATGACAAAAAGACCCTTTCTGTGACCCCCTGCTGCAAGCCAGGAAGGACTTTCACATCTAGTTCTGCTTCATTTAAAGTTCTGATGCAAACATCTGGCAGATGGCAAAAGATCTGCTGATTACACTTCACCTAGTGGCACCCACTAGCTGCTATGATGACTTATGGCCTCCAATGCCCACTAAACTCCAATGCCCCCACCCCTCCTATCCATCCCTAGCCCACTATTCCTCCTCCATCAACATCTGTGGTTTATGGGCTCTCAGTGACCTGGATCACAGAACTGATCTGGATGAAATAATTAACAACCCTGGGAGAAACAAGTCAGGATGTGTTTTATGGCCTCGTTACCCTGGATCACTCGTCTGCCCAAAAGCCCAGACCCACAGGTGCATGCACTGGCACAAAGAGGGCTCCACAGCAAGGGTGGAATCCTATTGTGGGTGTGATGGGCTTGGGAACTCTCCACACTGGTGGTGGTGTCTAAACCTCTTGCAGCACAAAAGGACAACCTCAGCCACTGCTATAGACCAAATTTAAATCTGTCTGCTCAACAAAATTGGGTCTTTGTAGTTTTGAGCATCCTTTCAAGTAGTGCTGCTATCATCTAAACACCAGACAATTCCCTTACCTCTTCACAATCAGGACATTGTCAAAAAGAAAAGGATTTACCACCTCTTTGAAGCAGCAAACAGCTCTTTAGAGCCCTACAACTGTGCAAAGCTATAGCAGAATACCACCACCCTTTTCAGAAAGTTCCCACAGGAACTGTGTCTACCATGTATCCAAGGGGAAGTTTCCAGTACTCATTAGCAGGAGACTTCTACCATTATTACTAACACAGGACAATTGATACCCAGTATTTTTCCACCATTCTTTCCAGACCATTAAGAGACAAGCAGGGTGCAAGGGAATGAAAAAAGCCTTTTCATGTTGCTAAGGAGGTTACTTGCATGCTCTACCCTCTGGATTCCAGTCAAGTACTTGGCCTGGAAACCAGTATTTCAAGAGGAACCACATTGTTAGAAGATGAGATGCTAAGGAAAACTCCCTGATTTCTGATGAGTTATTTTTAAGGGAACATCTGATGCGAGTATCAACCAGTGAGGTCATAGCTTGGAGCTGAATTCCCTTAATTACAGCCTTCCCATTAAAATGAGGATATGAACCAACAACAGAGGGTGTTTTATTGTTATCAGTCTGAACTTGCCCTTGACTAAGTGCAGTAGGCAATTCCATGACAATCCTCCCCAGCCTTTAATTGTCACACTGCCTTGCTAAATCCATCAAATGCAACTCCTACTCCTGTGAGCAGCAAGTTTACAGACTACTTCCCACAGCCCCTGTGCCAGAAAGAAACGTGTGACACTTGAGTCCCATGGTTGACTGGAAGATCTGACTGAAACTTCTGCCATGGTGATGGCAACCAGGCATGCTCTTCCCTGATACTGAGTCAGCTCATGCCCTCTCCTTCAGGGACATCTCCTCTGTCATGTCTCCTCTCTTCCCAGAGCTAAGAGCAGCTTCTCTTGGAGATCTCACTCCTAGTTCAATCTGGCAAAAGTGGCTGATAAGCTCAAACATTTCTGGGGATGAAGTGGGGTATGTAAACACACCTCTGTGTAGTCACGTTAGATTTTCCTGTAGGAAAACAAGATGACAAGGCAAGATAAAGCTGTGGCTCAGAGTGCCCTTTGCTTTTACTGCACCACCCACTCTGCTGTGGCAGTCATTCATGACATGATGAAATATTTTAACCCAGGATCCCTTCAGAAAAACTTCCTCCCCCCCCAGCACTCCTCTGTGCTCAGTGGGGAGCTATGCTCTGCACAGATGGCAACAGCACTCACCTACAAAGGCTCAGGAAATATTTTGGATGCAATTTAACTGTCAATACAGTACCCAAACCACCACTGGGACTTCCCAACTGTGAGAAAAGCTTGGAGGGGTCAAGGAGGTCCAGCAAAACCCAACAGAGCCCCTGAGCACCAGAGCAAACAGATGAGGGGACACAGGAGACACAAACTGCAGTGCTTGGTGTGTGCAGGAAATACAGCAATGCTTGTTCCACTCGGACATCCCCTCAGCTGCTACATTCAGCCACTCACACATTGCACAGACTATTTTCAATCAGCTTCAGCAAGTAGATTTACTCAATAAAGGTCAAATTCTGCCATCACCATCTTGCCCAGGGTGCCTTCTGCTTGCACAACTACAGCAGAAATTGCTCCTAGATCACTGATACATCAATGCACTTTTCATTTCCCACATCAAAACCCACTGACACATGGTGTGTATGGATTATCAGGTGGGAAGGATGTGAATTTGTCTGGCAATGTCTCCCCCAGCCAGTGACCTGTGGGTCTCTGACCAGTGTCTGATGAACAGACCTGATTAAAATGATATGACTCACAAAACATCTGAGAATTACATTTTCTGCAGAAAACACACACAAAGATGCAAGATCAGGTGCTGAGAGAAGGTCTACCCCTTGCAACGCTACAGCCTTATGGTCCAGGGGTAATTTTTGTAGTAACAGATGATACATGTATTTAATGTGTGAAAACTTCTCCCCCCCCCATTTAGATCCTGCAGATCTTAGATTTTTATATGGCCTCATGATGGATTAATTTCAACCTATAATTATAGACTTGCTGAAGAAAAGCTGTTGGTTTTACTTATCTCTGCTGAGCTACAGCAAAATCTGGCTAATGGCTCTCACTGGGCTTCTGTATCAGCAGCAGGTTTCTGTGTACACAGGCTGACTACACACAAACACAGGAAGGACAGACATTGGCAGAGGAGGGTGGGACAAAAGCAACACACTCTGAAATATTAGTGAGAGGAGCTTTGGCTGCTGTGGGACCGGGAAGTTACAACCACAAATCCATAGTGTGAGCTGAGCCACATGTGCCAACTGAACAGCCACAAGATAAAGGGTATAAAGTGAGTCTAAGTGATAGAGAAGCTTATGGGTTGGTGCCGATTCTCTCAGGACTGGGGTTTACAATGGAGGTAGCTGCATTTTAAATCACAGGTGCTGGTGGCAAAATTGTGTTCTCAGCTTCTGAACTCATGCTACACAACACCTTACACAAGTCATTACATGCCTTTTGTTGATACGAAAGGACTAGGAATAATCAATGTAAGTTGGAAGAGAGCAGAGTCAGGCTAGTTATAAGAAAGAAATTCTTTACTATTAGGGTGGTGAACCAATGGAACGTGTTGCCCAGAGAGGCTGTGGATGGACACCTCCCACTAGATCAGGCTGCTCAGTGCCTTGTCCAGCCTGGCCTAAAACACCTCCAGAGAGGGGGCATCCACATGCAGGTTGAACCCACCATATGGAAGAACCCATCCACCCCAGCCCCAGGCAGCCAAGGCTGACACACGGGACCAGGGATGACCTAGGGGAACCTGCACGGCTTCCAGGGCCATCTTGCTACAGGAACACCGAGCCCAGCCCCGTCCTGGAGGAGGAGCCGACGGGAAGGTGTGTGGCGGCCCAGCCCTGCCCTTCCCCGTCCCGGCTGCTGCTGTGGGTGCCGCGATGCTCTGAACCGACCGCGGGGAGAAGGAGATGGAGACGCTGGAAACCAACCGCAGCTGCACCAACGGTGGGTGCCTCCGACCCTTCCGACAGCGCGGGGGGAGCGGGACAAGCGGGGCGGAGGGGGAGTGGTCCTCGGGAGCGGGCAGTCCCTTTGAACCCCCGGTCACATCCCCCACCCGGCTCTGGGGCTGTTCTCTACCCCCGCTCTCTTTTTCTAGAGTCGAAGGTGCTTTTCTCTTTTGGGGGATTCTTCAGGGCCGGGGAAAGTGCCTTTATCTGCCCCGCCTGCCCTGCCAGCAGCGAGCGCTGCTCCGCACCAGCCTTACAGCACTCACAGAAGCTGTGCTTTCTTTTTATTTTTCCCCCCTTCCTTTAAATACTACCAAATCCAGACAATGACTCCATCCCACTGTCTTATTCTTGGGCCCAGCAGCACACCGTGGTGACTTTTACCCAGCCAGGGAGGCAAGAGAGCCCTCCCTGTATGTCTACAATCAAGAATGTTTTTCCTTTAGAAACAAAACTTAATAGGGCACCTTTGGAAGTTCATCCCAATCTTTTCCTATAGAAAAAAAAAAATGGGATCCAGTCTGGATCCAAACCCTTAGCTACATGGGCAAGGGACACAAGGGGAAGCTGTAGAAGACCTAAGCTCATCAGGTCAGAGGCGAGACCCACACCCAGACTGCCAACAGTTAGCTGGTGAACACGTCTGCTCACAGAGACACAAATGGTTGCTCTATAATTCCTACATGAGGTCAGACAGAAAACTGAAGTCTCACATTTTACAAAGGGACTTCTGTGACACCTTGCGTGGCTTTTCTGCTCCCCACAGATGCACCATCTTCACTTCACTGGGAGTGAAAATTATTGCAATAGAAGGATGTGCTGGGTGTGGTAGGAGCACAAGAGCAGGAAAAAACTCAGCAGTCCTCCTACCCACGCCTCAACACACCTCTGCTGAAGACTCAGAGGTTTTGTGCTTTTAGTATTAAGAGCAGAAAACTGCTTTCAGTCCTTCCACCTTGCAGGACTTGGCATGTTTTCCAAGTACTCAGGATTGCTGCAAATAGTAATAATAAAACCATTAGACCTTGAAGGCAAGGTAGAGATGAAACTTTGAGCCTGAACCAGCCTGCAGATGTATTGCAAGCAATCCCATGGCACTGCTTGGTACACAGAGTTGGGGCAGAGATACAGCTACAAAGTACTGGCATTATCCCACATCAAACCCAAGCTGTAATCTGCAGACAAGAGGATTAAGTTGGCTGGAAGGCACCAGAGCCTTTGAATTAACAAGGCTGAGTGTTGATAAGGCGCACAGTTCAAACTCAGAACACTGGAGTCTGATGGAGAGAGTCTAACATACATACTTGTAAACTAAAGCTACACCATTATAGTGGTCCTTGTGGCCTTCCACAAGAGTGTGTTGCCTGGCAGCCACATTTGGTGTCAACAAGATGCTTGAACTGCACTCCAGAAACCTGTCACACAGCACTTCACTTTTCCACATGGGAAGTAAAGGTGTCCTGAATCTGTGAGAGCTTCTGGGGATGTGTTATTCAGGTGACAGCACAGGTGGCTGTGCAGAGGGACATATGAATGAATCTAAAGAGCAACAAAGTGCTGTTGATGGCTGTATCAGTAATTTTCTGTTTTGTCTCCATGGTGGTGTTATAGGATCTCTGGTCACTCTTTCCTGCCTTTCCCACCGTGTTGTGTGCCAGATCATCAGTGATACAGCTGACTCTGTCCAGAACAACAGGACTTTGGATGTCTTCTGGGTAACTCAGCTGGAAAGTAACTATGGATTCTACATTGGCCTGGGCTTGGCTGTCTTCTCCAGCTTCCTCATTGGAAGCAGTGTCATCCTCAAGAAGAAGGGGCTGCTACGGCTAGTGGAAAAGGGTGGCACCAGAGCAGGTAAGGCTTTTGTGGGGGGGGAAGAGGTCCACCAGTTCCTACAACCACAGCATCATCCAAACTCCAGCACCCACATGGCAAGGGAACATCTCTGAGTAAGCGTGTCTGTCTTTCACTACCTATGTGAGACCTTTTCTGCATGTTTGTAGGATCCAGTAGTTCTGTGCCAAAGGTGAAGAGGTGCAGAGCCAAGCACTGGAAGAGCTCAGATAGAAGGAGCATCTCCTGCCTTGCACCACAAATAGCAAGTCAATGCACTGTGTGATCAAATGTCCACCCAATAGAAGAACAATATATATTTGTTACAGTTCTAATATGGGAAGATATGAGGCCAGGAGAAAGCAGAGTGTTGAAAGCTCTCCAAAATGGTATTCTTTGAACAAAAGTGCAAGTTGTGCCCATCCCACAGACTAGAACACTACAGCCCCATGACCCCACTCTTCCTCTTACCAATGCACTAAGCAGCTTTGTCATCACATCACTGAGACAAAGACACTGCCCTGTGTGCTTTAACTGCATTACCAAGAGCTATTAATGGAGGACTGCCCCTGCGAGGTCTGCTTGAACCCTGTTTGGGGTTTTCAGTGAGGATAGGTCTGAGGTATGTTGCTCAACAAGGTGTAGATAACTTTGCTCTGGCACCCAGCTGCTGGGATGAGGCATGTGTTTATGTCCACATAGATACGGATGGGAAATGGTGGAGCAGCACCTGCCTACAGCAGAATTGGACACAACCCATCAGCATTGCAAACATTGGCCCTAGCACCAGTGTTAAGTCCTACCTGGCAGCTGACCTACTTGCATAAATACACAACAAAACAATTATAATTAGAATACTACTGCTTACAATCCTTAACTATACTTGAGCTGGGCAGGAGACATCATTTGCTCTTCCACTGGCTGGTGAGCCCAGCACAGACCCTTGCCATGTCACAGCAATATTTCTGCCATGTCACAGCACAGCTGGACAACGTGCTCAGTTTGAGCACTGTATATTCCCAGCAAACATGAGGAACTGGTGAGGAAGGGGGTCCCCAGTCCCAGCAGGACTTGTCAAACNCGGGGGGGGCAAATGGTGGCTGCTGCTCTTCCCTGCTGGTGTTAAATAGGAGAGGGGGTGGAGTGGACTGATTGGAAACAGCTGGAGGGGAGAAGCCTCCAGTGAAGCCCAGGTGTGTGGGATTTGGGGGGAAGTGGGCTGGAAAGGGGGTGGTGTGGGACAACAGGAGATGGGGGAAAAGAGGGGTATGTAGAACCTGCCTAAAGTGGGGGGAAAAATGGAAGGACTTGTGTGTTCACCATGAGACACTGGAACAGGTTGCCCAGAGACATCCCTGGAGACATCCAAAGCCAGGCTTGCTGAGGCTCTGAGCAACCTAGTCTAGTGCAGAATGTCCCTGCCCATGGCAGGGGAGTTGGAACTAGATGATCTTTAAGGTCCCTTCCAACCCAAACCATTCTATGATTCTATGATTTTACAAAGGGAGTCACTGGTATTGGCCTCATGAGGACACAGAGGTATGGAAAGAAGTGACTGTCCACAATCAACCAGTGGATGAGCAGCAAACCTACCAACAGCACCTGAGCCACAGGCCAGTCCCAAGTCCATCTCCATCCCCTGCCATTGGGCTGTCCACACATAACTTCTGAACTTCCAGGGGTTTGCTTTTCACCTTCTCTTTGTACAGTAAAGTAATAGTATTGTTTCAATTGTAAATGCCTCATGTCCTTCTCTCTGTGAACTCCACCCACAACAGAGCCAAGCAAGCAAAACTAGGGTAAATCCCTCTTGCTTTCTGAGGACGATGGAAAATTGAAGCTGACAAAAAGTTCTTGAGGGGGAAAAAAACCCCACAAACAAACAACAACCAAAGCAAGCCAACAATTTCTAAGAAATACCAAAGCATAGCACTTGAACTTGAGCATTTGTGAACTGGAGAAACAAGAAGAGGCTAAAGTCCACAAATTCCTGTCTGCCTCTTCATTCCTCCTTTCCCTATCTCCCCTTTTAATCTCTCAGATCTGGTGTTTCACCCCTGCTATCTGAGCACATCACTTTTCTCCAAGGCAGGTCACACAAGGCTGCTGTAACTGACAGCTCCAGTCAGGTCAGGCTTAGTGAAAACACAGGCTCTCTCTGTCCCTGTAAAACCACAGCTCACAATGTCAACAGGCTCCAGCTCCTTAAGTATAACAGCTTGAGATTTAAGACCAGAGGGGGATTAGTTCCCCACATAGCATGGCCTCTCTTCCCCAGTTACATGCATGGTTTCTTCTACAGAGTTGTTCCAACACCAAGAAATATTTTTGCTCAGAAACACTGTCACAAAAACTGTTCTACACAAAGATAACATTCTGATTGATTTCTGGCAGCTCAGGCTGAGGCCCCATGATATAACCATGATACAAAGGAGTGTACAAAAGGCACAGATAACCTGTGGTGCTGGACACAGGGAGCATTCACCACAGCATGAACTAAGGCTCCACATATCCTCACTGAGCAACTCCCACTCAATCTTCCATTGCTATAAATCCCACTTGAGCTGGATTTGGAAAAAACCTCATTGTCTTACCTTAGTGCCCATGCTCAAGTCTGCTCAGCAAGCTGGTGCAAGGCCAGGTGAAGTGCAGGCTACTCCCAGGCAGGATGCTGAGTGGCAATGTCCCAGAGTGGGTCAGCCTTTGGCAATGGGGATAAGCACCCAGTACAGAATAGCTCCAGTGATGCTTCATCCCCTTGCTCCAGGAGTGTCCCATAGTGAACATGCAATGGGAACATGCAAAATGAGGTGTAACTGGTCCATAGGACCTCATCTGGAGCATTCATTGCAGAATCTAAGAGCCGATGCACCCTGAAGAACCACTGGGACAGCCACAGCTCCCAGGGCTGAAGGGCAATCCCAAGGTCCATGCTGCAGCAGCTCATGCTGAGCCCCAGTACCACAACCTCTGTGGCTTTGGGGCAGTGGATGTCATTCCCATTAGCACTCATGATCAAACAGCTACTTTCATTGTGTTTGTGGTGTGCATCTCCAAGTGCCAGCTTCTGTTAATCCCTCAGCTCAACACAAATTCCAAGAGGATGTCATATCTGCAAAGTCTCTTCTTCCAGGCCATTCTCTTTGTCATGCTCTCCCCCTTGGAATTCATCCCTTTCCAAAGGGATGTTTCTCATCTAAAGATGGATATTAACTCCTGCATACCTGTGTGCTTTCCCCCCCCAGGAGATGGAGGCCATGGCTACCTGAAGGACTGGCTCTGGTGGGCTGGCTTGATAACCAGTAAGTAGAAGCTTTTCCTCCTGGTTTGCATTCTTTTTTCTGGGGTCTGTCCCAGCATCGAGTGGTTTAAAGCCTATTTTTCTAGCAAGTTTTTCCATCATCATCAGAGGTACCTCAAGGAAAGGGGAGGCAGTGAGCCAGATAGGATCTCCCTCGATGTCCTCCCGCAGTGCTGGTAGGACTTGCTAGTTCAGTTATACCCCATCAAAGATGTGAAAAGCCACGTTGGCTCCATGAACGGGAGGTTCATTGCCTGGGGGGGGGTAGAAGTTGGGGGAGTGTCCAGGAAAGGACAGTGCCATAGCGACAGGAGATAACAGTGAGGTGTTGGCTGCAGTCTCTTTCTTGAGCAAACCTTGCTTTGCCTTACATCGAGGCTCAAGACCTTCTTTCAACTCTGCAACATTACAGTGCCTCCGCAAAATAGACTCAGAGCTGTGCAGAGAGCAGCAGAAAGTTTCTCAGAGCAGTCTTTTCTGGATCCTCCAAGGTGCCCCCCCCTCCCCCCGTTCTGTCCTCACGGCTCCTGCTACTCAACAGCTACAGCATAACCCACAAGTTGTGACACAAGTCTCAGGGAACAAGGACAGTCCAGCCAGAAGGCAACACCACAATCTCGAGGAGACTCTCTGTAGGTGAGGAGCAGCCTCTGAATAGCTCCTACAACAGCCCACCCCCTCGTTAGTGACCCAAACACACTGCAGCTGGCTGGCTGGCCTGGGGGGTTAATGAATTGACAATGGGTAGATGTGACATGGCCAAGCCCTGGCACTCCTAGCCCTTCTCTGGTCCGTATAGGGCTCCAGGGATGCCTCTCTGCTTGCAATAATTCGTAATAGAGTTTTTCATCCACCACCCATTTCTGTTTCGCAGCAGCATGAAACCCCCATGATGATCATAGAATGGTTTGGGCTGGAAGGGACTTTAAAGATCATCTAGTCCCACCCCCCCTGCCATGGGCAGAGACCCCTCCCACCAGGCTCAATGCCTCATCCAGCCTGGCCATAAACACTTCCAGAGAGGGGCATCCACACCCTCTCTGGGTAACCTGTTCCAGTGTCTCACCACCCTCACAGTAAAGAACTTTTCTTCTATCCAGTTTAAATCTCTCCTCTTCCAATCTGCATCCATTACTCCTAGTCCTGCCATCCTGGACCCTATTAAGAAGTCCTACCCCAGCCTTTCTGTAGGCCCCCTTCAGGTATTGACAAGCTCCCCATGAGCCTTCTCTTCTCCAGGCTGAACAATCCCAACTCCCACAGCCTGTCCTCATAAGGGAGGTGCTCCAGCCCTCTGATCATAATGATAAAACCCACTCTATAACTGACATCTTACTGGTTTGCAAGCCCACAGAAGAAAACACAAAAAATGTCTCATAACTTACTGGCATTTTTTTTTCTTGTTTCTGTTTAGTGGGTGGAGGAGAAGCTGCCAACTTTGCCGCCTATGCCTTTGCTCCTGCCACTATTGTCACACCTCTGGGGGCTCTGAGTGTGCTCATAAGGTGATTTATGCATCTATACTTTCCAATTTACCTTTATTTTTTAATCTGCCTGTTGGTCTCACAAGATAGATTGGTTTGAAGGAGACACAAGTTCTCCCTGAAGGTTTAGAAAAACATCTTGGAGGCATTTTAAGAACCTCTCTAACAGTTGGGAGGGGGTCATTTGAAAACCACTGAATGAAGCAGCATGGCCTTCTGGAAATGCTGCATGTAGATAACAGCCACAAATGCTTCAGATTAAATTTTTGCAAATATCAGTGTTACTTCCTTCCTTAATCCTTCTCTTTAACCAATTCAGTGTTGTTTGGTTTGGTTTGGTTTTGTTATGACCAGTCTAAAAGGGTCAAAAAATACCCTCCTTGATTTTACACTTCATCTCCCTTTTATTTTCTAGCTTTTAGAGTGCTCTGATGGGTTTTTATACTTTTACCTCTTGCCAAAAGGGCTGAAACCCTATTTTTTTGTGTGTATTTTTTTTTTAATGGGATTCACATCAAAATATATTACTCCAGGTTCTGAAGGTTTTATAGCAGGACTGCCCCAGGAAATGCATCAGCAGGCTGAGAGCTGGGACTGCTCTGGTGTCTTACCACAAAGTTTTATGGATAAAAAGTAGACATATCTTTAGTCCCAAACCTTCAGAGTTTCTCTGGAGCTTAATAGTTCTGATGGTTTAGTTAAAATTAATGTCATTTTTTCATTGTTAGGTTGTGGTGGTTTTTTCCTCTGTTACATTGGTTCTCAAAGTAATTTCCTGTAGCACAGGAGGCTTCCTAATGCCCAACAGCTTGTACTGTAGACCTTGAAAATATTTCTGTGCTAACACATTCAGCACTCTTTCACCTTGATCCATGTGCTGTGATCACGCCTGAGCTCACACCTGCCTCTCTGCAGGTTCAGCTACCAGTAAACACAATGAGATTGTGTGTTTTCTCACTGGAACCCAATTTCCTCCTAATTTGTGTCCTTGTATCACATAAAGGTGTTCTTTACCTTATTTTAGCTACTGTTCCTTCTTTGAACAACTTTGAAGCACCTGCTGATGTTTTACTGTCCCATGCAGTGCCATCCTGTCTTCATATTTGCTTGGAGAACGGCTCAACCTGCTGGGAAAGCTGGGCTGCATGCTCAGCCTGGTGGGCAGCACCGTGATGGTGATACACGCTCCAGAGGAGGAAGAGGTCACTACTCTGGATGAAATGACTTCTAAGCTGAAGGAGCCAGGTATGTAGGAGGTTGTGTTCTCTCTCTTGGGGCTGGGCAGTGCTCCCCACTGCTGAGTTTTTGAGATACTTCTCTCCCTATTCCAGGTTTCCTAGCTTATGCTGCCATCCTCTTGGCTCTCTGCTTCCTCCTCATCTTCTACCTCGCACCACGTTATGGCCGGAGCAACATCCTCATCTACCTCACCATCTGCTCTGTCATCGGTGCCTTCTCTGTGTCCTCAGTAAAGGGCCTGGGGATTGCCATCAAGGGCTTCTTTGCTGGCCAGCCTGTGCTGCAGCACCCATTGACATGGATCCTAGTCGTCACGCTGGTGGCATCCATCACTACACAGATTAACTACCTGAATAAGTCTTTGGACATTTTCAACACCTCTTTGGTGTTTCCCATCTACTATGTGCTGTTCACCACCATTGTCATCACAACCTCCATCATCCTCTTCAAGGAGTGGGTCACCATGACAGTTGTGGACATCATCGGGACAGTTTGTGGTTTCCTCACCATCATTTTGGGAGTGTTGTTACTTCATGCCTTCAAAGACATGGATGTCAGCTTAGGAAACCTACCACAAGTCCTCCAGAGTGAACAGCAGGAGCCAGTCACCAGAGATGACAAGAACATCCTGATAGAGGTGGACAACTCCAGCATTGGCCCAGAGGATAAACCAAAAGTATAAATGATTTACACCTAGCATGTTGTGTACAGGGGTCTGGAGGTTGGGTTGATGTCAGTATTCCAGGTGTTATTGAGCAATTTAAAGAGGGAAAGGCAGAAAATAAATCCAGCAGTGTCTTATCCAAAGCTTGGCAGAGTTAAGCCAAATCCTTCTCTGGGCTTTCCAATTGGCTTTTTATGATGGTGTGGCCACAGGGGGTACGTTTAATCCTCCCATGCAGCCGCTGAAAATAAAAATATTCTTCAAATACAATGCTGTTGGGAAAAAGATCTTCCCTGAGGTCCCTTCCCATCTCTTCCTCTTGGTAGGGCTAGTATTTACTCTTTTAGTCCTTCCCATGGGTGGGTATTGATGCATTTATTTTCAGGCCTCGTTTGAGTCATTGATTAGTGACTTTTGTCTTCTTTTTTCTTTTCTAGACACTTGCATGAACTCTGAAACATACACCAGTATCTCAAAGGGAGGTGAAAGACAAGGACTGAGTGGTGCCCACCTGCTCTTCAGAATCTACTTGTCCATTTTTACTTATTTGCTCTCCAAATATGGGAGAACTGGAGAATATGGGCAAACTGTGGTGAATTTTGGAATATGAGCTCACTTAGGCTCAGTGGCAGGTCTCAGGCCACAAAATGTTTTTACAGGACTGTATCAGAGAAATCTTCTTCAGCTTTTGTTTTCTGGAAGGTGCAGGAGTTTCCCTGCAACACAGCATTAATTAATTCTGTGTGGGTTTATATTTGTTTGGGTTTGCTTTTTCTCTCAGCTCACCTTCAAAACCCTCTGGAATTTGTGTCAGTGGTGAGAATGAAGAGATGGGAGAAATAATATTTTGAGCTGGAAGGTGAAAAAAGAGTTTTCTCCCCCTTACTGCTTGGTCTTACATCACAGGGTGTAAGACCAAGACCATTTGACCACAGTAAATCCCAAACCAGGAGCAGCAAAGCCTGAGGTGGCTTTTTCATGCTGACTTGGTCCAGAGAAAGCTCTGGCTGGGTGAGCCCTGGCCCATGGCACACACTGATGCTGTCAGAGCTGCTGACCTGATTATACCTGGGTTCAGGCATTGCTGAGCAAATGCAGCTTGGGGTTGGAGGGGGGAGAGGAATATTTAATCCTTTAATGACATTTCAGTGCTACTTTTTTTTGAATGTGGGAAGGGAAATAAAGGCTTTTTCTAAAACAAAAGAAAAAATAGTAACCATTAAATTTTGTGTGTGGATCTCAAAAGTTTTTCATGATTTCTTTGGTCTTACTGGTGCAGCTGTAAAGGATAAGCTGAAGGACAGCCAGGTACAGCGATAGGACGTTCTGGGGCAGTGAGCAAAACAGCAGCGCCCTCCTATGGTAAAAGAAAAGAATCCAAGTAATTAATTTCGTCTTTTGTTTTTGGCACCCTCGTTGATAAAATGCTCTGTTTTAGAATTGGATTGCACATGGGACTTGTCCTTCTCACTGCCTAAAACTGCATTTTACAAAAGCCATCTCCTTCCAGATATCTCGCAGTCTCTGGACAAATGCCAGATAGAAAATGAAGACAGTGACGGAATATTTGCTAATGACAATTGAAAGATTTATTAAAACTAGGGGAAAAGGCACAATGAATTGCATTCTTCAAGTATTTGCATAGATGCACAGAGAGCATTTTTGTAAACAATTAATATGTGGAGACAGGAGAAAGTGAGATGTATTCTGGTAGACGTTCTCCCAAGCAACATCTTTCCAAAAAAGAAAAAAAATCACATTTTACCATCTTCTACACCCAGCTATTCTTATTCATTCAACTTGCACACATATGAAAAAATTTAAAAGGGCTTATTTAAAACCACCTTTTGATATTCCAACATTTTCCACTGGGGTTTGGGCACATCCTGTTGTTCTCTATGTGCTCAGTGGAAATGAAATACAGTGAAAATATTCTCAGTGATTTTTGGTGGCTGTTTGATAAAGGTCAGGGGTTGCAACAGAGGTGTGCTGCTGTCACAAGTGAGGAGTCAGTTATAAGATCATGTTCTGCTGGTTGAACCTGTACCACTACAGTTTATGCACAGTATGTGTCCAGATCCACTGTTGTTAGATTTAATAGAATCCAATTGCAGAAAAAGACATAAAAATATTACAAAAAGATGTCTTTCACTTTTCATTCTTCTTTTTAGAGGGAAGCATTATAGGTTGGTTTGTTTTCCAGGCATAGAGAAGATAAGGTCCAAAATTATCAAGTTAAAGGAATGATCCACCAGAAATCCAAGACATACCCTGTGTACTGTTTGGTTGTGGAGAAAGAGGTAGTAAAGTTTTGAAAACTAATGTGGTTTAAGTCATCCAACAGACATGCTGCTACATAACTACAAATTTAATGAGTGTTTAGGGTGTATCTGGTTTTGTTTTGTTTTCTTTTCCTACCAGTAGAGTTTAGAGAGAGAAAACCATCAGCCAAGACATTTTTTCTTTAAGCCAATAATCAAGTTTCTCACACGTGCAGCAGCAGTCACACTGAGGATTTGTCTGTAATGAATCAGACACAACAGAACTGTTGTAACCATAGTGCCAGAACTCCCTGTGTTCTCCTAGGAAATAATTTCAAGGAAAAAAAATAAGAAAAAAGTGGTGCAACAGAAGTTCTTAATTTAAAATCTTGATAAAAAACATACAAAATCTAAGACTACTGAGTGAAAAAAAACCCCAAAATCATAAAGTAGGGTCCCTTCAGGGTCAGAACCATCAGCTGGCAAAAGTACACACAGACAGCCCTAGAGGAGAAAAACCTGGAGTAACTAAGCTGTCCTACAAAAGCACCATGTGTTGCATCAGTATTTCTGGTGTTTTACCACCTGGGCAACTGTAAGGTAGGTCTCTCACTGGGATGGAGAGCAGACAGCCCATGCTCAATTACTGCTCAGCTCACACCAAAGCCTGAGGACACACGTGCAAAAGTATCTACTGGTTATCCACAGTACCGTATGTTGGAGAGGAGTCCTCAGCACTGCCTGCTGCTGAGATTCCTTCTGCCCTTTTGCTCTCTTCTCTTGGTCAGGGTTTCCCCTGTCGTACCTTGACTGTGTCCCAGTGACAAAGGTGAGAGCTCATGGGCCACACTGGGGATGCTGTTGGTTCTTACAGCACACCAAGGCAAGACAAGTGAGTGCTGGAGGAGGGACAGGTTGCAACGCTCTTGCTGAAGTTGATTATTTAGGGAAAATAAGGAATCCACTCTGTTAAAGCTAATTGAAATCCACAGAGACCCACCAATTCTTTCAACTAGGAATATTTCCTAGTTTGCTCCCCATTGTGGCCTGGCTTTCTACAAACTGTAAACTAAAAACATGCTGAAAAAAAGTCATGAAAGGCTGCCTTCTGCTCTCCCAAGAGGCAGTGGTTTCTGTGTAGCACCAAAGTATGCTCCTGCAGCTGTGAATGGGCTGAGGAAGCCAACAGGGCCGAGTCTAAGAAGAAAACTCATCGGGGTCAGCACCTGCACTCACAGCTTGATCTCCCTGGTAAGACTTAAATTAAAAGATTAAAAAACACGTGAAGCCCCCATCATCCCATCCCTGCATTGCATATTGCACAATAATATTTAAATACCGTATAAACAAGTCACCCCTATATGGAGAAGGCTTTCAGCAGAGCGGGCTGAGTTCAGCTTGACATGTACCACTGCAGCTCCTGGGGGCACTTGTGCCAAGCCTGACTGCAGCTTGTTGAGTTGCACAGGAAATAGATGAGGTTATTGAGGAGAGGAATCAAGACACTGTCTATGGTTGGGAACGTTTTTCTGAGGGATGAAGGCCATTCAGTCTTCACTCCAGGAAGGTCAGAGCTGGCTGGGATCAACGGGTTCACGAGTGCCCACGGTAGTTTGACTGTCCCACTTTAGAGATGTTTGCTGCTCCATACGTCCCTACACTAGTATTCTGGGAGAGATGGGAAATGGAGAAAAGAAAAAGAAAGGGGTGAGGACTGATGAGGAGCAGATGCTTCTTCTCACAGAGCTGAAGAAAACCGTCTTCATGTCTGACACGTTTTCCATCACCACCCCCAGTGCTTACCTGCACCACAGGCTGGAGTCGTCCTGGGGTCCTGGAGTGTGCGGGAGGCAGTGAGATAGTGGGGCCATTCCCTGGCTGCGCTCTGGGTCTGCCTGGGATGGGATTAGCTGGCAAAGCTCTTTGGGGTGGCCGGGGCCTAGAAATATCCTACACAAGAAAGAAAGGGTTTTGAATTCTCAGCCTGCAGAAGTGCCTGACCTGAAAACAGAAACAATAATTTTAATTTTTTCCAAGTCTGAGACTAATGTCTCTGGTTTGGAGTACAGCCTCAAGGACACTGCAGTCTAATGGCTGCAAAGTGAAAAGTGGAAGAAACCTTACTGACTGGACAGGAGTCACAGCTCAGCCTGTAGCCTCCCTGCCTGAGATAAAGGACTGAAGGTGGACAGGTAAAATCATGATGGCAAAGATCTCTTCTTTGAAGCAAGTGATTTTTTTCAATATGCACAGCTTTTCACCTATCAAGTTTGAGGAAGACTGCCTTTAGGCTTCAAACTGAGAACAACCTAACAGGGTAAGAGGGTTACCTTCTTCTACCTCCTAAAGGAAGCCAAAAGCATGACATANCAGGAAGACTGCCTTTAGGCTGCTAGCTTCAAACTGAGGACAACCTAACAGGGTAAGAGGGTTACCTTCTTCTACCTCCTAAAGGAAGCCAAAAGCATGACATAGTCTGGATACTTACAGATCCAGAAGTTTTGAGCCTTGAATTTTACAGATAATTTGGGGGCTATATTCCAGAGCCTCTTAATTAGCCCCATCACTGAATACTTGGGGTTAAAAGCAGGTTTTGTATACACAGATTCCTTACATGATTGCCCATGTAGTGCCTGTAAACCCCATACACACATATATAACCTGTGCCCATACACACAGAGCCCTGCACCCACTTACAACAGATTATTACTTTGTTTTTTAGCACAGCTGTCACTCAGAGCATTATATTTTCCATTTGTCTAATGAATTTCAGTGGAAAGCACATCCCTGGGGAGAAGTTACCCACACAAGAACTAACTGCCTGTTGTTGCTTAGTCTCTGTGCTGAGTTGCTGGCTTACAGGTGTTGATTTAATAAACACAGCTGCACTCTCGAGTTGGAGGGCACCCAAAAACCCTGCAGTCTCCTTAGAATATATATAAATGCAATGCTTGATGGCTCATGAGACGATGCTTGGGGATTATTGCTGGCCCTGTGCAGGAAGGAGAAGGCAGCCCAAATCCCACCGACCACAGGGTCAAAGAGCTCCCAAAGGAACAGCAAGAGAGCAAATTTGGCAGATGCTGCAGTGTCTAGGAAGGACACTGACACTAGCAAACAATGAGATCAATTATTTCCCCTGTCTCTTCTACATCTTGTGACTCTCCTCCAACTCAGAAATGGCAAGGTTTCTTTTGGAAATCCTAAGAAAAGTGTCACATTTAATAGGTCTGACTGAGATAAAGAGACTGGATGTGTAGGGCAGGGAAGACAATGGAGACTGTGAAGAGTTTGTCAACAACCAGCTGGGAAGGATACCTATTCCTTATTGACTACAGTCAGCTTCCGCCTTTTGTTTCAATTTTCTTTCCTGCTGAAGTGCTGGCTGTTCACAGGAACAAAGGAGCTAGAAACAAAATCCATTTACTAAAATATTTTGCGTTTGTTTTCCTCTATATCCTTCAGAGACAAACTTCTTGGGATCCAACCTCCTGCTATTCCCAGTATTAGAGCCCTTTGCTTCTTTGCTGGCCCTAACATAATAAAACTGGTGGGTTCAAGTCAGTCTGAGTGATTTGCCATCTTTTCTATAAAGAATCATAGAATAGTTTGGAAGGGACCTTAAAGATCATCCAGTTCCAATCCCTCTGCCATAGGCAGGGAACCTTACACTACATCAGGTTTCTTAGTGCCTTTTCCAGCCTGGCCTTGAACACTTTCAGAGAGGGGGCATCCACAACCTCTCTGGGCTATCTGTTCTAGTGTCTCACTACCCTCCCTGTATTCTTTCTTACATCTATCCTGAATCTACCCTCTTCCAGCTTACTCCATTATTCCGAGTCCTTCTATCACATATCCTGTTAAAAAGTCCTCCCCCTGCCCTTCTGTAGCCTCCTTCAAGTATTGATAAAGCTACTATGAGGTTCCCCCTGAGTCTTCTCCTCTCCAGACTGAACAACCCCAACTTCTTCAGCCTGTCCTCATAAGGGAGTTGTGGCTCTGTACTAAGCTTAGAACAAAATTTCCAGTGTGAGAAGTAAACCTATGGTCAAAAAATATAATAATTATTATAATTATATATAAAAATGTAGTAAATAACCCTCAAAATAACCTCATGGCTGAGATGCTCACATAAGATTGGCTCAGTCTGTGTTAAGTCCAGTGTTTCCTTCTCAATATGTTAAAAGTCCCATCCCTGTTCCACATTAAAATTTACCTGAGGCTCCAAAGCACAACTCCATACCTGAGAGGCAGGGGGTTTGGGAGCAGGAGGTGCTGGCCGGCTTGGGGGTGTCCGTCGGGGACCATCCCTTGGAGGTGTCAGCTGTGCTGGCCTGGGGGTCTGCCCCACACTGTAGCTGGGGGCAGTGGAGAAGGTGGGGGGCTGCTGGGTATTTCTTTGCAGCCCAGGAGCTTGCTGGGGAGGAGGTTTTGATGGCATTTCAGGGAAGCCAATCACCTGTGCAGAAGACAAAGCTTCCCAGAGTTAGGTATTTCTACTTCAATCACATTTTCATTCTCTCCTACACTTTTAAAGATCTGCTCAAGTTCTATGACCCACACAGTGGAACACAGTGCCTGCAACACTGGGATGCACTGTATACATTAACTGAGCATTGATTAGATTGACTGGGACATTTTGGGATCAAAAGGCAGAAATGGAAACTGAGGAAATCAGGCATTAACATTATAAGTAACAATTACAAATAGATCCAGAGTTTGTAATTTCTACAATTTTGAGAGGGGGATGTGATAGAAGAGGATCCATCAGGAGAGGCAAGAGAACAGGGAGGTCTGATCAAATCCCACCACCTGCCTTCAGGAAAATAGCTACCACATGCATCTCCCACTGACTTTCAGCCATGGGTGATGGCTGTCTGTTCCTATCCTTTGATAAAAGCACTCCCTAATTGCAGTGGGAGAGGGAACCACATCCCACATCTTGGTGACTGCATCTGTCCTCAGGGAGATGGATGGTGGCCTTGCCCTTACCTTCCTCTGCTGTTGAGGGGTTTTCAACTTGAAGGCGGGGTTTGCATGCCCATTTCCAGCAGTGTCACTGACAAACAATGAGAGAAACAAGAGTGTTATTTCCTGGATATTTTTTTCTCCTTTTTCTTTGCTTTATCTTCCATTATGTTTTAAATGAAATTAAAATAATTAGAAGCAAGTATTGACTTCACCAACAAATGCACTAAGTTATTTTCCTTAAAGCCACTGCAATTTCTCTTCTGTTCTGCCACTGAAAGAGGGTGGATGCAAGCAGACAAGGCACAGCACCAATCATTTACCTGAACTGTGGTATCTCCTTCAGAGAGCAGATGGCAAATTTATTCCAGCATTTCAGATAATAGAATAAAAATATGATTCCAATGAGAAGGAGAATGGGAGCCAGGATTGCAAGAATTATCACAACCATGAAAGGACCTGAGGGCAAGAAAGTATAGTTTGTTAAATGGAAAACTCTCTGCTCCCAATCTAACCCAAATCTTTCTGAAGTGCCACCATAGTAGAGTTGGTCCCACTCACCTTCAGGCATAGGGGGACCACTGTCCAAGCTTCCTCCCCTCCCCTGCTTGTTGCAAAATGGGGGGTCCCACCCCTGGTCACAGTGGCAGTTCTTGTTGTTATTGCAGACCTGCAGCAGGAAGACTCGGACACTTCAGTGCCAATTCCTAAGTAAAATGCAAGCTAAAAAGAATTAAGCCTTTGCTGGATAAAGCACTACAGAAGAAACTCTTACTGATACAAATAGAAAGTGAAAAGCCTGAAAACACTTTCTTATCAGGGAGTAAAAGTGATGCCTTTCACTTCCTCAAAAATTCTCTTTCTCAAAAAGATACAGGTCCATTAGCTAATGTGCTACTAACCTGGATTCAGGGAAAAAGCAGCAATTCAAAAAATCTTTCTCTTGCTCTTATCTCTAAACTGAACAAAACAAGCCTTTCCTTCCACCCAATGAAGATTTCTTAATTGGGTTTATTGTTTGGCCTCTCACTATTTATTTTATCATCTAGGAAGCCCCAGGGGGGGCTGATAACTCTGATTAGGGATGTCCTGTGCTAATTGTAGCTTTTAATTTGATTCTGTGGAATAGCTGACAGCTATTCCTACAACTTCATGGACCACAAGAGAGGAAGCAGTCTGGGAATGAAAGAGTGGAGTGAGTCCATCTCCTTGCTGGGTATATCATGTGACCTTCCAAGCTGCTCAGGGAAGCACACATTGCTGCAATGCTACTGCGTTTATCACTCCACTGCTTAACTGCACCATGGGGATGGAGAAATGTGCCAGAAACACTGACAAAAGATACAAAAAATTCTCATCACCCTTTTCTTGCAGAGAACTTTGAGCTAAGCTGTTCCAAATGTGAGTTTTTGCAATGTTTTTTCCCTCAGTAAGTCTGATTTCTTATTTAATTCAGTCTAAACTGGTCTCAGAAGATTTTTCTGTACAGTTGACCCTTTCTGGTTTTGCTCATTGCAATTCATAACCCTCCTGTAGGCCTTCTTAAACCTTATGTCAATGGGACACTCAGACCAGAAAATGCATCAAACATGAAAGGAGTGTACAAATCAATAATCAGGAAGCAGAAGTCTGGAGTGAATCTAAGTCTATCAGAACTGAGCTGAATAGCCATCCACAGGTGAATGGTAGCCCATCCTCCTTCATCTGAAATGGAGATGAAAAGGAAGACACTTACTCCATGCCCGTGGCACTTCTTGCTGCAGCTTTCATAATCAAAGATGAGGGAGGTGTTCTGGCAGCGTCCCTCAAAGCAAACCTGTGAAGAAAGGATCCAAAACCTCAGTGTTAACTCTTTAGATTATGTACCATATTACTGCCTTGTGTTATTTGTGACTTGTGGGGTCCAGACACTTTGGCAATACAAGTAACACCCAGGACAGAACAACAATGAATCCCAAATGTAGAATTGGCCCTAGACTTCATCTGGCAATGACTCAATGTATGGCCTGTAGCATGTGTTCTTCCATTGCTCCTCAGAAGACTTGAAGAAATTATTTTTCAATAAACATAAAAATCCCCTAGAAAGGCATTAGACATAAGAAATGTATGGCTTCATAACCATAGTGTTCTTTCGAGATGGAAAAAGTGATAATCTGAATCTCCCCCTGAGCCATTACAGGCAGGATTGTACCTACATGATGGTTCCCACATTTTGTTCCTGTCAACACCAAGCCAGGATCCAGCAGGTCATTATCCTCATTGTCAGATCCATACACATGGGTCCCTCTGCACCTCAGCTCTGTTCTCTGCAGACGGATAGTTGTGTCTATGGCCACTGCATTGGACTGCAGGGGTTTGGAAGCAGAACTCTGGCACTGGATCTTCCCACATTTGGCATCTCTGGTTTCAAATGAAAGGATGAAGTGATTATTTTTGGTTTGCTGAATGGTTTGCAGGCATCAGCTCTACATGTAAATTAAAGCAGCAGCATTGAGACAATGTTCAATGGCAAAAGAGCAAGCATCTCTCAAGCAACAGTATCTGCTGGGTACTGATGGTATCATTTCACTGTCCACATGGCTAGCTCAGCCTACACAAAATAGAAGACTAAGAAGTTTTTGTCTCAAAAAGCTACATTTTAGCATAAGTATTTGAAATTCTCTGATTGCTTTGAAAAAATATCTACTATATTTCTTTAAATACAAAAGACAAGGAAAATGACAAATTTTCAGTCACAAGGGCTCACTCTAATAGGATGCAACAGAGAAGACAGGGGAGGAGTGAAACCAAAGCATGAATTAGCTTTATCTATTGGCCCATAATTTTGTAATGTATAGAAAAATCTTCTCCAGTGAGAAACTCTTGGTGCCTCTGCTTTTTACCTCATCTCGCACTTCCTGTAGTTGCCATAGATGTCCTTCCCACAGTTCCCATAGATGTCTCCAGCAGCATTAACCTTCTCAAAGCAGGCATCTGGTGCTGGCCTTGCTCCTGCATATAAGAGAGTCACCTGGTTGATCTTGTGGAGTGCAGCACCCCATCTTCCCCCATACCAACCACTAGGTTGTTCTTTTTCTAGGGTGGTTTGAGCATATGAAATTTTTGCTGTCAAGTGAGCAGAGACTTTGCCAATGATAATGGGTGCAGAAGGTTCTACAGACTTACACAAGGTGACTAATAATAGGATGCCATATAATATTGCCTATTCAGAGGGTAATATCTTTCACTGTAACTAGTGTCCTTACCGGGCCCCCACAGCTGCAAGCACTGGTCTTTATAGGTGAGACACATGCCACTGTAGCAATAAGCCTTTCCTCCATCACAGGAAGCCCCATCAATTTTGTAGGAGTTGGGAGGACAAAATGGTGACTCTCCAGTGCAGTATTCTGGGAGATCACAGAGTCCTGATCTTTCCCTGCAGAGAGTTCCTGGAGACATCAGCTAAAAAAAATATAAAGGAAAAAAAAAGAATTATTTCTTGACTCCTTTACAGTTTCACATCTTTGCAGTTGCAGTGTCTCCCTGAAGCTAAGTAAAAAAATCCTGTATGCATCTCTTCATCCACTTTGTCTTAGGTTCTTTAAGGTCAGCAGTGACTCACAGGACTCTAACTTCATTAACTGGGTGAGCTGTGTAGAATCTGGGTTACTAGATCTTCAGGGGATACTGATCTCTCTCCATCTACCATAAGGCAGGATCTGATTTACCTAAGACATTTTTGACAGTCATTCATGTAATCTATTCTTAAACTCTTCCCTGTTAGGGAAGTCTGTTTCAGTGTCTGGTTGTCACTAGTGACATTTTCCTGATGTGTCATTTATGTCTCTTGCTTATGAGTTCACCCTTGTCTTGGTTCTCAAATAAGAAATCTGGGGGTTTTCCTTATTCCATCAGCATTCACAGCTCATCTTAAGTCACCAGTTAAATTAAACAGCTGGAAGAAAGGACCCCCCATAGTTTGATTGTATTCATAGCTGCTGTACGTAAAAATCAGTGAAGAGCTGTTTGCTCCTCTATCCCCTCCATTTTTCAGCTTCACATTTCCACTATCATTATTCCCTCCCCACTTTTAGGAAAACCCAGAGATCCCACCTTGCACTCATGACAGCAGCTGCCTTGGGCACATTCAGCACCTGGCTTTAGGGAGCAGGTACTGGCATTGCAGCAGGGGTTGTTGCACTCCTGTAAGACAGCAAGACACAGCAGAGTTAAAGAATGTTCCAGAACGTCAAAGTGTGAGACTGATGTTGGTGATGAATTAAATGCAAACAAAGTAGCAACCTTCCTTCCACAATAAGCCTGATGATACCCTGCACGTGCTAAATTGCAGAACCTCATAGTCACTCACGTCCTCTGTGGGACTGAGTGGAGACTCAAAGTTGTGCTTGGTACTTCTGGTAAGCCTGGGCTACTGGTCCCAGCTCCCTTTTGTTGTATCAAATTATGGACTTGGAGAAGTAAGAAGCAGTACTAAGATAAGCCACATCCTTATCAAGAATGGAGCTGTAAGTGAAGTGAACTTAAATATGAAATTGCAACATCTAAGATAACTTTTTCTTTTCTATGTGAACTTTTCATCATCTCTCTTCAACTATGGATTACACCACCCCTGAGTTTTGGGATGTGTTGAACTACACAATACATTTGGTTACAGAATCACAGTATGTCAGGAATTGGTAGGGACCTCAAGAGATCATCTAGTCCAATCCCCCTGTTGGAGCAGGAACACCTAGACAAGGTCACACAGGAAGGCATCCAGATGGGTTTTGAATGACTCCAGAGAAGGAGACCCCACAACATAATGAAACCATGGTGTGCACTGAAGCCCAAATAGTTGGATCTGAAGAATTCTTACCTCCACCTCTCCACAGTCACACTCCTCTCCCTCTTCCAAGTAGCCATTTCCACATTTTCTCCCACCATACATTTCTCTGGTATCTGGCATATTGGAGAGACACATCCCTCCACCAGACTGCAGATACTTCTCCAGCTCTTTTCTGTTGCACTGGTTGAACACCTTAGGGAATGGGTGCCTGAATTATAGACAGTGTAGAAAAACATTATGACAGATCTGGGCAAAAAAACTTGTTTAAACCTGCTAAACCCAGATAAGGAAGTCTTGAGGAAACTGGGAACATGACTTTATGTGCATGGGTTTGGCTGCCGTTTCTACGTGACTGAAATATGGAAGTTGTTGTGGTTCCTCATCCAAGATGAGCTCTGGAATCCCTGTGGGTTTCCAGAGTCACTCTTGCTTCCCTTTTCACTGAAAGCCAGCATTTCTTTCATTTAAAACACAGGCTTTCTGTGTCTAAAATGCCCTGAAAGCATTTCTGGTCACTGAAACCAAGCAGTATTCTTAGAACAATGTGCAGTCAATCTGTTTTCATGTCTTCTGACTAAGAAATATAGCTCTATCACCGTGTCTTTTAATAAAAATCAGTTCTTTCCTGAAGCAATCCTTTTTCCTTTCCTTTCCACATTATAGTACACTTTATCTTTTGCCCAAGGTGCTTTAGAATCCCTATCAACTAACTATCTATCTATGTACACATCTCATGTGCAACACAGAAATGAAACCCAAGTAAACCTTTTTATGGTAACGTCACACATGTTCTGGTCACCCCTTTTTCTTCTGTACCTGCTGGCAACAGGGAGTCCAGGCTTTGCAGAAGGATGTGTGCTCTTTAGAGCTCCACTTCTAAATGCTGACAGAACCCTACAATACCCAAAGCCATCTTCAAGCAGAAGTAAGTTCACAGGGAAATGAGCAAATTATTAGAGATACATGAGTCACAGTTTGCCCAGCAGTGTAGAATCATAGAACAGTTTGGGTTGGAAGGGACCTTAAAGATCATTTAGTTCAACCCCACCTGCCATAGGCAGAGACACCTCCCACTAGATCAGACTGCTCAGTGCCTCATCCAGCCTGGCCTTAAACAGCTCCAGAGAGGGGGCATCCACAGTCTCTCTGGGCAACCTGTTCCAGTGTTTCACTATCCTCACTGTAAAGAATTTCCTTCTTATATCTAGCCTAAATCTACCCTCTTCTAATTTACATCCATTATTCCTAGTCCTTCCTTTTTTCTACGAACACACTGGGGCAACAGGCAGCAAAAAACCCACCTTCAGTCTGCATTTCTAGTTTGCACTCCTCCCCAAGGCTCTTCTAATGAAGCCATTTGCATTTCCCTTGAAACTCTGTCACATGAACTCACCCAGTGGCAGAAGCCATGATGCAGCCTCCATCTTGTGCAGGGGTAGTACAGCAGCCAGGTGAATCATGATTCATACCAAAATTGTGTCCCATCTCATGGGCAATGGTAGCAGCAACACCAATGGCATTATCAGAGTGGTCCTGATCAGAAGTTGAAAGAAGCACATCAGCATTTTACCTGTGCACCTCTGGGTCAATTGCAGTAAGCAGCACCACCCATTGCTATATGCAGAAAACATCTACTGAAGGTATTCCTGCCAATCAGCAAGATGAGCTGGAAGCTTTCAGAGGAACTATTTGTGGGCTTTAGGAGGCATCTATCCTATGCATTCACTGCTGATGAGAAACATCATATTTGATATTAGCATTTACTTACCATGTTTACTCCTCCTGACTGTAAATCAGAACACATCGCCATCACGGGTGCCAAGCCTACTGTGGTACCTTGGAAGGGCACACCCCTAAAACCAACACAGAAAGACCATGAGATAGCACCAAAACACTTGTGAAGGCAAGGCAGAGAAAAGCATTCTGTGGACCACGGTTTTATACAGTTGAAAGCATTTTTCTCAAGCACAGGACATTACAGCAGTACCACAAGACCATCAGTCAATCTTGATTTTTATAGTGTTTTGAGAACAAAACATGACCCCTCTGAGCTTTGCAACTAGACACAAAAGAATATTTCTGGCTCCTTCTTTTGGTTCTCTTTGTGAATACTTAATTTGCCTTAAGCCAGCTATTTACTGGCTTGGGATTCAGGGACTTGACAGAGGGCTAGATAACACCTTTGAGGTACAGCCATGCCCAGCTCCTGTCCACTGAGCTGGAATTCTGCACCATCCCTATAAGCACACTGGGAATGGGAGTCCGGGAAATTTGTTCAGGATATGACTAGGTAAAGATAAAATACAGCAATATTAAAGGAGAAAAAAACCCAAAAAATTCCAACTAAACAAAACAAGGGAAAAGGCAAGGCATCTCTGAATTTTGTTTCTACAGGTTTCTCCTCTGACTCACCACTATTTACTGATGGATGAATTACCATGGGAGAAGTAAGAAGGTCTCAGAGCTGCTGCAGATCTTTCTTCCAATGACATCTGTGTTGCTGGCCATAGCTACCAACCCTCATGAGATCAGTAGGATGAGTCACAGATCATCAGCTTGCTCCCAGCCCTGTGTCCCCTGTGTCTCAGGAGGATGAGTTAGGAATGAATGCCTTCTGCAAAGGGCTAAACCCCTCTTGCTTATGGTTCAGACTTTCTTGAATTCATAGATGTGCCTGATCATGTGCAGCTGCTTGTGATGTGCACACACAATAAAGCTGAGGCACTTTGGTGCTTGTTTATTAAGGCCACTGCATAGCTGGGGACCTCCACTTTTCCCAACATGATTGTGTTCTGGTTGCCAGAGCTTAATTCCAGCTGAGTAGGCTCTACATAAATCTGCCACCCAAAAGGACATAATCTTCCATACTGATTTCACAACCTGCTTGACAGAAACAGGTTATTTCAGGAGGAATAAACTTACGTGATTAGTTGTGCATTATCATGTTTTCTGTGCAGCCGCTCCTTGCTGCTCCAGGCCAGGAAAGACTTCAGGGTGGAGTAGGGATTCTCAGATACATCACATTTATTCCAGTTACTCCAGATCTCCAGCCCCACCAAGGCAATCCGGATATTTAGGGATCTGTAAAACTAAGGTACAGGAAGGGAAGGAGATGACAAAATGAGCACCACTAATTTATTTCATTGTATTTTAAATCTTGAATACAGACCTCACTAAACAGTACTACTGATACACAAGCCCAGGGAAGATGCTCCCTCTGGAAATACGTTGCAACTGAGTGTGCTACCCACAAACCTAAACCCCATTGAACTAGAGACACCAAACCTTTATTTTTAAATGAATGACAAAGACATAATCTAGAGAAACAAAAAAACACGGAGACTGACATCACCTTTATCTTTAGGTTTGTCAAAACTCCTGAAAAGAAGAAGGAAATAATCTGCTGCCCATGTCAAGTACAAATAGGACAAGTTTCCATGCAAGGGGGAATGAAGGGACTGGTAGGATTTTAAGGGAGAAGGGGAATCTGAAGGGAGTAGATTAGAAAAGCTGTGACATTGACTTCAGCAGCAGGAGGTACCACTGCAAGGGTGACATCTGAAGGCCTCTTTCACCTCTACTTGCCAAGATTTCTACAATTTCAATTGAATACCTTAGCACCTTGTCAAAAAGCAATATTTAGGTAACACAGTTACAGAGGCGCATTAAAACACAGAGATACTCATCCTGGCTCCAAAGTAAGGCATGGAGATTACTTCACTCTGCCCCTGACATCCACCTACATTGTTCCTTAGATGCTCTCCCTTCCCAAGTCACTGGGAAGCACTAGACAAACATCTTTCTCCCTCCCATGATGACAGTCTTCCTCTGTCACAATTAAGTCTTTGGTCTTTGTTTTCCTCAGTTCATGCAGAGCTGATCTCACCTTATCTACATAATTAGCAGCCTCCACTAATTTAAGCCTTGTTGCTTCAGTGTTGAAGTGATGCTTCTGAAACTGAACAGAACAAACATGTCAGACAGCACAAAGGCAAGCAGGAAGAGATGAAATACACTAAAACAGGTCAGGTTACTCTGGGAGTAAAAAGGTAACCAACAGGCTACAGCCTGAAAGCTTCCTTTCACTACACATCTGACTACAAGCCCACCCATACGTGTATATTGAGAATTCCTTCTTGGCATCCCACTGCAACAATATTACTCAAGTGGTGGCAGTTGCTCAGGGAAGCAATCCAAACTTATCAGAGCTGCCAGGGGCTGACAAAGAACAGATAAATTCCCAGTAATATCAATGGTAACATGACTTCATGTCTGTGGTCAAGGCTGTCACAGTGCTCATCCCATCTCACTCACTCAATGAATTTGCCTATTTAAACCACCTGGCAATTAAGGAGCTAATTTTAGCAAACTGTTTGATTCAAGGAATAAAAGTTGCAAAATGTTTAGAGTTTTGTTTGATGGATGACCAAACCTGGGACTTTTCTTCTAGCAAGGGAGAGAGTAAACACAGAAAGGGTAGTTAACACCACCACTGCTGGGGTGTGCAGCCCAGCTTGACTAATGAAATGGTGAAAAACATATGGCACTTCCTGGGTATAATGTGTTTTCTCATAGTTTCCTTAGCATCCTGCTGCCTAATAGAGAAAACTGAAATAGGTTTTGCCTCTTTAGTTTTGTTCAGGATAAATTATAGCCCAGAGCTATAACTATTGGAGTTTAAAGTTGTAAATAATGAATGGGACCAGCCTGACTCCCGTCTGTGCTGGAGATTAGATGATTAGCAAAACACAGCATGTTTTGCACTGTCAGTAAGTATGCCTGGCGTGCTGTCCAGGCTGGGGATGGGGGAGGGACTGATGGCTTCACTGGGTCATTTCCAGTCCTATTCTATGATCTAGAGTGTTGAAAATGTCTATTTATATATTTGCTACCAGCTCAGACCAGCGCATAACTGTGGTTATCTTATTTGGAGATTAAGTGTACTGCAGTGTTCCACACACATCATTCCTGGAAACCCCCAAGACACCCAAGGGCTGATGGCAACCTCTCCCACTAATAACCAGGGCCAGTCACTGGTGCTCTGAGAGGCAAGAACTGACCCCAAATCCTAGTCCCTCAAACAAACTGCAGCCTGCATCCCTCTCCTGGCCAACAGCAACTGATGGTGGCAGCAGACAAGTCATGGCTGCTAAACCAAATGTGACCAAGATACAGCTCTCCCTGACTGCAAGTAGGGGAGGGAACATTGGGGTGAGAGGAGAAAAGGTGCTAAGCTCCATCTGCCCTCCTTGCCCCAGGGCATGTTGCGGGTGAGATGCTCGCTCAGGGCCCAGAGTTCAGTTGCTATAAACATGGTCACTTTTCTTACCTCTGCATAATCAGCCACTATCAGAAGCTCCACATACTTTGTAGCCTGCAGAGTATCCCGTTTCATCTGCAGGAACAGCACACATTATTTCCATAAATCCCTCAAGAAACACTTAGTACAAGCCATTTTCCCCAGTTTGTATTTCACTAGCCATTCATCTCACCCCGTCATACACACGAACCTCCAGATGAGATTGACTTTCAACAAACAAGTAACATAAGTCAGTTTAACTCCAGTAAGTGCCCATGTGCCTGTCCTCAGCCCACCTTCTGTTCATGTTTCTGATGCAGAAAATCATGCAGGAACAGCTACAGCCCAGATTCCATACACTACATAATGTTCCAGTTTACCTGCTGGAGCCACTATTTGGATACCAGCCTCCTAGTAAACCTTTTAAGTATTCCTCTTCATTTCACTTTCTGATCTATGCTCCTTAGGTTTGAAATCCCTGGAAAATTTGGAGTACCATGCATGGACAGTCTGAGCCCAGCTTACCCTCTGGTGAGGTGGTTTCATCCCAGTTGTGAAGTCCCTGAGCCAGTCTTCAGCTATGTCCTCAGTGCCCTGGTAGCCACAGGCTCCTCTTTGCAACTTCAAGTCATCCAGTCTGTAGATCAAGTGCTGATTTGGACTGTCAGGAATGGGCTCCAAGATGTAGCTGGAATTGTTGCTCAGCACGATAAGTCCTCTGTTGAAACAGGAAACATTAAGAGGGAAAGTTAATTATCATCACAACAACTAGAGACAAATCCTTCTGTTGCTGAGTTCCCATCTGACCCTGGCAAGGCACTTATCCTTACCAGAACATTTAGTTCATTAATAAAAAGGATATGGATATTTGAGTTCAGAGAGGGGAATCCCTGAGCTTGCTTATATTAAAATCTAATCAACAGGTCTCAGACATGCGATTCATGTGCTATTGGAGCACGTGCTGTAACCTGATAAATAGTGGGTTTTTAAACAGAGATCTTTTCCTTTAGGGAGAGTGGAAGCTTTTCAACAAAATGAAGAAATTTGTCTTTAACCAAGCTGGCCTAAAAATACTTGAAAATTTTGCTTATCAACAGAAAATGACACAGTTCTCTCTGGGATCTGTACTTGGACACCTGGTTCTGGCTTTCTCAATGAGCACATTATAGCCAGGAGAACTGTAATCTCCCATATTTGATACCCACAGGAACATGGTGTGGCTTGACAGGACTGCTCTGCAAAAGCTCAGAGTGAAAACAGCCACATGTGCTCAGGTTCTGTGCACTTCTGGAAATCAGAAAACAACATCCAGGAGTTGCTAGCACAGGGCTGGCAGCTCAAGGGTGCAGTGATGCTACTGCCTGTGCACACTGAGACGTCTCTATGATCTCTACAGCTCAGAAGGCAGAGCCTAGGAAAGCACAGGCTGACAGAAGCAGGGCACACCTGTGACTGCTTTTGCTCTTGGATTATTCATTGCACTTCACAGGTGGTTGCACTGTCCTGTTTATCTCCCTGGGCCCTTTGGCTTGTGCTACATTCTCTGAAGATGTCTTGAGTTTGCTTTGGCATGGGCTTTTTCCTGACTGGAGCCAGTCCCATCAGCACAGCTCCCCATCACTGCTCAAGAGCAGATGACCACTAATATCAATAAATCCCATGTGGTGTTTTAGAAACAAACTCTGAGAATGTGTAGATGAATGCAGCTCCTCAGTTGCAATGAGCTGTTTCATTTACTCCTGCTGAGGATACGTACGCTCTTCTCCTGCCAAAAACTCCATTACTTCCAAAGCAAAGGTTTTAAATGCATAATACAAACGGCTCCAGCACCACCCAGGGAGAAAGCAGAGAGCTGGGCTGATGGTCCAGACTTGAAGACTGCCCCAAGACACACACAAAAACTTGCCAGCTAAGACAGAGTAGAAGGAGCTGCTTTCTGCATTAGTATCGAGCCTTGGGCTGGGACGTGGCAAGTTCTACCCCTGTCTCTGTATGGGACGTTGTCCCAAGTCATCAACAAGAGTCTTTCCCTCCAATGGACTCTTGAGTCAAACTCAATTATTGCACAAGTCCATGCTGCCACAAGAAACACGGAAGGAGTCTAGGAGCTGGCTAGGAAAACTCTCCATTTCCCCTGATAGGCTCTCTTTTCTGCCCAGAACTCTTGCATAGGAAGCATTTGAGACATGGTCTATCTTCCCAGAAAGAAATACAGCAAGCAGGCTACAGGGGAGCAGAGCTCATGTGGCAGCATGTCCAAGAGCCAGGCAGAGGCATTCCACAGAATCACAGAACATCAGGGATTGGAAGAGACCTCAAGAGATGATCTAGTACAATCCTCCTGCTGGAGCAGGAACACCTACACCAGATCACACAGGAAGGAATCCTGGTGGGTTTTGAATGTCTCCAGAGAAGGAGACTCCACCTCTCTGGGCAGCCTGTTCCAGTGTTCTGTCACCCTCACTGTGAAAGCTTTTTCTTATATTTCTGTGGAACCTCCTGTGTGCCAGCTTGCAACCATTTCCCTTAGTTCTATCAATGGAGGTCACTGAGAAGAACCTGGCTCCATCCTCCTGACACTCACCCTTTACATATTCATAGACATTAATGAGGTCACCCCTCATCCTCCTCTTCTCCAAACTAAAGACACTCAGCTCCCTTGGCTGTTCCTCATAAGAGAGACACTCCAATACCTTCATCATCTCCATGGCTCTGCACTGGACTCTCTCAAGCCTGTTTTTCTCAAACTGAAGGCCCCAGAACTGGACACAATACTCCAGATGTGGTCTCACCAGAGCAGAGGAGGAGAACCTCTGCTGACCTACTGATTACACCCCTTCTAATACACCTGGGATGCTATTGGCATTCTTGGCCACAAGGGCATATTGCTGCCTCATGGTCATTCCCACATCTCTGGCACGAGCAGGCACTTACCGCAGTCCTTGGCATGTGCTGAGCACCACGCTGGAGTGCTCCCAGCCCCGAACCACCCCATGGTAGAAGCAGTGGTCCTGGAAGGGAGACAGAAACAGGGTTGACAATGCAGTTTCAGGATAGATGAATGCCACACCCAGGCATCACTGATTCCCATCTCAGCACTGCAGATACTCCAGCAATTGTTCTCTTTCCACTGCATTTGGCAGTCGGCTATCACAGCTCAGTCTCTGTCAGTGCATCAAAATTTGGCCTTTCAACTGCTTGTGCAGTGCATCAAACAGTTCCTTGTTGTCAGTAAAAATTAAGAGCTTTGAATCCCCAAGGAAGCAGCTTGGATAGCTGCAGCATTAAGGCAGATCCAAAGCTTTCTGCCTGTAACAGGAGCAGTCTATCAATGGCAGCTGGCCCTGTGTCAGGCCCCAAAGGACATGCTTTCAACCCCAGAGAGGGTGATGCCATGGACAGCAGGGAAGTCCCTGTCTGGGGGCTCTCAGCAAAACAAAGGCAGCCTCTGGCAGGGACAAGGAGGCTTTGGGATAGAAACGCCAACACATTTATCACATCCTTTCCCCTTGCCCTCTGGCAGTATCAGTAAAGATGATTTCATGGGGTTTTTATCACTTAGTTTTGCATTGCAACCAATGGCATCTTTGTGCCACTGCAGCAGGAATCAGCCAAGGCTTGTGTGAGATCAGTAATTCATCATTTTTACTGAACAGGAGCCAACTTCTATGGACTGGTTTTCCCAAAGGCTGAGAATGTCCACAGCATGGAATACTTGGTGGCAAAACTAAAAGCATGAAAACGAGCAGCAGGAGGAATAAACGATTCCACAGCAGCCAGAGAGAAGTGATTCTGGAGGCTGACCTGTACTCTCATATCAGAGTTCAAGCAAACCAGTATGTTTTTACCATTGCTGGCAGATGGAGATGCTTTCTTGAAAGCAGGTTAGAAAGCTACAGTGGGTTCAGCTTAAAGCAGACTCATGGCTACTAAGAGAGGCTCAGGAGAAATAAGGTCACCCTCTGCTCTGAGCCCCTGGTCTACCCTCCAAGCCACAGTGGGGAAAGTGGTCTCTGCACTCACCGTGTGGGTCAGAGGAGTGCTCTTGGTTTCTCCAGTCTGGCTGTAATGAGTCTCAGTGTAGCCTGGTGCAAAGAGGTCCCTGCAGATGGGGCAGGAAGAGAAAAAGACAACAAGACTTTTCTTTAGATTTGTATTTTTGCTTCCTAAATGTGCTGGAAAATGGGTCAGATCCAGCTCTTTCTAAGTCAGCACTTGTCATCTGCAAGGTATTTGTTAATATGTGTCCCCAGGGGGGCAGTGGCTAATGGCTTCCTGGCAGTGCAGGAGCCATCAAAGCCACTGCTAGACCAGCACTCCAGGCTGTGCATCCCAGTGCAGAGCATGCTGTGGTGGCAGGGGGTCAGAAAGTGGAAGCAAAGTTGACCTTACCACATCCATCTTCTGCTGCCCTGTCAGGAACTGAGCACTTCTCATGGATTACACGCATTTTATAAAGGACGCAGCAAGCCACTTTCCTAAGTGCTCTTTTAAGCCATTTATTAAATAAAAGAACAATAAATGAGAGTCTGTCACTGAGCAGAGCTAAGATACTGAGATTCAGCTCCAATAGCTGCAAAAGAACAGCTCAATTTTTACGTGAAGATTTAAAAAAAAAAAACAGAAACCCAACATCACTATTGTCCTTTAATGGGTGCAAGTCTCTGTGCAGAGTTTCCTTTACTATTGTAGAGTTATGCCCCAGATATACTGAGATTACACTCAGCACACCAAGTCCACTGTACCAAGCACAACACAGGCCAGTCCAGGCACATCTGGGCACTGATGCAATTTCTCAGCTCAAACCCAGGCTCTTCCCAGTGCCCAAATCTGAGTACAATTTTCAATCAATCTGCATCTGCCCTACAGCTTCTGCCCAAAAACTGATTTGCATCTTTGTCCAAGGAAAGCACCAATTCCCCAATCTGAAGTTGTTCATGTTATCCTCATACAACAGTATTCTCCTTGTCTTCAAACCACAATCAGACCAAAAGTCTATAAAAGGCACTCCTGTGCACTGAATAGTAAGCATTTTGATTTGCTTCCAGAGGAAACAGCTTTCCCCTTCTTTTTAAACATCTGCATTTGCTAAACAGTGACATAAAAAAGTACAGCAAGTCAAAATTTGGGCCAAACTGAAAAGGTCATATCCTGTGTCCATCTCAGCAGCAGTAAAATGTAGATTTAAAACAGTTTTAAAACAATGTGGTCTCATTTCCAAAAAAAACTGGAGAAGGATCACAGAACATGCCCCATGTATGAAACACACTTCTGCTGCAACCCCGTGGTGCTGTTGGGCCACCAAAGTGCCACATCTGCCATGGGGTTGCCATGTGCATCCAGGGCAGTGTGTTGCCATCAACACTGCAGCTGCATTTCATTTCTTCTGAACCCCTACTTAATGCTCTTCATGCACCAGAGTTGGGAACTGTGAGCTGCAAGAAAGGAGAAAACTTTTCTTCTTTGCTTGGTTTCTTTGAGAAAGCTGCATGAGAAACGGAGCCAAAGATTTTTCCATCTGCCTCAGTTTTCGGTGTGTGGCAGTCAGGTCTAATTGACTTCAAAGCCTGTGTTTGAGTAAGGGATTGGGTACTCGTGTTATCTAATTAAATTAGGTCAGAGCAGCAGGAAACACAATGTTTTATCAGGGTGTTTGAAAGGGCTTCGCCCATCCGGCATCCAGAGGCACCTGAACAAGTACCAGAGGTGGCTTAGTGTCAGACTAAACTGTTGTGTTTCACAGCATCAGATGTCAGGATTGCAACAGCCTTTACCTCTGCTCTCAAAGTTCACTGCAGCCCAGGAAGACTCATTTTGTTTCTTTCTGATGAGTTAGTTCTCATCTCCATGTCCTGACAGAGATCAGAAGGGGAGATTGCTGCCCCTCTAAACAGAAGATAAGCACAAAAGCACCATTCGGGCTGAATAAAAACCCCTTCATCTCCCTGCCTGCAGCTAGAAAGAAATGTTTAATCAACAGATTGCATTTACTTGCAGGAAATTGCCTTGAGCAATGTGCTCTGGCAGGTATCTGGTCTGTGTTAGAGACTGTCATCTCCAGAGCAGACACCAAACCAGTGAGCGTCTCCCCAGTGCTACTGAGGCCAGAATTAGACACACAGGCCATGATTTCCAGTAGCTGAGGCTTGCACGGCCTGCTTGTTTCACTCCCAAAAAAGCATGCTTATGTTTTCTTCCTTCCTTCTTTAGACTTGGAAAGCTCTGAATTTGCTATGAATAGCTATTTTATCTCTCTTCCAGCACCTCCCATCAAACCCCTCAGAGCTTTGACTCTGGTCCAACTTCAGGGCCAAGCTGGGCTGTGCTGAGCACCAGAGCCTGGCACACCATGATGCCACATATCTCACTGCTTCGAAACATCTCTTCCTATCTGCTGACTCAGGCTTTGCCCATTTCTGGGGTGGATTAGGGACATGCCTGAATTTTTATTGGTGTTTATGCAGCTGCTGAGCTCAAAGCAAGCATCACCTGGCTGAGCAGAGCAATAGTGGAATTTTCAAGCTTCTATCCACCAGTTGACTCCAATCCTACACTGCAAGCTCTCACAAAGTCCAGCTTCTCATTCTGAGCTCTCTTTTGAAGGCCCTTCCCCTCGATAGCACAGGGGAACCCTGAGCCTCCTGCAGCACAGATGCAAAGGGCTGTCATGGTGTGCAGTGGGGAGGGCAGGAAGGAAAGAGGAAAACCAACAGGACATCTTGCAACATCCTCAGGGTGCTGTCACTCTTTGAGCCTGAGAAAGTTCATTCCCAGCCCAGCTCACTTCCTCAGCTACCATCAAGTTTTCCAATGAAATTGTAAGTAAATTTTAAAAAGCAGCCACCCTCTGTCTCAGAGTACACCAGAGTTATCAGCCAGTCTTGCCCCTCTTCTCCATGTGTACCAGTTGTTGCATGAACAGGCAAGATCAGTGGGACACAAGTACCCCAAAATTTTTCATCATTTCAGGACAGAATACTGCCAGGCTGATAGCAGGGGAGTCCAGCCCTACAAAGTACTGACAGACCTCATTCACTGTTTCCAGAGTAGCACAGAGCTCATCTCCCCTTTGGAGAAGGAAAAACCTGATCTTTCTTCTGATGGTGCAGTGACTACCTCTCTTTCCAGCAGTTCAAGGTGAAACTGATGAAGTCTGGATACTACAAAACATTGTTTAAAGGTTTCTGAAGTTCAGTCAGGCAGTTGGCAAATTGCTAGCACACATCTTCTTCCTAAAAAGTAGCATGGAGTCTATCATTAGAGGAGTTATCACATAAAGAATTAATCAAGTCAGAGAAAAGGCTGGTTTTGGATGTGAGATAAGGCTTCATCACAGCTGCAGCCATGTGGGGCTGCTTGAGGGCAGAGTAAGCTACACACAAGTGCTCAAGATGTTCTAGAGAAGCCCTCACACCTTTTGAACAGTGTTTGCTTTTGGCAAGATCAGCCTTTCCCCAAAATCTGGGTCAGCATCCAACTCTGTGTGGAATAGCCTGCTCTTGGCAGAATTTGTTCCCCACAAAGCCTTGGGAGCTGGGCTAAATACAAGCAAGGAAGCCAAACAAAGGAAGAGTGGCTGGGCGCCATAATGTACAGATGGCTGGAGACTGTTTATGCTGGTGACCGACATGGAGTGATCTTGGTCCTGCTCCAGCCCATCAATGATATCATTGTTTGAAACAAAGCCCTCCTCCTAGGAAGGATCTGCCTTGCAGAGCTGACACTGTGGGGCAGCTTGGCTATGCTTCTCCACATACACTCACCATGCCAAGGAGGTCACATCCTTCACACGTGAGCCAGTGGTCCTCAATGGTAGAGGCAGATTGAGGTCATGGGGCAAACTCGAGCTTCCTTAGCAAGCAGCTGCCCCTCTGCCACTTGGGGACAGTGCAAGAGCACAGCCTCCAGCTCATCCAGCCACCACAGAGGAGCAGCTATTGGAGAAGGGCTACATGGCACTCCCAAAAACAGCTGAAAGAAAGCTGGGGCCACCCTCCTTGCATGACCATGTTTGCTTGAGGGAATGCACATGTCCCAGCTCCTCTGAAGAACCTCATCCCTACTTTCCTGATAAATGGGAGCAGTTTTCTTTCACCTGTGAAATATCACTCATAAGCAAAAGTCTTGGAGATGCTCAGAGACCATCACAGCAGGGGATACAAAGCAAATATGCTCAGTACCACCAGCCAGAGATCACCCATGGGCACTGAGGAGGCCTCAGTGGCACATTAGTGCTCTTGCTAATTGGAGCAAGGATTTTCTTATAACTTGATCCCATGAGCAACTTTATCTGGGTTCATTTTGCAGAGGGGATTGTCTGCATGAACAGCTGCCAATTTAAAATCACTCACAAGTATCTCAGAGAAAGACATTTTTTATTTCCTCCCAAAAGCTAAATAGTCCATGAAGCCCTCATGAGAAACACTGATTTTTAATTTTTCAGTCATGGGATCAAGAAAATTGAAGCCTGAAATCTCTCATGTCTCTTTCCCTATCCCATTCCTCAAATCACAATACATCTGTCCAGACAGGCTGCCAGTATCTGGGGGTGGAGGGAATTGATTCTCCCAAGTTTAGACATCAGATTTTCATCTTCAGTTTGTGGTCCCACTCCAGTGCCTTTCAACAGAATCCAAGTAGGGCAAGAAGGGGAATTTGACCCCTTACCTCCCAGATGCTTAACTGTTCCCTAAAGTCAGAATTTATTATTGAAACCTGGAGTGACCCCATCTTGGACACTACCAGCACACGACTCCTCACAGCACAAGTAGGCAAGCCTACTTTCTGTATCTACCACTAATGGGAAACTGGAGATTTCACCTCTCTGGAATCCTCTAAGTAAAATCTGACACTCCATTAAGTCCCTGAAATCCAAATTCTTGGTGTCAGTGAGTCTCATCCAGACAAATCCTAGAGCTCTTAAGCTCAATTCCTCAAGAGCTTTTGCTGGTATATCTGGGAACATGTTTATTGTGTGAATAGCAGTGGTTTGGAAGGAAAACATAGTTTCTCAGCTATTGAGTTGGAGCTAAACTAGTCATTTGTAAGGCCTGGGAAAGTATCATAAGCTAAAGACCCTCCATACCCTTTTTGCCGTCCACATCATCTGTGACTGCATAAATCATGGTACAGGACCCAAGCAAAACCTGTTACATAGCCCCTTAGTTTACCTATGGGAACCATAAAAGTTGCCTGGAAGGAAAAAAGAAACCAAATAAATGGCAAACATGGCAGATAAGGAGTCAGGGAGCAAAAGATTTAAAAGGCTTCATTTCTTCACCTCTCCTACCAACCCCACACAGAGAAATCACTGAATATCCCAAGAGAATCAGGAGGCTGAAAAGCAGCTAGGGTTTTCCAGGTCCCAACCCTGTTTTTCTGATGACTGCAAGAGACAGCAGAGCAAGATAAACTCAATTTCCCTCCTTTCGTAACCCTTACCCCCTGTGCAGGAAGCCCATTAGACACTGATGATGTGTAGCCCATCAGTGGAACAACCTTCCATATCCTTCCTTCTCAGAGGAAGGCAGCGACCTCCCCTCTTCACCACTCAGTTGGTAGAAGAGGCTCTGGAAACCAGCAAAAGCAGGAAATGGTGACACACGAGTGACATATAGATTTCTCAGGCTGCTGAGAGATTCAAACAACTGGAGCGCTCATTGCCTTCCCAGGTGGAGCCAGGAGAGATTGGAAGTGATACTGTTTCTTATCAGATCTAGTTGCCTAAAAATACCTACTTGGATGACCCCCAAGACTAGACCAAATGAGCTTTAGACTTCCTAGGCAGTGTCCTCAGCTAATTGCTGCACATCTTCACTGGGGCTCTGCTGTCAAGTGCTCCACACCATCAGGTCTGCTGTGGGCAGGCAGCAGCCAAAAATGTGCATCTAAAACAGATAACCAAAATACAGACTAATGCCCTGAGCTGTCCACAGGATTCACCTGCAATCAGGGACATTCACTGGAGGCGATTTCTCCTGCAGAAGCCTCCACTTCCTCTTGCAGCCTTTCACAAGTTTGTTGTCTCCACGAGAGAAACAAACAAAAAGTCTTGTTGATCCTTTTCCTGCATCCAGGCTAGAGAACAACTTCTATGATAGTTCCTTCTGCACAAGTATGAGCTCTCCCCCTTGCCAGATAGAAAAGTCTTGCAGCAGGCAGTGCTGCCACCCACACTCAGAGCCTCTCAGCATCCCCTCTCTGCTTGGCCAAAAATGTTTTTATTAACAAATGCCTTCAAAGAAAAAAATAAATAAAAACACTTTTCATCCAAAGTTTGCAACTCAGATTCTTCCATTCCTAAGCTCCAGCCAAATTTAAAGCTGCTTTATAGGCATCTCTCCATATATTTATTGTTTGTGCAGCGTTGAGCTTTCCAATCCCACAGCTGCAGGACATGGGCTTGAGTCATTTAAAACAAGCCTGAGTGGTTTGGGGGATAGACTTTTGTCATTACTCAGAAATGTTAACTACTGTGGTGAACTCTGCTTGGAACTACAGTGTGGTTCCACCTTCTTAACAAATGTCTAAGCCAAGTGGTGAGGCTGCCAGATCAACCAAGAGTAATACCAAGAACAGTTTGAGTAGCTTGGCATACCTCCTTTCTAAGTGTCACATCCCAAAATGACCCCGATGATGGCAATCTCAACTAGGACCTCAGGCTCCTCTTCAGATAAGCAATATCAGAGGTGAGCTCCTGGTGCTGGGGAGCCTCTCCCTGAGAAACAGGAACCCAAGAAGCCAAGCTGGGCTCTACCTCACTGTACACGTTGACAAGAAGTGGTTTTCTTTGACTCAGAGGTTGTTTATAGCTGCTGCTAACAACAGCACCCACAGGAGTATGAGGGACTTCATGTTTTTGTTTGCTTCATCATTTCTCTTTTAATTTGAGACACCAAAACTATTTCTGCACCTTCATAAGTCTGTGCAAAGTGGTGGCTCTCCAGAGCCTCCCATACCTGAAGGGAAAGGCTGGGGTAGGATTTCTTAATAGGTTATGTGATGTCAGGACTAGGAATAACAGACGTAAATTGGAAGAGGGTAGATTCAAGCTAGATGAAAGAAAGAAATTCTTTACAGTGAGGGTGGTGAGACACTGGAACAAGTTTCCCAGAGAGGTTATGGATGCCCCCTCCCTGGAGGTGTTTAAGGCTAGGCTGGACAAAACACTGAGCAACCTGGTCTATGCTACCACCTTTCTTGAACAAGGACTTGAAGCCTGGCAAGACCTCCCAAGTGAAGCACTGCTGTCTGTGAACCATTTACAGAAAATAAAAATACCCCAAACCACTTGCTGTATTTCATCAGCCCTGGCAAGGTGACTCTTGCTGTAGTGGAAGTATGTGTGTATATACCCCAGTGAATGAAAATGCATTTCAGGAAATAAGCACAATAGAAGCCCTCTATCATTGTAATTCTGTTTACTAACACCAGCAATGAGCTTGTCTGCACTGGAAATAGCACGGCACCGCTCTGGCAAAGCACCTGGAGGTTACATCATCATGCTCAGAGAGCAAAAATGGGTTAATTCAGCAAGGATCCTTTCCTTTACTGTGCCAGAAATACATTCACCTTTGCAGAGTGAGTGCAGAATATGGAAGACCTGACAGTTCTTCCGCCAGGAGGGAGACCCTAGCAGCACCACCAGTTGGTTCCAAGGTCTAGCTCACGGACTGTCATCACCATCTACTGTTCTCAGCAACAGCCATTTCCCCTGCATCAGGCAGGACTGAGGTGGCTGTGTTTATGCTGCCTGGTTCTTCAACTTCTTTATTTTCCCAGCTGGGAGATGCCAAAACACACAGAATTTATTGCTGTTTCTGTTTAGCTCCACACAGGTGCTCAACTGCCTGGGAGAACGCAACCAGCTTTTGCAGCTCTGAAACTCTCAGTTACTTATGTGGCCTATAAAGGAAATTTCCTTTTTGCCTTTCAGCAGCCATCAGATTTCTTTTCACTGCAGACGATGCCAAGAAAAACTTGGTTTTCCTCCAACATGCCCCAAACATCATTTAGGTTTATGCACTGCCATCAGAACTAAAGATCTTCTGACACTTGAGTCTTTCAGGAGAAAAGCTGAGCCCCGTGCTCTGTAGCTGGACTGGCCATACAATATATTCAAAATATAACCAGGGTTATTATTTCAAGGATATTATTCCCACTGGAAATTAACACACTTACTGGGCAGAGAGACTCTGGAACAAGCCTGCAGATCAAAATCCTTCTACCTACCTTAAGCTTCTGCAGCTTCAGCTCTATTCAATACACATCACACCCTTTGATATCATACAGAGTTACTGTATTGTGCTTGAGAAGAGGTTCCATTTCAGTTAGTGCAATAGCATTTTTTATCTACTTTAGCATGATGGGCTCTAATGGAACTGAAGCTCTTGGATCATTTCACCTTGGAAACAAAGCAGGGCCTCTTTGGACCACAGCAAATTAAATCCTCAATGAGTCACTCTAATGGTAAATAGTAAGCACTTCAAATCAGAAATATTCTCTAGTTAATACAGTAAGAATTATGATGCAAAACTAAGTTTACACACTGAGGCTCAGGTCACTGTCTGTCTTTTGCTGACAAAGCTCTGTTACTGTCAGCAATCCTTGTGGGAGCAGGACTCAGACCTGGAATAACCTTGAAATCCACAAAAGGACTTCCTCATCCTGTCTTTATGTGCTGAAGACTGTGGAGGTTTTCCTGTTGACTTCACTGTAACTCTCATTATTTCAGTGAGATCCACAATAAAAGCCACAAGCACTCTTACCTGTTTTTCTCCAGTTCCAAGATGAGCTCCTGGCCTTCTGCCTTCACCTTAACTTCAGCTCTGAATGGGTGCTGCATGCAAAAGAGATGGTGCCTGTTACTTATATGCCATCCTAATGATTAACACATCCAGACACAGAAATTGTTACTCTGAAAATCACAGCCAACCTTAAACTACTCCTCATCTTCCTCCCACCTTCAGATCTGGAGCAGTGGGGAAGGGAAGGGACAAACCATGGTGGCTCCCAGCTTCAGACACACTACTAAAGCCCCACAGCACTGCCATGCAGAGCTGAGATGCAGGATAGGCAAATACATACACTAAAATGAACATTTAAAAAAAATAATTAAAGAGACTGAAAATTTCTTGTATGATACAAGATGCCTTCTTCTAGTATATGTTTCCTTCTAAAATATGCTTTCTAGAAGAACAACTAGAATGACTCCAGTTTTGTCTCCCTCAAAACAGAACCTCTAGCTAAGGTCAGATGAGGATTTCTAAGTCTGAGTGCTTTCTCAAAAAGGAAATGGATTAATAAACTTCCCAGAAGAAAAATAATCCATTTGATAAAAACAGACTTCTCAGTTCAGCTGCAAGAGAAATAGATAAATAAAATAAAATAATGAAAACTGGTGAGTTTATTAACCTGCCACATCTCCTAATTTGGCCTGGGAGGGTATTTTACAGAACAGAAAATAAGAAAGCAAAATAAAGCCAGGGTGACTCAATAAGATGTTCTGGTGAAAAAGCTGTCAGCCTAGGGAAATGCTCACTTCCTACTTTATCAATTTCATCAGCTCCCTGCTTGTATTCTGGGGTTTGCTCATCTTCCTTTCAGTTCTCCAGGACACAGCATCAGGCCCACACATGTAATGCAAAACAAGTTAATGCATTCAGTGTATACAACAACAGCTAATTCCAAAGTGCTCAATATATCTCAACTGTTGAGTAAATCCCAATTAGACTTGCCTTGCCAATAACTGGGTGGGTCTGAGGGTCTCTTCACAACTGTTGTGGAAACATCACTGTTACTAATAACACTCTCCCTTCTCCTTCAATAATCCCACTGCTCCAGAGTTCATCAATTTCTTTGTAGCTGAAATATCCCAGCTGTAAGCAAACTTTACTAACACCGGTTTTAGAGCCAACAGGAACTTGCCTGAAACAAACTGAGTAAGACCCCTGAGACCCAGCAGATTTGTATAAGGGGAAATACTGTCCAGATGTATTTGCAGCATTATGAACACTACAGAAAACCAAAACATCCAGACAACACTGCAGGGACATTTTAAAGACAATTAAGATCATGAAAGAGTCACTGTAGCTTCTTTGGTTTGGTGCAGTTTTTTTGTATGACCAATAAATTCATAAAATCTTAGGCAGAGGGCACCACTTAAGGGGAGAAGCCATGATTTTTCTTTGATGTAAAGCTGCAGCTTCCCTTTTTTTTGCTTCACAACATCAAGGTCAACATCTGGGTTTTCCTCTTTCATTGGATTATGCAACTGATAACTTCTTGATTGTGGCAATACAAGTGCTGTTGTTGATGTTTGAGTCCCAGGGGTTCTCAGAGTGGTTGCAGAGTACTGGGACACCACTCCATCTTTCAACTGTGAAAAATGGGGCGAGACTGATATCATTGATAAGTTTGGTCAAGATGATCAAAGGGCTGGAGCAACTCCCTTTTGAAGACAGGCTGAAGGAATTGGGGTTGTTCAGCTTGGTGAAGAGAAGGCTCAGGGGGGACCTCATAGTAACTTATCAGTACCTGAATGAGGCCTACAGGAAAGCAGGGGTAGGACTTTTTAATAAGATATGTGATGGAAGGACTAGAAATAATGGATGTAAATTGGAAGGGGGTAGATTCAGGCTACATATAAGAAAGAAATTCTTTACAGTGAGAGTAGTGAAACACTGGAACAGATTGCCCGGAGAGGTTGTGGATGCTCCCTCTCTGGGGGTGTTTAAGGCCAGGCTGGACAAGACACTGAGCAGCCTGATCTAGTGGGAGGTGTCCCTGCTTATGGCAGGGAGGTTGGAACTAGATGGGCTTTAAGCTCCCTTCCAACCCAAACTATTCTATGACTGGTGTCTATAGACCTAGTGAGACATATCTGAGCTGATGGTTTGCTTTACTTAGTGAAGTGCCCTCACAGCTGGAGCTCGTGTCCTCATTAACCACATGCATCTGTTCCCTAAACACCTCTGACTGACTGTGCTGCCTCCCTCCCCTTTCACAGACACAGGGATCAGGTAGATTGACCCAGGTTTTAAAGCCTGGCAGAGAGCAAACCATTACAAGTCTTTGCAGAATAGTGAATTCAAGTGGCCAGGAGCAGTCCCAGCCTCACTCAAGCTTTGGAAAATCTGCAGCAGCTCCCGGCGCTGCAGATGGACTTCTCGGCTCAGCACGGCGGCTTGTCACAGAGCTCCGCTTAAAAAAAGCAATAAATAGCACAAACCTCGCTAGGTCGCGTGCAACCCGTGACATCGTTCCTCCCCCGGGAGACGATACGGAGGATGAAAAAACAAAATATAAATACAGCGCTGGGAACGACCTACCTTCTCTCCAGTGGGGCTCGGGGGGGCTGCCCAGCGCGGCACCACCACCTCGGGCTGCGGCTCCGCGCCCGCCGCCGCCCTGCCGCCTGCAGAGACACAAGAGGGGATGCTCATCAGCCCTGACAGGGCAGAGAGAGGGGAAAGCTCTGCGCTGCTTGTGAGAGATAACTCCCCACCAAACCACCCACCCTCATCCATTCATCCATCCATCCATCCATCCATACTTCCATACTCCCCGCGGGGTTCATCTCATCTTATGAGGGTCCATCGTTGCATCCGCCCCCCGCCCCCGCTCGGGCCGAGCCCCCCGGTACTCACGGGGCAGCGGCAACAGCAGCGAGAGGGCGATGGCGCAGAGCAGCCCCCAGCCCCTCATGGCACCGGGCAGCAGACAGCGCTCCGCCGCCGCTCCGCCGTATAAAACCTCCCGGCCCCGCCTTCTCTTCCAACCACCGGTCCCATCCGCCCCTGCAGCCCCTTGCCGGGGGGGATGGGGGTGTCTTCTCTTCTTCCTCCACCTCATCCAGGGCATCATCTCAGAGTGCACCCCGGGTGACACTGAGGTTCTGCCTGGGGGAGAGGGACTGGGTTGATCCCCCGATACCTCGGGGCAGGGAGAAGACTGAGCTCTTTTCTGAGCCCCCTCCTGCAAACCTCACAATCCCTCCAGCTCTTTTGCCAGCACGGAAATCCATTGTACCTCAAAAGCTAGCAAAAAGAGGAGAGCTGCTGGAGGGAAGCATACAAATCATTGTCAAGAGGCTCCTGGAGAAGCCTATTTATTTGTTTGTTCCATTTAAGTGTAGTTCAATCAAACCCTGTGTGGATTCAGATCCATGATTCAGGTCCGGAGACATCCTAAATCCCGCTGATTTTGTTGAAATGTATGGCCGTATGACTGCTGAAAATTAAACTTATTGTGCCTATATAAATGGGTAAATGCAAAACCTTGTCCACTCTTCCCTTAGGGCAGATTGAAGGGCAGGGGTAGACTGTGGAAGCATCCACAGCTGTATTCCCTGTGCTGCCCTATAGGCTTATTCTCTCCCATGAGGCTCCCCAAGGAACATCCCTATCTTTTCCTGCAACCTCCAGGGCTAATTCATATGACCATTGTTAGTCTCTGCCCTTCAAAGGGATGAGCACCCAGAGGACCATCAGACACAGCATCTCACTTAGCCAGTGTGGCTCTGGGTCACAGCAGGAGATGAGAGTCCAAGGTTGAGATCACCGGCTGCAAACACCTAAGCCCCACAGTGATGTGGGTGCTCTTCTGCATGCTGAGCCTGTGAAAAGTGAATGCCTTTCCCTTCTGTGATCCCAGCCAGCTCAACTGCAGCCTCACCAGCAAATCATTGAGGGTATTATGGGGTTAGCTCTAAGTGTTGAGGAAAGACATTACTTCTCAGTCACTCTTTTCAGACAGCATCCACCCACATTATCCACACAACCCTTCTCATTCATCTCCATACTTAAAAGTGCCTCTGTGGGTGAACCACCATGAAACCAACTTAAGAAAAGGGGGTAATTTGCACCTGGCAAAGAATCAGTGTATCCACAAATCAGGCCGATAGGAAATTAATACTCCATTTAGAATAAAGGTTTGCTAGATAATAGTAATGATTTTGTCTCCAAGGTTTATTTATGATACTGAAACCTAGCTCTCTTTTACTGAAGGTCTTTGCTGACTTCTGCTGCTGTTCCCCAAAGGAAATGTTTCCATTTGCAGATGCCATTCAGGTTTTTGACTTCCATGAAGTTCCCTCACTCCCCCAGCACTTCACACACTGGACCTTTGTGATCTTGTGAAGGTCACTTTACTCCTGATATCACCCTGACAGAAGAAAGATGGGTCATCCTGGGGACACCCAGAGAGAATTACCAGGTTGAACAGGCTGCAAATGACATTTTAGCTGATCCACAGACAGGTCACAATTTTTCACCACACAACTAAATCCTGTTATTCCCCAGTGCAAATATCCAGAGACCAGATTTCAGCTTTTCTTTAGCTAATCATATGGAGTATCTTAAAGGGAAACCTTGATTTATTTTTTTTTTGTGAATTCTCCCATTTATTTATAGCTACTTGTAATATAGATGAAAACAATGCCACCCTTGTTGATGCTTTTATTATAAATAAGTAAAATTGTGAGTCAGATTTAGCTATTATGATCTCATCCCTACATAAAATTTCTGTCTATCCAAAGGAAAAATAAATATAAGAAAGTTGTATTATATTTCCACTAAAAGACTGTCACAGATCTTGCCAATACAACAGATCTTTACAAGGACTGCTACATTAATTTCTTCAAAAGAAGATGATTGAAAAAACCACATATAAAATGGAATGAAAGTAATCTTATTTTAAGATGGTTAAAATACTTAGGGATTTTTGTCCATATTTGAGTATCATAAAAATGAACTGCACTCAGTATTTGCATTTGTTCTATAGAGATATTTTTATCTTTAGTTCTTGGTAATATGAGAATTGATATCTTTATTTATTATCACCAGAAACTCCCTCTGTAAAAATATAACCACAAGCTGTGCAGTTGTTATATATAGTTTAATCTATATATACCTGATATATCACTTACATTGCTGAGACACTGCTGCATGGAAAGATTTGGGATGTTCTGGCCTAATTAATGGTGCTCAGATGCTGTAATGCTACCTGTCTCTGGCACAACATGAGTCAGATCCTGCCTCTATTCATATCTTCTAAAAGCTCAATGAGACATTTGCCTCATTCACAGAGTCAGGTCAGGCTTTCTGTTATCTAGAAATTATACAGACTCAGACTCATTTCCTCCTGGATCCCACATGCCTGATTAAAAGTATCAGCTGGGATTTTGGAAGGCTGCACCCTGTCCACTTAGCTCTCATGTCCCCCATGATCAAAGGGTGGCCATACCTATCATGAGCAGCCTCCACGCAGCCTCCAGAGCAAGGGCTGGTGTGTGAGGTCAGCCAATAGGTTTGAAAATTCAGTGTTCAGCTTTCTCTGGGACAAAGCTGATGCAAGGGAGTTTGTAGTGGGGTTTCTGCACTTAGTCAACAGTCTGCAAGATGGTTTAGCACTGTTAGGGTTAGCCAGAGAGCAAAAGATAATGATTCTTCTGTTATGGTCAGAGTAAATTAGGACTTTGCCACCTAGAAGGAACTAGGCAGACCTACAGAGGAGAACGGCTGTGAAAGAAACGGATTTATGAAGAGAATGACTTGGACATGTATCAGAGAATAAGTTCAGAATTATTTCCTTGGAAATCTCCCTTCAGAAGCAGGATAGACTGTTGAACAAACTTCTCTGAAAAGAGGAAACATTATCAAGAATCAAAGCCTCAGAAGGAGAAAATAGAAGACTTTTAGTCCTGCCTAACCTTTGCATTTAAGACACTCTCACTGATAAAAGAGATTTTGTGTCTGACTTGAGTGGAAAGTGCAATCTTCCATTTTTCAGAGCACTTGAAGTGATCAAAAGGAAGGAGGCTGTGAATTCAGGACAAGAACTGGCCATTTAACAGTGAACTTGGGACTCTGAGTCCTAACAATTGAGAATGGCTTTGGCTGATCCAGAATCTCCTTCTGAGCTTTGTTTTTGCAGCACTGATGTGGGACAGCAGGAATACTTGGAAGTGCCCAGGAGCAGCTGTCCTGCCAAAGAGGGAAAAGAGCTGTAAGCTGATCAGGTACTAGACAAGGGCTTGTCCCGATGTGCTGTTGGTGACAGTGTATCAAAGCACTCTCTACGCTTTTCCTAAAGGGTGGGTCACTGCAGCTACTTTTGCTTCATTCCTATGGGTGAGTGAATTTCATGGTAAAAGACTGTATATAGAGACAAGTTGCATCTTTTCAACTGCATTTGTACATATAAAGTGCTGTTGTCCTCTCCACACTGCCTGCAAACTTCTTCAATACAACAGTGATTATACTGAAGCTCTCACTGAGAGGGAAGCAGGGACCAGCCTTACATTTTGTTTCGTATTGATGTATCCAGGATTTGTTAACTCTCATTCTTCTCTTCTTCTCGTCCAGGGCAGATTTCCACTGAGGGAATACTGTGTTTTGCTACATAAACAGCAAAGGTGCCATTAGCAGGTGGACACTTTGCTGCAAATGGCAAATCTCTCAAGCCACCAAAGCTCACTCTGAGCTATGAGAATCAGGTTCACAACAAGCAAAGGGTACAATTGAGCATCTCTGAGGCACCTCCCTTCAAATAGAGCTGGAAGGAAATTTGTATTATCCATGGCAAGCAATCATTATGGATTCTGGTGTACTGCAATGTGTATTATATCCTACTCCATAGTTACAAAAAGAAAAATGGGAGAAAGGGGAATTCAGAGCTAGAGAATAATCCCACAAACAGCTGGTTTATACCCTGAAACATGCTTGAGTAGGAATTAGTACATTTGCCCACATGCATTCCTGCAGGCCAGATCAGCTTTCAGCAAGAAGATAATTTAGAAATGAACAGACATTTTCTACTATTTATAAGACTTTGCTCTTAATGATAAATCTGCATTGCAGAGACGACAGGACAGACAGGATTTATTAGTGCTTTTGTGTTCTTTAACTACAAAATGCAGTAGCTTTCCGAGAAGATGTTTTGATCTTGGTCTTATGGAATTGTGAGCCCACAGAAGCAGAAAAGCATGAAAACACTGATCTGAGACTGAAAACTTAGAATACAAAGAACACAGATGGTATCTATACTGACTTAAGACCAGTGTTCGAGGCACATGGAAATTTAATTTGTTCCTGTCTTCATCAATAATGAGCTTTCCACAGATACAGGAGTCTTAAGCCTCAAGATTTACAGGATGCTCAAGTTCTAACAGGGAAACGTGAGAGCCCATGAAATACAGGATGTCCTAAAGAGATGGTCACAGCCTCCTCTAAGTAATTCCTTAGCATCCTCTGGCAGAGCAGCATTGATGGGCCTCTCCATCCATGGCTTTAACCTCTTCCCATATTTCTGTGGTAGCTGTGGTAATTATAAACACACACACACAAGTATTGGTAGCCAGAATTGTCTGGAAAAGTGATTTCAGTCAATTCTAGGCACATGTAGCTTTGCTGCACAGTAACTCTGATTTAGAATTTACCCATCCCCACTCTGTTCAATCTCCATTTGAGGAAGCATTGAAAGGAAGCATTAGAGATACATTGTTCAAGTGAGTTTATTCAGAGTAGCAAAATAACAGGATTCCTGGGTGAAAATGACTTTCAATTCCATAAAACGGGAGAGAGGAAAAGAAATAGTAATATAAACACAGATTTTGGCCAAAACATTTTCACTTTTATTACTCTCCAGATATTCTCTCTATGGAAAACCTTTGATATACTTCAGAGAATTTGGTACTCTCAGGAGAATTCTTTACAGTACGAAGTATGCTCAGAGAACCAGTGTATGCCACAGGGCCAGATTTCATCCATTTTCCCCTCTCTAGGTGCTATTCTGCCTCACCATACCTTTTGGACAACCTCATTGTTGTTAATGGAGCTGGTTGCAGACCAAGTTGCTGAAAATGATGTAATTTTTCAGTGTGTTATACAGCAGTTGTACCACAAATACAGATTACAGTTAACAATTAACAAATTAAGCTTAAAACCGTCTCATCAAAGGAAAAATGTAAAGTATTGCAGAATCATTCTTGACTTCACCCTCCAGGCCTTACTGTGTATTACAGTTACTATATTACATTTGTAAACCAGAATTATTTCACTAGCTAAAGTCCCTCAAGTAATACCTAGAAAACTATGGAAACTATCATCAAAGCACCTATTTTGGCTCTCCCCTGGAAAGCACATTAACACCTACTTAGAGACATATTCCTGTCTGAGTGCTTTCCTGAGGCAGAGCCCAAACAGTGCCCTGATGAAGCAAGTGAAACTCCAGGGAGTTTTCACCTCCCTAGCTCTATATAAGATCTCTCAAAATACAAGCAGATCATCAGATTCTTCAAAATGCCCCCTACAGCTCACTCAAGCTACATGAGTTTCCCACTGGCCATCTATAATATTTCTCTTTTTTGCAATTCGTTTTTAAAACTACAGTTCTCTCAACAATTTTATTTCATCTTCCTCGTCGCTGTCAGTTACATTAATAAAGTGGGAGCTGGGTGGAGATTGTGGGCTGGCTATCAGAACTTCCTCCAGGTCTTTAACGTCCAGCTGAGGCAGGGGACTTATATACCTGTCCTCATCGAAGTTGGTGTAACAGGACAATGTTTCAAAGCTCTCACAGCTTCGATGATCCTCACGTGTACTTTCCTCTGAGTATTCATTGAAAGGACAGTTTCCATCAAGAGTTGAAAGCATCCTCTCCTGTGGTTGGTACCTGTCTTCGTAAAAGCCAAGGCACTGAGGCACTGAGCTGGAGAAATTCCCACAGCCAAATGGAGGTCGGCTGAAAGGGCATGTGCTGCAACAGAAGAGATTGAAAATTGGCTTTCAGAAATGCAGGTTGCCTGGACTTCCAGTCAGTTAGGAAAAACAGAGTAACAACAACAATTTTATGTTAATCACCTTATCCCGTTGAAATATTTAAAACTTGCATACTTTACAACCATGCCTAATTTAAACATTGCTGCCACAACAGGAGCTACATATAGATTCCATATCTGTGCACAAGCACCTCTTCATGATGTTGTTTTGAAACATAAAATCCATAGTATTTATCTATGAAATAATATCATAGACAAAGCAGCATCTGATAAGCCTGGAATATGTTAACCACTATAGTCAGAACAGTAAAACAAAGCATGTGAAGTCCCTTTGTGCTATCTCTGGGTGTAAAAACTTGTGACAGAATTGGGGTAAAATGGTCTCATTATGGATCAGGACTGACTTGGTGGAACTGGTGGTTTCTGTGCATGTTCAGGCTAGGAAATATGCATGAGATATTATCACACATGCATTCTTGTAAATTGTTTAATTAGGTGATCTATGGTTGACTGCTCAGAGACTACAAAGGGAAAACTAGGAATTACTGCTTCTGTAACAATTCCGAAGACATTTCCCACCAGGCTGGATTTTAGAAATATGGTAGGTGCAACAGCTACATCATCCTCCCCAAGAGACATCTCACACACCTACTTAATTCCCTCTAATCGTTTTCAGAATATACTTACACAATCTCTACCTAATGCTTTCCTGTAGAAATCAACTGCACTTAGATGCATAAAGTGGAAAGGAGATATTTCTATTTACTGAGGCCTTTGGAAATCCAATTACTGCAATCTCACTGTAAAGCCTTCAGTAACTGCACGTATATTGCGAGCAGCCTGTGGGCCAGCAAGTCCCACCACACAGGAGCTATAGGAAGGTAAGAGCATCTTTCCTTCTAAATACTCCATCTGTTTTCTGTAAGTCAAAAGACTCTCAGACTTTTAGCATTTGTTCTTACTGGTAGTTACATCATTGAAGGGTTACATTACCTTGGAGGGTAACAGTGAGGTCCAGGTACAAAGAAAGGGTGGTAATACGGGAACCGAGGAGGAAGTCCAAACAGACTGCTTGGCTGAGCAACAGGAGCAGACTCATAGACATGTGAGTGAATGAAAGGAGAAGGCGGGGGAAGAGGCACACCTCTAGGAAACAGAGAGACCCCTGGGTACTCCTTCGGCGACTGACTAGTAGAGACAGAAAATCTGCTGTTAGTGGTGGTTATGCTACTTGGGTTTCTGCTCTCGATGAAAACTGGTGTAGGTCTCTTCAGGGAGCAATTGAGCCTCGACACATCAAGAGCTCCTGCCTGAGCAGGTTCAGCAAAGTGCTGAGGTGCAATTATAGGGCTCAGGGGGAGGGCTGGAGCTGGAACAGCCACTGATGAGGTGCTTGCACTGGTAGTCTGGAGAAAAGTAACTGGAACAGTATGTTGAATGGAAGGAGCTGGCAGACGGATGGCAGCAGGAGTTTCACCTTGAGGAAACAGAAGAGTTATTTACCAAACATGAACAGAGAAAGAGATTTCATAAATACCAGTGTAACAAACCACAACCAGAGCCAAACCCATTTCTTTCAAAACCCTTTCCAGCATTACTGCAACTCACAGTCACTCACCAATTGGCCTACACATACAACTTTTTAATACATTATTTCTGTAACTATATGTGAATCCTTGAACATATAGTTGAACATATATCCTTGAACATATATCCTTGAACATATACCTTGTGGGTATATGCAAGTTCAAAGCAACTCCTATAGAACTATTCCAGGTGTGCATAGATACCTAAGTAAATGTTCATAGAAAATGTGCAAAGGGAAAAAATCATTTACCAATTATTTTAAATCATTCACTACTGAAAACTCACAGATTGGATGTACAATGCCATTCGTAACATTGGGGATGACAACGGAGTAAGCAGGTGACTGGATGTAAGCAGGAGCTGTAGTGATGATAGTCTGAGAAGTGCCAGAAAATACAGCTTTGACAGGCAGTGGGAAACGCTTCCTTTTGCCTGGTCGTGGTTGATAAACCCAACCTGTCAGAGATGAAAAAAGATGCAGACATCCAGTTTTGGGGATTGTCTCATTCATTATGTACAGCTGTACAGCTATGGGATCTGTCCTTCCGAAGTAAATTCCTGTGCAAATATTTCATTGAATAACACAAGGTGCAAATTCCAGCTTGTAAACAGAACTTTGTAATATTATCAAACAACCACACTAAAACTAAGGTTTTGGGGGTTTTTTTTATGGCTGTCTATTATTTCAGAGGAGATTAACATTGTCCCAAAAAGGCTGTGGATGCTCCCTCCCTGGAAGTGTTCAAGGCCCTAGTCTAGTGGGAGGTGTCCCTGCCCATGGCAGGGGGGTTGGAACTAAATGATCTTTAAGGTCCCTTCTAACCCAAACCATTCTATGATTCTGTAAGTATCCACATAAATTAGTCCAAAAGTTGCTCCTGTTCAGCAACATTCCATTTATTTCAGTGAATGGAGCATTTTGTCAGAGGTGGAAATTAGCTGGACATATTTGGGCATGATTTTCATGTTATTAAATTGTAATTTGTTTGTGAGTAAAAGAAATTGTATGATTCTTAGAAATACAGAAGAGTGGGGAGTGGTGTGGCACAGCAGAAGAAGGATAACATGGGCTTTCAACTTTCATGAAAACAAGAACTGTATTCAAAATTTGGATTTTTCCTGCTGGTTTCCCTAACTCCTTATATTTCACATATCTGCAGGATACAAAATAATGGAAAATCTGAGTCGCTAGGAAACCTGTACAGAATTTGGAGGAGTACCTTTGCTGTTTACTTATAATATTAACCAAACACTAAGATATATAAATACATTATGACTTTACACTGTGCAGAGAAACACCTGGGATCTCAACAGCATTTCGAAAGTATGTTCAAAGTGCTTATGCTTTATTTTATTGAACTGCAGTGTTATGGAGAAATGAATTTGTTCAGGAGACAAATTTTTAACCCTTTTGACAAAAGGTTGAGAAATATATTCCACACTGTTACTTGTGGATCTCAAGGTTACCTGTGGAAGAATCCCACAGAATATAATGCTGCTTGTGCTTCCTGTGCTTTCTGCATCCCTTTCCTGCTTTTAAGGAAAGGATGCATGTGTCACTACAGGCCACCTGGGCAGCTCTTTCTGGAGCATGTCTAAGACATTCAGGAGAGCTACTGTAGCTTGTGAGGCCTAAGATAATTAGAAACACTAAGGGCTCTGAAGCATAAATTTTTGGATGCTTAAAAATTAATATGCTCTCAGGCACTAGGTTGACAGAAGGACTGCATGACTGAAATTTAAAAATTTTTTTTCTAACTCAATTACTTCCTGCAATGATCAATTTTTAAAAAAAAATCCTGCAGCTTTAAGACATTCAGTTAAATAACTACATATTTACCAGGAAATTCCTCTCTGTGCCTTTGTTTTATTTTCTGAGCTTCATCATAATAGGGCTGCTTCTGCTCTTCAGTCAGTTTGCTCCATTCCAGTCCAAGCTGAACACTGATATCTGCATTATTGGCAGCTGGGTTGGCTTTTGCCAGGGCAGGACGATGAATCCTTGCCCATACCATAAAGGCATTCATGGGACGCTTCACGTGGCCACTTTTGTCCTTGCTAAATGGAGTATCTGGCATTCCTGTGGAACAAAGCCAGGAAAGATGATCATCATCCAGGCAATATATGCAACACAGGTAGATTTTGATAGTGTATCAAGAGAGTATTTGATACCACCCAAAATAAACACATGAGCTTTGGAACACATGAACCTCAATGCACACGTGGAGAGCACTTCCTCAAAAAACAACTCAGTCTAAGGAAATATCCTCTGCAAACCTCCCCTGAAACACTGCATAAGGAATCATTTACCTGGCTTTTGTTGTGTTTTTTTTTTTAATATGAAACATACTGTCCCTGCCCATGGCAGGGGGGTTTGAGCTAGATGATCTTTAAGGTCCCTTCCAACTCAAACTATTCTATGATTCTATACTTCATATTATAATAATATGAAACTGCTAAGATGCTGGTTTGAATTTTATTTGGCTAGAGAGTTTTCTCATGAATTTATAAACTGATGAACTGATAAATTCAATATTGCATAGCACAGACCATATCACTGCAAATTTGTCATCATTACCAGAAATATATAGGACAAAGCCCTAATGATGTAGGGACCAGATCTAATGATCATTCTGCACTTCTGTCAAACTTCTGTGCAGTCCTTGGCTTCTCAGCCAAGACTGATGCTGTTCAGGAGCTTCTGGTTAGGGCTTTTTGCCTTCTCTAACACTTCTCTCAGGTGTGAGAAGATTTTGCTGGTGGAATCTGTGTTACCAAATGACTCTTGACACCCAGCATTGGCTCTTTGCAAAAACAGACAGGCTTCAAATTGAGCTGGTAACATGATGAACCCCCAGACCATTTACAACTCTTATTTGTAAGCAAATTTGTACAACAACCAAGAGAGTCGTACAATCTCCAGGGCTAGTTCTGCAGCACCACCCTTCCACTTGTCTTCTCCTGTGTGACAACCTGCCAGCTGGGTGCCACTTTTCTAAGCTGCCCTAAGGCAATACCTGAATCAGAGGGCAGGACTGTGAGCGGGACATTTTTAGTCTCAATCTTTACTGAAGGCTGTACTACAGACTGCATTTTAAGCGGCACTTGTTTCACAGGCACTTGGGTCACATGGATCAGTTCTGGCAGCAGAGGGCCTTGGATCTGGATGCAGGTTCCGGGAGGTAAGGGCTGAAACACCACCGGGGTCTTCAGATCTTCTGGGAGCATGTTGGGCCCATGACCCTGCTGCTCTTTGAGGGGTTGGGGGGTGACATGGGCAGGCCCACACATGGAGCTGGCCGGGGCTTCCCGCTTCTCCACCTTCACCCCGAGAGCCTCAAATGGCTTCACAACCGTCTCCTCTTTGACAGCAGCTCCTGGCCAGGGCTCCTTCCCATCCCCCCTCTCCTCTGGCACGTTGTTGCCTTCCCTGTCGCCCCCTTCATAATCCTTTTCTTTCTTGATGGCCACGCGGGGCTCTTCTTCTTTCTCCTCCCAGGTAGCTGGGAAGGGCCTGAAGTCAACCTCCGAGCCTGCGGGGTCACCTCCCGCCTCCGGTTCGGGCTTCTCCTCTTTGACCTGCACCGCCTCGAGGGGACCCTTGGCCTTTCCCTGCTGGGGGCGCGGCGGACCACAGCGGAATCCCGGTGGCGGCTCCCGGGGAGCCCCGGAGGGGAGCGGTGCCGCCCTGCCGCCCCGCTCCATCCCGCCGAGGGCCCTTTGCCACTCGGCGCCGTTGGGCCAACGCTCGCCAGGCCCTCGCTCCGGCGCCACCGGCCGCGCAACGAACACCCCACCCGACCCCGCCATGCGCCGCCGTCGCCATGGAGACCACCCCCCGAACCATAGAGAGGTCCGCCGGATTGCCTAGAAGGACCTCGTCGCCATAGTCTCCACCCGACACTTCCGCTTCCGACCAGGCCATGCTGAGGTGGTGGCGGGCGGCGACAGCCATCTCTGCTGGCTCCGTGCGCCGCCTCTCCATGGCCAAGAGCAAGTTCGAATACGTGCGAGACTTCGAGGCGGACGACACCTGTCTGCCCAACTGCTGGATAGTGGTCCGGCTGGACGGACGCAACTTCCACAGGTGTAAAAGGCCGGGCGGGCAGTTTGCAGCCAGGGCGGTCACTATGGCAACGCCTCAGCAGCGGGGAGGATGGGGGCCGGGATGCCGCGGGGCCTGTCTTGGGGTTTCCTCGGCTCCGAGTGTTGATCCCGAGTGGTGCCGTGCATTTGGTGGTTCCCAGCCCGAGCCGTGTGAATCCCGCAGGTTGCGGGGGTTACAAATGCTTCTTCCCCACCTCCCGAACCTCCGTGAACCCTTCACTCGGCCTCTGCAGGGCGAGGATGTTTTGACTTCAGGAGTGTATCCTCGGCAGGGTGGTAGGAGCACAGGGGGCCTACAGAAAGGCAGCGGTAGGACTTTTTAATAGGATATGTGATGGCAGGACTAGGAATAATGGATATAGGTTGGAAGAAGATAAGAGTCCGGCTAGATATAAGAAAGAAATGCTTTACAGTCAGAGTGGTGAAACACTGGAATAGGTTGCCCGGAGAGGTTGTAGATGCCCCCTCAATCCCTGGTGGTGTTAAAGGCCAGGCTGGACAACGCATTGAGCAATCTGATCTAGTAGGAGGTGTCCCTGCCTATGGCAGGAGGTTGGAACGAGATGATCTTTAAGGTCCCTTCCAACCCAAACCCTATGATTTTATGATTCTATGATATCAGTGTTGGTGTGGCTTTCACCTTTCTCTGCCTAAAAAGGGCACGGTGCTCTTGTGTAACATGTTTGAATGAGGGCGTGATCTCCAGTTTAGTCACTGAGAACCCTGGCTGACGTTTTAACAGGTTTAGTAATAATATCAGAGATGAAAATACCCTAGGATAAAGGGGGTTTACAGGAGATGGCGTTTGTCATCCTCTTGTTCTAAGAAAAATAGGGGAAATGGTAATTTTGAGGAACTGGTTTGAGTAAGATATTAGCGGGAAAGAGAATGAGTTGTCTAGAATATATAAAAGGTTTTTGTTATTCTTTTTCATACATATAGGGAGTTCTATGTCACTATTGACAAAATGTTGATGTAGAAAGCAAATATGAGGCAAATTAATGGGTTAGCATTTTTAAGGGGGTTCTTAACCAAACATTTTTTGCTTTGAAGGTTTTCTGAGCAGCATGATTTCAAAAAGCCAAATGATGAACGTGCTCTTCAGCTGATGACAAAGTGTGCCCAGACAGTGATGCAGGAATTGGAGGATATTGCTATTGCTTATGGGCAGAGTGACGAGTACAGTTTTGTCTTCAAAAAGAAGAGCAAGTGGTTTAAAAGAAGAGCAAGGTAACAGCTGGTTTGATACAGAAGTGAAGGTGTTTTGTGACATCCCTCTCTAAATTTGTAAATCTATAAATTTGTCTCTGTTTACACACAGAGGTTGGGGGTAGGGCTGTGCTTGGTTGTGTACACTGTAGCAACTTCAGGTTGTTCATGTGAACTGCCTGCCGTACGGTCTTTCAGGGAAATATGTTCAGTGGTACAGAGTTTAAAAAAAAAAAGTTCTAGGAAAAAACAGATACTAGAAATAAAGGTTGCTAGGACAAACATTCTTTTAACAAAATACTTCCTTTACCAAACTCTTTTACTTGATTCTCAGTACTTCCTGTTCTTCAGAAGAATCTTTCAATGGCTTAGCTGATATGTTGGACTGTTATTTAAGAAATGCTGCTCTCCACCACAGTTACCTCTCGTGGTACCTCAGATGATCACAGATATATAATCATACTGACAGATTTCTTTCTTTTTTCTTTCTGCTTTGTGTTTGCAAGTAAGTTCATGACTCATGTGGTCTCCCAGTTTGCCTCAAGTTACGTTTTCTATTGGAAGGATTATTTTAAGGATCAGCAGCTTCTTTACCCACCTGGATTTGATGGACGAATTGTGTTGTATCCCAGTAACCAAAATTTAAAGGACTACCTCAGCTGGAGGCAGGCAGATTGTAAGTGTTTCTAGAAAACAGAGATTTGGGCAATTGAGTTCTCTTCCCCTCTGGATAGAATGCCTTTATTGCTGCTGGATTTAATTTGTAGGCTTTCATTACTCCCTGTTGGTCAAATTGAGATAATTTATGTTGTACATAAACACCTTTCACCCTCTGTGCTTCCTTTTTAGAACTTTATAATGGATTCTGTCTCCTCGTCAGTCTTAAAAGTAACTTGGAAAGATTATATCTTCTCTAGCAACTGATGTTATTAAATCCACTGTTTCTTGGATATGTTTTTTTTTCTGAGTAGTCACTCAAATTTAGTAAATACCTCTTTTCCTCACTCTTCTTTTCTGCAGGCCATATTAATAATCTTTATAATACAGTGTTTTGGATGCTTGTACAGCGAAGTGGTTTGACACCAGGGCAAGCACAGGATAGACTCCAGGTAAGACTCTTCTGTTGTGTGTATTTGTTTATTTTTTTTTTCCTAGTTACAAAGAAAATTATAAGGGAGTAAATGAGAAGGTGTAATTAAACCTTATCATTTCTAGGTGAAAAACTTGTATAAATGTCAGTCTTGCTTCAAATACTCACCCATCTTCTACCTTCAGTTTGTTTGTTTTCTATAAGAATGCTTTTTCTTTTCATTTCCTCTCAGGGAACTTTGGCTGGAGATAAGAATGAAATCTTATTTTCTGAATTTAACATCAACTACAACAACGAACCTTTGATGTATAGGAAAGGAACTGTCTTAATATGGCAGAAGGTAAAAAAAAAACAGATTGCCATTTGCTTCATGCTTATGTTTTAAACTGAATGTATATCTATGTATAAATATATTTTAAAGGAAACAGTATTTGCTATATAATGCTATGTAACACCTAATGGAGGTATTTTTGAAATATCTTGATCTGTGAAGATAGCATAGTTTATCCCTAAAGTCTGGGTTAGATCCAAGTTGTAGCGTGAGATAAAATGGTATCAACAGATGACATGTAGAATTTCACAAGACTGATGTATTTTCTAGACTAATTTCCCTTGTTTAATGAATCTTAGAGTTGCTTTCTTAGCATTACCAGCTTTGAAAATTGAGCAAGTATTCTTCCTGGAAAATTGTGTTTTAATGCCTGTTGTCAGTCTGATACAGTAATCAGTAAGGTGTGGCAGGCCCATCCCAGGATTAGATCCCCAGTATTTCTTTCCATTGCAAAAGAATTAGGAACTTTTGTTCCGTAGTGCAGCTCATAGTGTGCTTAATCTTTTACTACCTACTTTTTTCTTGGTGATTGTAGTAATGTGCATGATTTTCTATTTGCTTTATATAACTCCAAGTTAGATGTCATACTTTATTCAAGAATTCTTGCCATCTGATTAGTGAATTTGCAGGTAGTGTCTTCAAGTCAAAACCCCACGCCATCATCACATGACTGCTTACATGTTTAGTCTTTGAACTGAGAATAGTCCCTTTCAAAACATGTAGTCTTCAACTTATCTAATATGCTTCTTTTGTACATTTGTGAATCCCCTCTGGGGTCTTTTTATGTCTGCTGATGTGTCACCTTTATTTTCAGACTACGGAAGTTGTGACAAAGAAAATAAAACCGCCAAAGGAAATGGAAGAAAAGGAAATTGAAGTGACCCGGACTCGGACTAAAGTTGTTCCCCTGCACTGTGACATTATTGGGGACCAGTTCTGGGAGGAATATCCTGAAATTCTGGCTGAGGACAGTTGATGTCACTGATGATGTCACTGGTGGTTTATGGTTTTGCTCTGTTTGGGCTGTTGGCAAGTGAAGACCATGAATGGTGGCTGTAACCCTTTTCAGCAGTTGCACTCGTTTTAGCACTGTTGTTGCCTGAAGGGAAGGCACTGTTATGTCTTTTATTGTCAATACAGAAAAGCCTAAAATCATATTGTATTTTGAATTTTAGTAACTTATAAATGGACTATGCCTTCCTCTTGCATCCGTATTTGTAGAAGTATCATGCATAACCCATGAGATATTTTCTTGAACTGCTGAACTATTAACAAAGCTTGCATATTTCAGCAGTTAAAAGCAGAGATAAAAATAATTCTTTTTCATTTCATCTGAGATGGACCAGAATACTTCAACTGCCATTTAGCATTATGTTTCAAGGCCAATGTGTTCAGTCACATCAGTGACAAATTGTTTAACTGTCTCTGATTGCTACAGAAATTTACTATAGTAGCCCAGCAGTTTCCTATGTCCCTATTTTTTAAAGTTTTGACCAATGTACAGGATTTTTATACTTCTTAAAAATAAAAGAAAGTTAATTTATTCCCAGCTGTGTTTGTTCTTTAGCCTTTCTCATTCTTGGCACTTTAACTAATAATTGGTTACAGAAACAACCTCCCTCATGCATAAAGTCATGGTAGCTGAAGGGAAAAGAAATCTTCCCTGGGTTGCAGAAGTAGCCTGGTGTTGGTGGCACACACAGTTCCATCTGTTTCCTGTGCTTACAGGGTTTTCTTAGAGCTGCAACTTCTTAAGAGTGAAGAAAGAGCTGATTTCTTCTGAAGTGTTGCTGTAACAGGAACCATTGAACATAAAGGAACCAGTTATGAAAGATTAATGGCAGGTGGGGGAATCTGTTGCAGTAAAACCATTTTGCAGCACTAAGCACATGTTGTCTTGCTTTCCTTTGGAGAAATGTTTCTGCATCCTGTGCTCTTCTATGAATTAAAATTTCAATTATACCGCAGCCACCTCTTGCCCAGGAACCCTTTTGTTGGCCCGGGGTGGGTGAAGCGGGGTCTCTACTCAGGAGAGCACCTCCAGAACGGCCAAGGGGCTGGGGGCCGGCTAGATATAACAAAGAAGTTCTTTACAGTGAGGGTAGTGGAACACTGGAATAGGTTGCGCAGAGAGGTTCTGGATGCCTCCTCTCTGGAGGTGTTGAAGGCCAGGCTGGACAAGGACTGAGCAACCTGAATCTAGCAGGAGGACCATCTAGGAACTAGATGATCTTTAAGGTCTCTTCCACCCCAGACTATTCTATGATTCTACAACGGCACTTTGAAGATGAAACGGGGTACAGCTAACGCCATCTCCGCCCCTCGGTACCCGGTCGGGGCGGTGCTCCGCGGTCTCTCCTCCCCTCACTGCACGGCCCGGAACCCGCTCAGCTTGCGGGCGCAAGCGGCGCAGGAGCGTCCCCTAGTGGCAGCGCTCCGGGCCGCCGCCCGCAGCCCGGCATGGAGGGGGACGAGGGGGGGGCGGGGGGGGCGGA
>VZTY01022578.1:2518-48071 GCA_013400935.1 Turnix velox
AGTTTTAAAAAATACTTTCTAACACCCACCTGCATGAGGCGCTCCAGCTGATAGAACTTGCAGTGCAAATCTTCAAAGTTTTGTTTGAAAAGTTCCCTGAGTCCATAATCAAACATGATTTTGACCAGAACGCTGAAAGCTTGTTCCTCAGGCATCTGTAAGAGAGAAAAGTGTGTTTATCACAAAGCATTTAAATATTTCCTATCAGTTCAACTTGCCCTCAACTCCAACCTTCTCCCTCCTTCACTACTGTTGAATCTGGCCACACATGGTTTAAAAAGAAGAAAGATTAACAGACAAAATGAGCTCTAGTGTTGCATTTTGTTCTTATTTTGTGGGATAAACCACCTCTCATTCACTCCACTAAAAAAATATCTTTCAAACATCAAAATCAAAGCACATTTTGGAAGCCCAGACTGCCTCTTCCCACCAAGAAAAGCAGTGAAGGTTTTGGATTTGGTTCTTTCTGGTAGCAACAAACACTAAAGAGCAGCTGGGGAAAAGAAATCCCACAGAACTACAGGGCTTAGGAGCTCTGCTCAGTTTCAGCAACCCCTGCTTGCAATAGAAACACTGACAAAAAGCAGACATTACTTATAAAAAAAAACAGTCTATAAATAATTTGTACAGATTTCTAGTCCTCCCATATTTCCCAAGTGTGAGCACATCTAAAACTTGTGCTCCTGATGTACAGGAACCATAAATCTCTGCAGCTCCTGAGCATGCAGGCAATTAAAGGTTATTACTCTGAAATCAACAAACAACATTTAAGTTTAAAAAAAGCCTAAGTCAGTCTTTTAAAAACATCAAAATAGAACTGTATCCTTCACTAACCTCCCCAAGAAAGCAGCACAAGAGCCTACAGGACATGAGCCCAGGCAGGGAGCACATTGCTCAAAGCATTGAGACCAAAGGAACTGACATCCCAACCATGTCAGGGATGCTCTGCAGCACAGACAGGACGTGTGGTAATTGCCATCCTTATTTCTCACTGCCTCCAACATAAAACATCTTCTAAAAAGCTTAAATCTGAGCTTGAAGCCCTTTAACAGGAACATTTATTGCTCCTGCCTAGGAGTGGCACAAGCTGCAGAGTTTGGAGTGGAAGGGTCCTGAGAGAGAAAAGCAGTGACCTGAGCCCTGCCAGGAGTCCTAACAAATTCCACAGGGAGTTTTAACTCATGTGAACTCTTCTTTGAGGTCCTCTCCAACCTGGGCCATTCTATGAAACCTCCTAGTGGCCTCCCAGGGGCTACAAGATGGAGGAAAACTCTTGGATTGTGTCTGTACCCACAGGATGAAGGGCAGTGGTTTGAAACTAGAGCAGGGCAGGGCTAGGTGAGACATGAGGAGGAAGTTCTTCCCTGGGAGGGTGGTGAGACACTGGAAGAGATTGCCCAGAGAGGCTGTGGATGTCCCCTCAATCCCTGGAGGTGTTTAAGGCCAGGCTGGATGAGGCACTGAGCAACCTGATTTAGTGGGAAGTGTCCCTGCCCATAGTGGGGGGTTGGAACTAGATGATCTTGATGTTCCCTTCCAACCCAAACCATTCTGTGAGTCTCTGGCTAAAATCCCATTATTATTGACCAACATCTGAGTGGATACACATCCTGCCATCTGACTTGATCAGGAGTTCCCAGAGTTTGTTCTCAGCAAGTGGAACAAAATTTCTTTCTCCACTTACGTGTAGCAGCAGGACAGCAGCAAGGAAGGACTGGCCTTGACAGTAACCAATCTCTTCATCATAGACAGAGTAGGCCTGAAACAAGAAGCAGGATTTTAGAGCAGGTCTGTCCCCAGCTACACACACAAAGAAAACCAAACACTGCCATGAGCATTGATCCATAACAAAAAGGCAACCTGCATGAAGATCACACTGAGAGCTACACCAGAGACAGAAGAGGGAGAAACACAAGGAAAACAAAAGAGTGAGAGCTGGAAACTTGAAACATTCCAGTTGAATTCAACAAGCTGCCCCCTTTTGGTAATTTCTTCCTTTTATTAATCAACTTCAGGGCTTCATGTGTATGGGAGGCACATTGTTATCTCCAGTTTTAAAGGTAACAGCTTATGACATGTTACACATAAAGGGCAGACCCAAGAGCAGAACATCTCTCTTTCAAGAGGCAGCACCAGCTTGATTTGCTGACTTTGCCAGCACAACTTTGATACTGGCACCTCAGGAGGCCAAGGGGAGTGTGAAATCAGCCCTCATCTCCATCATGGGATACAACCTTAACCCAGGCTGATGGCTGGAACCACATGAAGCCTCTGAAGCAAACACCTTGGTGTTCAGGAATCCCAAAGGACTCATTATTGTAGTTCTTCAATCTGAAAGACACCAGCACCACCTACACCTCCACCATGAAGAACCAGAGTGAGCCCAGTGCCATGTCTATGTGACATGGTTAAGGACAAGACACACTTATTCCTCTACTTACTCCTCTCAAGTNCTGCATGAAGATCACACTGAGAGCTACACCAGAGACAGAAGAGGGAGAAACTCAAGGAAAACAAAAGAGTGAGAGCTGGAAACTTGAAACATTCCAGTTGAATTCAACAAGCTGCCCCCTTTTGGTAATTTCTTCCTTTTATTAATCAACTTCAGGGCTTCATGTGTATGGGAGGCACATTGTTATCTCCAGTTTTAAAGGTAACAGCTTATGACATGTTACACATAAAGGGCAGACCCAAGAGCAGAACATCTCTCTTTCAAGAGGCAGCACCAGCTTGATTTGCTGACTTTGCCAGCACAACTTTGATACTGGCACCTCAGGAGGCCAAGGGGAGTGTGAAATCAGCCCTCATCTCCATCATGGGATACAACCTTAACCCAGGCTGATGGCTGGAACCACATGAAGCCTCTGAAGCAAACACCTTGGTGTTCAGGAATCCCAAAGGACTCATTATTGTAGTTCTTCAATCTGAAAGACACCAGCACCACCTACACCTCCACCATGAAGAACCAGAGTGAGCCCAGTGCCATGTCTATGTGACATGGTTAAGGACAAGACACACTTATTCCTCTACTTACTCCTCTCAAGTTCCAGTTCCATCCCTTAATGATGTTAAATACAAGTTACCAAAAGCAGTTGAGAAGAAAAAAAAGAATACCTTGCATATTTTGTACAGGGAGTCCTGGCCATCTCCCCCAGTGTCTTTAAAATAATCATGAGCAGGGAAGGTTCTGTTGATGTCTCGAGTGATAGCACTGTCTTGTGGAGACTCCTGTGAGAAAAACAACAAAAAATAAAGAAATTAAAGCACATCAAAAGGATTGAGGAGTGAGAGTGAGTGAGGAGATTGGCATCACCCTCCCTGTGCTGTTCTAAATTTAACAAAGCACAGTCTAGTGAAGCAGAGCAGGCTGCCTGCAGGCTGGCAGCTCCAGATCACTATCTCCATTGCTTTGGTTACCTAAACACATCTGGGAATGGTCAGTGAGCAGCAGAAAAACCACACACACACAGAGAAACATGAGTTTTCCAGGACATTTCAGTGCCAACAGGAAAAAAACCCTGGAGACTCTGGAAAGCAAATGCTGCCCAGTCACATTTCTTGCATCATGGCAAGCAGCTGCTGGACAAAATGTTGCCCAGAGCTTCAACCAGAGAATCCTCTCTCCATCCCCTCTGCAGAACCAGACAATGGAAAAGTGGAAAACTGAGTATGAGCCCAAGAAGGGCCATGGAGTAAAACATAACACCACAAAGCTGCCTGTATGAGCTGGGCTCTCCAACAAGAGGAAGATGGAACTTTGTTCTCCACATGGGTGTGATGCAATCAGAATTAGATGCCTTGGACACTCAGCTGAACAATAACTGAGAGCAAACAATTCAGAAAACCAGTAAACAGGAACAATGGATTGAAAAGACCAATTGGAAGGAACCCCAAGAAAATCAGCATCAAGGGTGGGTCCTGTGCAAAGGGCAGTGAAAATTCCTGGCAGAGATGAAAGGAATTTGCCAAAGTTTAACAATTAAATGGAGTAATCAGTAAAAGGGAAACCTGGGGCCTTTTCTTCCTGATTTCTATCAGAGGGTCTCTCATTCTGTGCTTTCCCAGCAGTGCCTGAACACCAATAAAAAGACTTTAGAAGTGAGATGAGCACTGCAAACATCCAAGATGCTCCGTGGAAGCAAAAGCTCTTAAAAAAATTCTACTACATCCTAATACACCGTGTTTCTGTTAGGGAAATGGGAAAAAAAAACACCCTGTCAAACAGATAGTAACAAAGTACATTGTTTAATCAGTGTGAAGAACATTAAATAGAGCTTTTGGTTGATCTTTTTCTCCACCAAATCATTTTGCAAATGAGAGGAGAATTACCATTCTGCTGTTGATTTTTCTCTTCTGATTTTAATCCAAGGTTAATGCTCCTCTCTGTGGCTTAATCTGGATGTTTCATAAGGAAAGCATCACTCTGCTCTTAAGAGTCAAATCATTGGATGAGTTTGGAAGTTGCATCAAAATCCCTGTTGGACATTTCAGCTTGATAATCACTAACACAGCAACATGGGGAGGGTTGGAACTAGATGATCTTTAAGGTCCCTTCCAACCCAAACCATTTTATGATTCTATAAATCACCAACAAAACCCAATGATGAATAAATTTCATACAATTATAAGACAAGGAAGATAAGTGTGGTCACAGTGTTGCCTCCAGCTGGTTTTGCAAGTTGGGAAGAAAGAATACTCAGATAATTCTGGAAGGTTAATAAGGTTTGAATACAGTTTTAGTGGGAACTTCATCTTTCTTAAAAGCTTCCAAGTGCTGTGCTTGGAGAGCACGAGGACTTTGTGCTGCTCAAGGTCGCTTGTGGCAGCAAACAAGTGGATTTCCTGAGTGTTACCTGCACCAGCAAAACCATCTTGAACCCACTTGCCTTTTAATCCACTTAAGAGCAGAGACAAAAGCATCTGGCTGGAAACTCTTAGGACAGTCTCCTCTCACTAATAACTCATTATGGCTGAAGAGAATTAATTAGCACTCTCTGGCTTTGCGTGACTTGCCCAGCACTCAGCTCCTCTCTCTCAATTCCAATCCCTCCAGTAAATCTGTAACCCAGCTCAGGCAGAGAAAAATCAACGGAAATGATAAGGCTGAAAAAAAAAATGTTTTTTTTTTTCAAAAGCAGGGCTTTGAAACCTCCCCATTAGTAGGAACTGTTGCAGCCCGAGCATTGTGTAACCTTTTCTTTGCTCCTATTTTTATACCTTGCTGTGAGAATTGGCTCAATGGGCAATTTCTCAGGCTTTCAGGGGGGACTGAGGACTGAAGGAAACCCTTCTGAACCCACACCCTTGGCAAACCGGGGCTGAAAAATAGAGAGTTAAGAATGACAGGAAGAAAAAAGAAAGTAATAAAGAAAACAGAATGGGAAACAGCCATGAGAACTGAGGCCAGGGTAGTGAAGATTAAAATTCTCACAACACTTTGCTGCTCCAGAGGAAAGCAGGAAAATGTAGATGCTCAAAAACCCCCCCTTCTTATGCACTTTAAAATATTAGAGTAGTTATACTCTAACCTTCCCCATTGGTTGATTTAAAAAGAAAACACATGAGTAATTATGGAGAGCAGGATGCAGTCCAGCAGAGAAAAGCTGGGGTTTTTTTTTTTATCAGCCTGTCTATAAAAGCATATTGGTTTCCACCTGCTAAAATGGACACACTTAAAAGGCATTTTCCTTGTATTGGAGTGATCTCTGGGGATCTGTAAAGTGTATCATGCACTTACAACCTGGATAAACACTGTGTTGCTTTAGAAGGGTTTTCTATAGCTGAAACTACAGACAGGGAGGAGCTGGAGCTTCATGATACCCCCTCATAGGGCTGATCTACTGGCACTTTTCAGCAGTTTGGGGTTATTCCTCCTAATCCAATCCTAAAGCCAAGAGGATGAAGAAACAGCAGCAAAGACAAGGGCCAAGGAGAAGGGACAGGCTCTGTGCTGAATGATGCTGACTGCAATATGAAGTCTCTGGAGAAGCAGAGGAAGGTTTCTGCTGGAAATGTCTGGAATTCTCAACTCTCGCCACAAGGGGATGGATGTGTATGTTATAATCATTTCTTAGGAAGCTCCCTAAGAAATCCCTGCAATGATTTTGCCACATGGTCAGGGATTATCATGAGAAGGGATTGAAGGGGCATCCACAACCTTTCTGGGAAACCTCTTCCAGTGTCTCACCACCCTCACAGGAAAGGATTTCTTTCTTATCACCACCCTAAATCTCCCCTCTTCCAATTTGCATCCATCACTCCTAGTCCTGCCATCCTGGACCCTATTAAAAAGCCCTACCCCAGCCTTTCTGTAGGCTCCCTGTAGGTATTGATGGCATTCCCAAGGTTATTTTAAATAAATATTTGTACTTAATTTTTACACAGAAAACTTTCCCTCCATTTGCCTTCAATCAAAGCACTGAGAGAAGGATTCAGTGAGAAGCATCACTGACCTCAAGGAAATACCACAAAACCCATTTTCAAAGCAAGGCACTTGTGAGCTTCTTTCCAGGAACACTGCCCACAGAACATGTTACCTGCAATGGTCACTTACCAAAATCACAAATATTAGCAGAAAAGAAATCCTGAATAATTCAGAGCAATCCTGAAGGGGCAGAGTGCTGCAATTTGATACAATAGTGCATCAATATGGCCTGTTTTCAGGCCAAATATGGCCATATAGTGCAATTCTAAAAATAAAAGTGAATCCCTTGTGATATCCAGCCCTTTAGCTCCGTTTGTTTCCTTTTAGGGCTCCAGTTTCCCACAGGAAAATCCAAGAGAGGAGTTTGCCTACAGTGCCCTCCGTCATGTATGGATGAAGCAATAACACAGGGCACTCTCTGGAAGGTTTTCCTGTTCTCAGAGGGGATTATTTCCAGCAGCAAAGATAAGAGGAGAAAAAAATCCCCCACCCTCTCCCAGCCCAACACACCTCTTCTTCAGCAGCAGCATCACACAAAAGCCAGCTGAGACCAGGCGTGGAAATGTGTGACGTATTCTTTTTATTTTTTTTAAACGTTATTTTATGATCCATTCAGACCTCTTCAAATAAAGTGTACAAGTGCATTTTCAGAATAAAAAACTACACTCTTCACACAGCTCCGGAGAACACTAACATGGTCATCAAGAAAACTCCAAGCAAAAGACTTTCCTATGGAAACCACCACTCATGCATCCTTTGGCTACAATAATATCAACAAGTAACTGCTATTTCAATTCCCAGAGAAGGAGGGTCCCAAAAAAAACACGCCACCCCTTCCAGAAAGCTCTCTTGAAAGAGAGAATTATTCAATAAATTAAGCTAGGCTTTTAGGCAGAAAACAGTAAGGCTACAGGAGTTACTGTCGATGCATGATCCATACATTTGGAGAACAGGCAATCCCAGGCTATGTGAAATGCGTCAACAGCCCTTGAAATTTTAGTAATTCATCAAGAATTTCACATCAAATCCAGAACGAATGGCAAGACAAAAAAAAAGGGAACCAAAGTGGAACAAACAATCACTGGAAAAAAAAATAAAATAAAAAATGTGCAGTTTCTCTCAGGGTGGGAAGTGCCAGTAACAGGTTCAGAAAAGTGTTTAGAAAATCCGCTAAGAACCACATGGACATTCTTCAAATTACATATTTTACAAAGCCCTAAGCCTTGAGGCTGTACAATTACCACTGGGGCAACTGTTTGTTTTAAATACATATATACACATACACACACATATATATATATAAAAAAACCGCATATATATATATATATAGGTATTTTAAAACAACTACTTTAAGGTGGCAGTAGCTGTACAGCCTCCTGGCACACAGATATATTTATATGTATGTACATCCACAGCAAAAAAAAAAAAGGAAACAAGCCAAGAGATGTAGGACACAGCCAAGGGTACAGACCATCTCAAAGGGAATAATACATTTCTCTGAGTTTCAATCCCTTGTAGCAAAATCACCTCTTGGAAATAATTAGGCAAAGATCTAGAATGAAGATTATTTACATGCTTCCCCATTCATCTCGTTCCGTTTAATATTTTAAAAATATGCAAAGCATTATTTTAAACCAGTAACATTTGTTGGGTTTGGCTCAACTGTAGTTTTTTTTTCTTATTATTAGGAGTGTGAGTTGAAAAATCAGCTACAGAAATTTTTATTAAAATGATGGGGCAGAATGACAATTCCTAGTTGGCACAAAATAGGTTATTCCAGAGCTTTTCCCATGGATCAAACCCTCATTTTGAGTGATCCTCCCCCTCACAGAGCACAGCAAACCCAGCAGAGCACAAGTGATGCTCTGGTGTCCCCAAAGTGTTAGAGCCAGCCCTGATATTACCCAGCCTGAGGGGTAGGATGAGCTCTAAATCACCTGTTTGCTTCCCTAATCCTTTCTGATGGATTATTTTCTTCATAGCAGGGGGTTCACACTCACACTTCTTTCTCTTCTCCTAATACAAAACCATTTCCAGCAGTAAAAAAGTGCCAAAAAATCTCTTACAAACACATACACCCAACACACTCTTACCTCTGATTTTATCTGTTCTTGATTTTTTTTCACTGACATGGGGGAAAAAAACTACAAGTTGTTAAGGAGTAACACCACGGGAGTGAGCAATGGGAGCATCTCCCACCCAAAAACTCCTCACAGCAACCCTCTGACAAATGTCACATCTCCACAGGACACACTGCAATGACCCCACCAGGGGCTGCTGCTATGGAGGTGCAAGGAAAAAGGTGAGAAACAAGGAAAAAAGGAAATCCTTTCCAGCCAGGTTCCTCCAGCAAAGCAACCCCAAAGCACATGCAGACCAAGCCTCCCGTGCTTTCACTGTAAACAGCACGTGGGGGAGTTAAAAAAAAAACCAAACCCAAGCAATTAAAAAAGGTACTAATACAATTCTGAAATCCCTGAAGATAAGACATACCCACGAGTATTAAGAACAGTAAAAAAAAGCTCTTCATTAGCAAGGGCAAACTCGTTTCCATCCTGTTGCATTCATTAGAGGAATATAAAATTGAAACTAGTGTTGGCATGCTGGAGTCACAACAGAAACTGCATTTCAAAGGTTCCACACAGAGAGAAGTTTATCAGCAAGAGAGCAGTTCTGAAGACACAAGTCTGTGAAGACAAATATGTGTGATGGTAAATCCTTTCAGAGAGCTTGGGGAGCTGCTTCCTCTGCTCCGGAAGGATTAACTGCACCATTATTTTGAGTAGATTTTCATGACAACAGTTTAACCTCAAGAAATAGCAAGAATAACCCCCTCAAAAAGCGAGGTGGTGAGAAGCACACAGGTACCTTAACAGCCCTCAGGGGTTTATTTCTTTGTACACTTAAACATCAACTCTTTTAACAGCATCTACAAGTGATTTTTTTAAAAAAAAAAAAGTTTTTATGAAATACTTAGTAATGCTAATATTTAAAAATCCTTCACAGTGTGGTACTAATGGAACTTCATAAAAGGAGCAACTTGAGTTGGCTAAAGCTGAAAGTCTTTTCTTCTAGTCAAAGAGAAGATTCCACAGGCACAGAGAGAACCACCAGCCCCAGTGCAGACTCCCCTGACAAATCCCTCTGTATTCCTGCCAGCACATCAAAACGTCAGTCTTCACTAATCTAATTATTGATTTTCAAGGATTCATTTACAGCTGAAATCCCAGAAGAACTATTTTTTTTTTTTTCAATTTACCATAAAAGTAACGACTTGGTTTATTAAGCATTTGATTGCTCGCCTGGTGTGATGTGGGATGACTGGCGCGTGAGTTCATCTTCATCAGGAGCTACTTGGGTTTATTTAAATCTTTAATGAAAGGATCTCCAATAATGACCAGCAGAGAGAAGCCAAAGCTTTGAGTTGCAGAATTGCCACTTTCATTTTACAAATGGATCAAAAAGAAGTGGGAAGAAGAAGAAGAAGAAGTCAGGGAGCAGGTCCCTCTCCCCAGCCACAGCACCGACCCCATCTCCCTCTTCAAAAGGTGTTTGTATTTCTAAATACACATCCTAAAAATGTAACTTTAAGCAATGTGCATCTGCTCAGGGTTTATAAAACCTTCTTAGCCAATAAACCTGTGTGCAGATACCAGTCCCACCATGCTGTGGCCTCCTGGTCCTGCACCTCCACCAACCAATCTGCCTGGCACTGCCTCAGCATCCTCCAAATATGATTTTGACAACTTCTGTTTCCCAATTAAGTAACCACTAATTTGGTTGTGATTGGACAGGCTGCTACAGAGAAAGTGAGCAACCAACCTGGATGGGGATAGAGGAAAACCACTTATCCTAATGTTTTCATTAAGTGCTAAAGCTCAAGAGATGCAAACACAACACGGGTGAAATCCATCATCACCTCCATTGGCAACCTCCACTGTGTGGGGCAGATACAGACCCATAGAACCAACTGAGTTGGAAGGAACCTTCAAGATCATCGAGTTCCAACCTCCCTACCATGGGCAGGGACATCTCCCACTACACCAGGTTGCTCAGTGCCTCATCCAGCCTGGCCTTAAACACCTCCACAGCCTCTCTGGGCAACCTCTTCCAGTGTCTCACCACCCTCATAACAAAGAACTTCTTTCTTATCTCCAGCCTAAATCTCCCCTCTTCCAATTTACATCCATTATTCCTAGTCCTATTTCAGGCAATAAAAACAAGAAGGTGACAGGAGTCAACACCAGAGGGACTCACAGACAAGATGCCTCAGCGAGCAAAATGTCTTATTTGTCTAAAAAACCTTGAGTTATAGAACAAAACTTGAAAAGTCAACTGCAACTACATCAGCTCAGACTGTGAAGCAAGTTCACTGAAGACAACACACTCAAATGTTATGAGTGTTTGAAAGATCTAATCATGTACAAATTAACTTAGAGGGGAAAAAAAAGTCATTAAAACTTTAAAAATAATAAATAAATTAAGACAGACAAAAATATAAATATCCAGCACTACAATTAATCTATTGAGGAAGTATTTAAAAACATCTGTAGAAACAGTGGATGAAATTTGAATGCTCCTCTCCCTCCCCTTCCCCTGGAGACCTCCAGGTTCTGATTTTCACCACTGGAGCTGATGAAGACTTTGAGATGAGGAAGGCAACAAATGGAGAGAGCCTGGTTGTTGGATGTTACAGCAGAACCTTGACTCCACAGCAGCAAGAGCCATGAGCACCATCTGCACCTGCACCAACCACCAGCCTCATGGGTAAAAGTCCAGGTCACAGCTGAAGCAGCAACTGCTTCAATGATTCAGACCCCTTACCACTTTTAGGTTTTCCATCTTCTCAAAAGCCAGCACATCAGATTCCCATTCAAACCCTTTAGGCAAGACATGAAAAAGAAATAACCCAACAATTTCTCCTCCCCAGCTTCCACTCAAACCTCAAACTGCCACTTTTAGGGTTTTAGGCCCTAGCAGAGTATTTTCTTCTATCCTGAATTTAATCAAAAGCTATTGCAGTGATAGATTGCATCCCTTTAAAGACTTGGAAATGGGAGATAAAGTGAGGAGTCAGAGAAAAGCTCTTGGGAGTTTACCTGAGAGGCTGTTCCAAAAATACCACACACACACACTTTGCTATTAGTGACTAAAGGCCTTCAATTGTTCCCCAAAGCCCACCTTCACCATAATACCTACAAAACACTAGAGAACAATTAGCTGCCTGATGTGCTCTGAGCTTATTATACCATTAATGAATGACTCACTCCACCCTTACGGTCTACTGTCTGTGACAACCCAAAAATTCACACTGCAAGAACCTGCAGGAGGAAATCTCAGCTCTGGTGGCCATGGAAGGATCAATCACTCATCATTTTTTTAAGCTCCACACACTCTCTAGTTACAGAAGACAATAATTGTTGTGAAGGCAGCAGGGTTTATACACCCTTTGTTTTTAGCCTTTTGGCTCAACCACGGGGGAAGTTTATAGAATCATAGAATGCTTTGGGTTGGAAGGAACTTTCAAGATCATCTAGATCCACCCCCCCTCCCACTACACCAGGATGCTCAATGCTTCATCCAGCCTGGCCTTAAACACCTCCAGGGATTGAGGGGGCATCCACAACCTCTCTGGGCAACCTCTGCCAGTGTCTCACCACCCTCACAGCAAAGAATTTCTTCCTTCTCTGCAGCCTAAATCTCCCCTCTTCCAATTTGCATCCTTGCAGCACCTTGAACTGTTTAACAACAAACACAGTCTTCCCTTTGGCCAAGAGAATGAACCTAATTCTAAATGCAAATACTTTTTTCTAATATTTTTTCATTCCCACAACTGGGAATGGTTTCATTCCCAAAGCAGGGGGCTCTGACAGAACCCTCCAGGCTCTCCACAGCCACAGAAACCACTAGAAACACTGGGAATGCAGTGACCTGTGGGGCAACCTGCTCCCTAAAGGACAGGGCAGGATAAAACAATGCAGATTATAATCCATTATCACAGGAATACTCACTTCACTTTCATTTTCACTATGGTACCAGCTAAATAAAATTCTATTTTTTAGAAAAACAAATCAAATTGAGGGTCAGGCTGCCTTCTAACGACCTCACAGTGCTCAAAAAAAAACATTTCACTTGGCCAAAGCTGTGGTCAATGAGATTTTGTTTCTCAGATAGTGGCTCTGTCTGACCAGTGATAGGCGTTTGCCAACAGGATTTAGCCCCTGCTATATTGGAACCATCTTTAATCCTGCAAAAGGCTAAAGAAAAATGTCCCTCATTTAGCTCTCTGCACTTAGGAATAACTCAAATACTACAGTTAAATTTACAACATAGTTCCCTTAGCTGTTTAGAAGACAATTGTTTTCTTTCCTTTCCCCTTAAGTTCCAGTATGTAAAATATCAGAAGAATTTAGATTAAAAAAAAAAAAAAAGAGGGGGATATGTTATTTTTAAAGCTGTTCTTGAGAAAACTTCCACATAACAAAACTGTGGCATTTCTCCACTGTTTTGAGAATAATTTTCACATGTTGGCATCATCCACAACTCTGCTATGGTGAAGCTTCATGCATTTTCTCTCAGCTCATCAAAACCAGGTTTTATTGAATGGTTAGATTTGGTCTGATCCCAGGTTTTCTTCTTAACTTCACCCTTAAACAAGAGGAAAAGGCAGATGCTGTGCCCTGATGGCACACACGTGTCCCAGCAGAGGTGTGGGAGCCAGGTCAGTCCTGAGAATTACCACGGCTAAATTCCCAGGTAAGACTTTAGGCTCACACCAAAAAGGTTCACTTTGTTCACTACTTGTCCTAGAAGTCCTGTCTAGGTAGCACTGAAAAAAAAAAAAACCAAAACAAAATACAGATTATTTGGCCCCTTCTGTTAAGACGCTGGAACGTTGTGTCGATATACTTTGGCATATATTAAAAAAAGGAAGAGAAAAAAAAAAATTCCCTGTAATATACCATATACTGTGACATTTCCACTTCAGATCTATCATTTACATGTGAAGCACGAATCTCCAAAGAACCTAGTAAAGCTGTAAGAAAGCCTGCATTCTGCTGAAGCTCTCAGACACCCACTCCATTCAGTCACACCAGCTGGAGAGGTAAGTGTCAAGATACAGCTTTATTCTTAAAAATGAAGATGGAGGTGAAACTCCACGGCCTCCTCCACAGCAAGCGTTTGCTTTTTTTTTTTTTTTAAAGTGAAACCACAAAGGGTAGGTGTGCTCCTGATTCTTCTAAGTCAGCAGCATTTCTCAGAAACACCTTTTTGCAAATCTGGACATCATAAAAATGGTGATTTAACTTAGGCAATTTACAGAATTGTCCCTGCTCTTCCTAGTCCGGCTGATGGATGTCTCAGACATGACATCCGTTGGAAGATCTTTTGCTCCTGGAGGTAGAGGAGTCCTTGGCCACCCTCTGTCTGGTGCAGGAGGCACAAATGGCCCCCGAGAGACGCTTCAGCCCCTTCTGAAAGACACTGTTGGAGAGGCTGTAAATGACACAGTTGCAGAAGCTGTTGCTGATGGCAAGCCAAGTGGTCAAGAAGGAGGCCACGCGGTTGCTGTAGACATCCGAGCTCTCCAGCAGGAAATAGATGATGTAGGGCAGCCAGAGGATGTAGAAGACGCTGGTGATGCGGAAGAGGACCATGGCGTAGCGTTTATCTGGGCAGGGCTGAGCCTCTCCAGCCTCCCCATCCTGAGAGCTGAAACGTACCCTCCTCTCGTTGATCTCCTTGGTGTGCTGCTGGCAGATGCGGAAGATGTTGAAGTAGGTGAAGCAAACGATGAAGGCAGCCGGGGCGTAGAGCATCACCACGATGAAGAGGGTGAAATAGGCATCGGTGTTCCAAGAGCTGGCGCACCACTGGAAGACATCCCCGTGGTAGCCAGGCTTCCCCCAGTGGAAGGAAGGTAAGAAGACCAGGCAGGAGTAGAGCCAAATGGTGAGGATGCAGATACGAAGTCTCCAGGGGGTAACCAGCGTGTTGTAGGTGAGGGGCTTGGTGATGGCGATGTATCTGTCGATGCTAATGCAGGCCAAGGAGGCCATGGACACGCTCTTCAGCACCGACACCACGTAACCAAAGATTTGGCAAACCAAGGACTCGCTCAAAAGAATGGGGTAGTGCAGCAGAGACAAAGAAGGCACCAGACAGCTCACGCCCACCAGGAGGTCGGCGTACGCCATGGTCTGGATGAAGTAGCTGGTGGTGTGGTGGTTCAGCAGAGGCGCGCAGTGAAACACAAAGATCACCACGATGTTGCCCGAAATGATGAGCACCATGAGGAACACGATAACCACCACTTCCAGCAGGCAGAAATTGACCGTCTCCAGATAGCTGATGGCCAGGAGGCAGAAGGGGCGGCCACTGTGGTTGCCGAGCAGAGAGGAGTTCATCTTGAGCACTGCGGGTGATCTCTTCACTTCATGCTCCTGCCTCCTGCCTGCAGCCACTCCAGGCAGCCGCTGTCATTGCGGCTGGGGCTGTGCGTGTGTGTGTGTGTGAGTGTGCGTGTGTGTGTGTGTGTGCAGCAATGTCAAACCCCGAGCTCGGGTCCCCAGGGCTGCTCCAGATGCTGCTGCTGTGCATTGTCTGCAGCACAACTCCCCTTCAAATCCGGCCGCTCGCCGCCACCGGCGCCGCAGCGGGACCCCGCAGCAGTCATGTCAGCCCGCGGGGAGGGGGCGGCTGGACCACCCCCGGGTGGGCTGCCCAGCGGCGGAGGGACGAGGAGGGCTCAAGGGGGAAGAGGGAGAAGGAGCCTTCACCGAGTCAGGACGAGAGTCCTCCCAAAGGCTGACAGGAGAGAAGGGAAAGTGTTTTACAGAGCCACCACCCCCCCACACACACCCCGCTCCTCCTTCCCCCAAAGCTCGCTGCCACCTCCACCGCCTTCCCTCCATCCCCACGCCCTGCTACGGCCCTTCCCCACGCCAAGCCGCGAGTGGGGGAGCCAGGCAGCTCCCCGCAATTCCTGCCGCCATCCCTCCATCCATCACCCACCCACTCCTCCCTCCACCCCGGCGGAGGGATGCGCGGCGAGGAGGATGATGGTGGTGGCGGTGGGAGGAAGAGGAGAGGAGGGAGGGGGGTCCAGCCCTTCTCTCCTGGCTCCATTTTGCACCACGCTTTTGTTCGCCGCCTCTCCCGGACCGCGCCGCTCCGGCCCCCGCCGCCTCCGCCTTCCCCCCGCTCTCTCAACCCGGGTCCCGCAGCCCGGTCCCCGCCGCCCCGGCTCTTTACCTGCCGCAGGGGAACAAAAGCCCTGGAGCATCCTCAGCCGAGCATCCCCCGGCACGGCCCCGTGCGCTCCGGCGGCGATGCGGAGCCGGGGGGAGGGAGGGAGAGGAGGGCGGGGAGGAAGAGGAGGGAGGCGGGAGCGCGGAGGAGGGCGCGGCGCCGGCGGGGAGCGGAGGAGCCGCAGCCCCCCGAGTCTCCGCCGACCGTGGGGAGGGGGAGAGGGGGAAACACCCCCGTAAGGGCAGCCGCAGCCTCGGGAAATGCGGGTGGGGGGTTTCCGATGGCGAGAGGTGCCTCACCCGGCGCGACCCCGCAGCCTCCGGGGACGGAGGGTGAGAGCCCGGTGGTGCGGAGCCACACACGCCCACCGACCGACAGACACACACCACACAGCACCGCCCTCACTGCAATCACGGCAATTCCAGCATTTCTTAGGAATTTAAGGCTTTTTTTCCATCCGTGTGGCTGGTGTTGCTGAGCAGAACCAAGGGCAAAGCTGAGGACCACATCCCACCCGTGGTCCAGATGTTGCCCACCTGGGCAGAACATCCCCTGCACAGCCATACACAGACAGACCCCATCGCCATCACTGACAATCCCCAAAACAACCCACACCAAACAAGACAGACAGGAAAACCCAATGACATTCCAGAGAGCAAAGAGGCAAGAGATCCACCACGCAGCACCACAAACTCATTCCATCACACAAAGTAAACCAGAAGAACCTCTTCAGTGCACACAAGGCAGAGATGCCATCACAGAGCACTCACATCTTGCTGTCAAGAGCACTCCACTCACTTGATGTGCTGCAAAGCACGTCTCCTTGGTATGTGGAAACTCATTCCCCACCCCAGATGCCAAAATGCCCCACTGCCCTGAGTAAGGGCTGGCCCAGCACTATGGGAACTGGTCCTTGAACTGATCAAACCAGTAAGAAGGGAGTGGAGGAGGGCTCTTCATCAATTAAAGTCCTTTTGTCCAAGAAGAAAATGTGTTCCTGGTCCCCAGCACCGGATGGAAGTGAAACCACAAGCCCCGAGGTTTTGGTTAACCTGAGCCAAATGCCCGTAATTCTGTGGGATACACGTAGGAAATGAATTGCAGACAAAGGGACAGATCTCAAAGTTGACCTGGAAGTAGGAAAAACCCTTCCATTTTATAATACACTCATATTGGTCTGAGCCCTGGGCAGGACAACAGCATGACTTGGCAGAATTTTAAGTCTTGTGCAAAAGCCTGGAAACAACAACTTGGTTTTTCCACCCTGACTTTACCCCCCAAAAGATCTCTCGACTATTGTCCTTCATTTTTGTTCAATTTTATGGCATTTTCTACTGGTGGCAAGTGAGGAACTGTAGCTAGGAAACATCAACTTTGAATTGGATTTAAGCAAGGGCATTGTAGTTGTACAAAAAGAGAGTTGTGATTGAATTACTGCCCGAGAGAAACCATCTCCTGGTCTTTCCCAAGCAGAGAAGGATTTACATACCCATTATTCAAACAGTATTTCTGGCTCCTTAGGCATGAAGAGACACATTATAAACATCCTTGAGAAAATGCCACGCGCTGAACTTTAAATATATCTCAGATATCTAAAACCAAGAGAGTGCTGCAAAGCCTGAGACTGACCAAAACAACATCTGCTTGGTGGAATTTCAGAACACAAACACGACCTCATCTATTTAAGACTATTTAAAGGTGTTGGAGACACCATTCAAAGTTATGGCCAGAACTCTTGGGAAAAATACTGCATGTAAAAGATAATTAAACTTTTAGCACCACGTGATCAAAGTTAATTAAAGAAGTGACAAGGAGGCTCAGGGAGGAACCATGTCATGGTTAGACCACAATGCCCAGATCCCAGATGATCATGGGTTTGGAACTCCATGATCTTTAAGGTCCCTTCCAACCCGAACTATTCTATGATCCTATGATTTAGGGCAGGCTTCCTTTTAGTTTTAGAATCATAGAATAGTTTGGGTTGAAAAAGATCTTCAAGAGCATCTAATGCCGGCCCTCCTACCTCCCTCCCACTACACCAGGTTGCTCAGTACCTCACCCAGCCAGGCCTTAAACACCTCCAGGGATTGAGAAGACATCCACAACCCTCTCTGGGCAACCTGTTCCAACCATGGCACTGAAAATTAGATGTTTTCCTCTTAATTTATATGAACTTCTGGAAATCTGGTTGTGGTATCAGTGGAAAATAAATGTCAGCCACACCTAGCTAACAAACTCACCCTTGGTGGCCTTGGCAGTGGCACATTAATGGCTGGATTCAATGATCTTAAAGGTTCCTTCCTACTAAGATGGTTTTATGCACCAAGCCTGAGGAGATATCTGGTAGGATTTCTGTGCTCTCTCATCCCCTGCTCATGGAGACAAAGAAGTGGGCAGAAGAGGAAGCAGACAGCAAGAGCCCTGCTGTAAAAAACCCCAAAGTCTAGAATTTCTACTCGAAATGCTGATCCCAGGGCAACATCTCGGGATACTCCTCCTTCCACTGGACTTTATTTAATTTATTTTTTTTTTTAATTTGTGCCACAAGATGTCCCTCTCATGTCGTAATTTTCTTAATATAGTGTCTTTATCTGGTACAACAGTTCATGGTTTTTTCCTTTCAACGTTATTTCCTCCCACACAGATCTATAAGCAAAAGCTTTTATTTTCTCCTCAATACTGTAAATGTCAGGTTCTTAAAATTCTGGCATTATGAAGTCCTTCTCCACAGAGAGATCATCACTGACGTGACAGATGCAATGATTGCATTAATCCTTCAAAAAAAAAAAAAAACCCTTTGCCTGAGAAGGGACCATTGTCCATTTTGCTTTGTGCCATGATTAGGTTTGAAAAACAAATGGCTCTTGTAAAGTGGCTCACTCTACAAGTCTTCAACTCAACACTCATTTCCATCCACTTCTGACTGTCAAAAACATGAAGTATTTCTCCTGCAGGTGTCCATTAGTGCCTGGAGCAAGTCCCTGTGTCCCTTTCCATGTCTGCAAGGCCTGAAGATTAAGAGCCATGACCACGACTGCCAAAGTCCCACCAGGAACAGATGCCTCTCAAAGGATTGTCCAGATCGCTTTACCTAGAGCTTGCTTTCTGTCCCCAGGAGGGACATGACCTTAATTCATCAGCCTGGCTTTCATCCACGCTCCCCACCACCAGCTCTGCAATCTGGAGCTGCTAAAAGCTTTGTTATTGCACACAGATGGTGAGCAAATTCTCCACAAAGTCAGCCATGGAAGCACCACAACAGTGAACCTCAGACACAGACACCCTAACAAAAGCTCAGGGCAGGAAAACCCAGCTGATGTTTAGCAAAGAAAGAAGGAGCAAATAATTAATCAATACTGTCCCAATGCTCCTGGAGGCACAATTTTAATGCCATTTTTGATGCCCAAATCAGATTTAAAAAGAGACCAAGATGGAGCTCCTCGTGGTAGAACAAAGCACATAAACATCATAGAAGCTTAGGGTTGGAAGAGACCTTCCAAGGCCATCTAGTGCCACCCCCAGAAAGGACATCCTGCACTAGATCAGGCTGCTCAGAGATCAAGCCTGGCCTTGAATGCCTCCAGGGATGGGGTCTCTACCACCTCTCAGAGCAACCTGAAGGGAAGAACTTCTTCTTCTTCATGTCTAATGTCTCAATCACTCAGTACCTGCACTGAGGTCAATAAGAACCTCACCTTACAGCAGCTCATTCACAAAATTAAGCAAACCCCACAGATTCACCAAGCACTGGAGGTCAGAATGGGACACAAAGCAAACACTGGGGGCTCCTGCATCCAACACCCTGCCTATGAGAGGGGAAATAAATCTCTGAAAGAGACCAGAAGCTTCTGAGGCAGCTGTCAGTACAGATCCTTATTAATTTGGGACTGTGCTGCTGCACAAGGGTCAGGGAAAGCCTGTCAGAAATCAACCACAGCTCCAGAGAGAGAGGTCAGAGTGAAGAGAGAAGGGGCAGGGGATTAGGAACACTTGGGAGGTTTAACTGCATCTCCTGCCTGTGCTGAAGGGCAGAGGTTTCACATCAACTCCTCCACCAGCCATTATTCTCAGGTAATGCATTCCCAATGCAAATAACTGTGTGTTTGACAGAGAGGAATTTGTATTGGTGACACAGAAACACGGCAAAGCATTATGAGATAATGCAGTGTATCATAAGGGATCCTCGGAATCATATAATTAACAATTCTTTTTCCTCCCCAGACACGTTTGCTCCTGTGCATGGCTGCACATCCACTGGAACAGAGCTGCTATTTTCAGAGCAGCACGAATTAGTCACTTTAGAATTCTAGAATTACCCAATAATCTATGAAAGGCATGAAAATAAATGAAAGGCAAAGTGCAATCCAGCATTATTATACTGTTAGCACAGTGTACATTGTATATTATTACATAGCACATTATATACATACTATTACCCACCAGGTCTGCAAATGTTCAAGGTCTTGAATCCACCTTCCCACCAGCCTCCCAAGCAATTCCATGTTTTTAACCTGTTCCCCTCTCTAATACTTCTACACAACCACTGATGACCTCTTCTGAAACTTCACCTTCTCCCTCTGCCACAGACTTCAGGGCTCACAGCTCCACTTGGACCTCAGAGAATGCTTCTGCTCCCCAAGAGCCCATCTCTGTCTGTGCCACAGGAACAGCCCCAGCCAATTTTCATGCAATTTGCATTTCAGTCACAACAACTAAACAGAATCATAGAATGGTTTGGGTTGGAAGGGACCTTAAAGATCATCTAGTTCCAACCCTCCTGTTATGGGCAGGGACAACTCCCACTACACCACATTGCTCAATGCATCATCCAACCTGGCCTTAAACACCTCCAGGGATTGAGGGGGCATCCACAACCTCTCTGGGCAACCTCTTCTAGTGTCTCACCACCCTCACAGCAAAGAACTTCCTTCATCTCTTTGCCATAAATCTCCCCTCTCCCAATTTGCATCCATTACTCCTAGTCCTGCCATCCTGGACCCTATTAAAAAGTCCTACCCCAGCCTTTCTGTAGCCCCCTTCAGATATTGAGAAGCTCCTCTGAGGTGCCTCCTGAGCCTCCTCTTCACCAGGCTCAACAATCCCAACTCCTTCATCCTATCCTCAGAAGGGATATAACAGCCTCAACAATGTGGCACCACGAGACTTGGTTCTCATTTGCTCAAGCTGTTATTACAGCATGCTGGTGATTCACTAGACCTCCTATGATTAGAGCTGAGCCTCAGTACCCATTTGCTTTCATTGTTTAATTATTTAATAAATTTCTATGCTAAATGGCCACTGCAGGTCCTTTTGCTGTGGGTCACAGCACCAGAGCCACCTACTCTTCCTTTCACTTGGACTCCAGGAGATAACAGAATGTGAGGGTCTGGAAGGGACCTCAAGAGATCATCTAGTCCCATCCCCCTGCCAGAGAAGGAACACTCAGATCGGGTCCCACAGGAAGGCATCCAGATGGGGTTTGAATGTCTCCAGGGAAGGAGACCCCACACCCTGTCTGGGCAGCCTGGGACACTCTTCTCTCACCCTCATCCTGACAAAGTTTCTTCTCCTATTTTTGTGGAACCTCCTGTGTTCCAGCTTGCACCCATTGCCCCTTGTCCTATCATTGATGCTTCCAACACCATCAGATCCAGGTTATTCCCTTTGTCTCTGCCAATTGAAATGAGTGGAAAGATTTCATAGATGTTAAAAGGAAATGTGAAATGTTTCATTGTCCTTTTCTTGTTCACAGAGACAGCAGCAGCTGTGCCACACCAAGATCATCCTTCCCATTCTGACACCAAAACACTGAAACAGAGACATGAGTGACGCCAAAACCCACTCACCAGGAAATTAAAGTAACACCCAGGAGTGACTGTGATACACTCCCTACCACAACACTCATGGTTTCACCACCAAATCCAAGTTACATCTCTCCAATGCAAGTTCCAGTATGAAGGAATTCAGCTCAAGTTTCTCCTACATTCCCTAAATCTGTGCAAATCCTCATGGCAGAGCACTTTCAGCTGATTTAACACAATGCATTCAAGTCACGTAACATCCTTCTGCATGATTCCAGCAGAGCCTGAGCTTCATTTCAGAACCCTCCTGCCCTCAGAATAAGGTCTTTAATTGCTCCTTGCAAATCTCTGCCATCACAACATAGATATGCATAGATATGATTCAGTTGCTTGGCTTTTTTAACGGGTGAATAATTAATTTCTGTTACAATTGCACTGAAGTTGAAGCATTAATAATTTCTAATACAGTCCTCCCAGGTTTGAAGACAGCAGTAACACACAATATATCTACAGAGATAATGGTCAAATCCAAATTAACACATTGCTTTTCTGATTACAGCATTTAATTTTGTGACCCATTTGTTACTTTAAAACCTGGAAAAACACCGACTGATTTCTGTATAGAAGGTTCTTACTCTCTTTTCCTCTGTTACTGAGGTCAGCATTCAAGATGAAAAGTTAAAAAGCTGCCATCTAGTGCAAAAATGTCCAAATTTTTTAATAACAGAAAAGGCTGCAATCCACTAGTGTTGGATTTTTAGCACCAACATCAAAGCAATATGGCAAAACTCCAGCTTTCATACAAGAAAACCAAACAAGCAATGGAAACGAGCTCCCTGGCTGTCAATTATGAAAGCAATTAATAGAATACTAATTTTTGACAAACTCTGAACTCTTCTAGAGGAAAGAGGAGCGGGTCTATGAACAAGAAAGCAGAGATAAAGCCACAACTAACACCACATTTGGCTTTTGCAGCAAGGAGGGTTGAATTCTACTCAATATTTGATACATCACATTTGGACACACTCATGAACCTTCAGGAAAGAAGGTACACACTCAGAAGTATTTCATGGGATGGTTTGGGTTGGAAGGGACCTTCAAGATCATCTAGTTCCAACCCTCCTGCCACGGGCAGGGACACTTCCCACTCCACCAGATTCCTCAATGCCCCATCCAGCCTGGCCTTAAACACCTCCAAGGATGGGGCATCCACACGTATCTCACAGCAAAGAATTTCTTTCTTATATCCAGCCTGTTTCCAGCCATTAAGACACAAAAAGAGGCAAGACAGATGAGTAAAAACACCCTACCTTTGTGATGAGGATTCTGTACTTCTCCACCAGGTGGTCGTTGTTGTGACACCCAGCCAGCAGCTGCCAGACTTCTCCTCTGAGGGCCTCGGGGACCCCGCTCCTCACCAACGCCGACAACGTCTTTGGCCTCACGCTCAAGTTGAGGTGCCTGTGGGTGGGTGAAGGCACAGTGAATCCCATCCAAATGCTAACAAAAAAGACCATAACCAGCAGCTGATGCCTAATATCAAATATGTCAAATGACAAGAATCTCAAGGCAGGCCATATGTTGCCAGAGTGAGTGACATTCGAGTTATTAAACACATTCTGGAGAAGCACTTTCTGAAAGATTTCCTTGATTCCCTTTAACTTTTAATATAATATATGCTAAAAAACTACTCAGCAAATCAAAACACTCCATCAACAACTAGAACTTGTTGGCAGAAGCCAGACTGTGTAAGCTCAAACCACACCAAAATCATAGAATCATAGAATAGTTTGGGTTGGAAGGGATCTTAAAGATCATTTAGTTTGCAGAAGGACACACTGCTCTGGCCTTTCTGTGACCAAGAGGGAAGAGAACCTTCCAGGAAGGGGGAGAGGACAAATATCATATATATTTTAATTATTCTTTCTATTTTAATTATTCCTTTATGATATATGGAATCACAGAATGTCAGGGACTGTAAGAGACCTCAAGAGATCTTCTAGTCCAATCTCCCTGCTGGAGCAGCAACACCTAGATCAGGTCACTATTTTTTCTTGTGAAACTAAACAAAAAGGTGATTTGTATGTATAGATTTTTTTTTAGAATATTTCTAGAAAAATTACCTGCTGCACACAAATCACTTAAATTCTCTGGAAAAGCTTATAGAATTGTTTTGCCTTATCCTCAGAACAGAGGAAGTTGAGCAGCAGCTCCAGAGAATGCAGCCATGAAGGCACAGCTGGAGGCTAAAAGCCACACACCACCACATTCTTCCAAGCAATTTGGAAATGAGAAAATGGTGAGACTCAGCACTTCTGAAGCACGAGCCAAATATCATTTAGAAATCACAAAATGCCACTGCTTATTTAATTGCCTTCCAAATCTAATTAGAGGATTCCAATTAAAAAAAAAAAACTTGCATGAAACTACCTGAACTCTAAAATTATTTTTTTTTTTTGTGATTTTCAATCTTCTTACGTTAAAAGCCCAAGGATCATTACTTCCAAATAGTGGGTTTTAGTTAAGAAGGAAAAGCCCTTTAACACACATTAATGTTGCTGCCAGCATTAGCACAGAAGCACTTCACATCCTCTTAGAGCTGCCAAAACATTTTCAATGGGAGTCAGGTGGCTTAATTATCCTTCAGCCCTTGGAAGAATTACAGAATAAAAAAAAAAAGGCAAGTTGAAAGAAACTTTCTCCCTGCAGCAGATGCACATATCTCATCTGTGAAAGATGTTTCTTCAAGTCTGGGAGATGGAAGGGAAAAGGAATCCTGTATCATTTCACTGTATTTTTCTCCTCTTTGTGATGGTGTCCATTTCCAAGCTCTGCTTTGCTCTCCACCACATTAGCACAAGAAATTAGCGTGAAACCAAACTGGAAGTGAAAGCACTTATTCAAATAGGCACTAAGTAATTGCAGAAAATAATCATTTTTCAAATTGAAAAATTGTTAGAATCCTGAAAAGAATCCTGGCCAAGAGGTAATACATCATCTGAAGTGCTTGACTTGTTCTCATTTCCACTGTCCACCCAAGATCTAGCACTTTATCCACTTTATCTTTGGGAATATTCACATTCACACCCCCTTTGCCCTCCTCCTCAGCAGCAACAGGGAGCAGAAGGCAACAATTAAAGGCAGAGTCAAAATGGAGCATATTTGAGCTCAATCTGATGTTGTGGCTGCCAAGCCTTTGTGAAAAAATAAAAAATAAAAACAAAACCAAGTGAATTTTGCAATAATCAGCATCACTTTCTTCAAAGGACCGGGGCTACTTCAGAATTAATAAAAGATCCTTCATGAAAGGAGGTGTTGCATTAGCAATCTGCCTGTCAAAAAACACTCTCCTTGGAAATTGGCATATTCCAGGGAAATAAAAAACACCAGAAGAGCTCATGTACTTCCTTCTTGGCAGAATCTGGAGCCATCTTCCTTTAGCTAAGGGGAGGAAAAGCATCTTCACTATCCAAGTACAGATCTCTCATATTCTTCAGCTCCAGTCACTAACACACGACAGCTGCTGCAGGAACTGGCTGTGAACTACAGCAGAATCATAAAAAGGAATAACAGCCCTCTCTGTGCAAGAGAGAGAAAGAAGAGCTGTATTTCCTTTACATCACCTAAGGGTTTAACAAAAAAAATCCCAGTGAAAGTCACAGATAAGCAAAATACTCATTTTAATAGGGAGCCACCTCGAGATACAGCGTAAGTGAATTTCTACCCAGGATTTAAGGATGTGTTAAAAAATAAAAACAGCTTAAAACACCTTCTGAAGAAATGAGAAAACACAAATGTGCTCAAAAATGAAAACAGCTTAAAACACCCTTTGAAGAAATCAGAAAACACAAAGCAAGAGAATGAGGAGTGTTGAGGGAGATGAGAGAGGACTAAATCCACACTAATCTCATCTCAAACTGGCTTGTGGAAACAATAACAAAACCCTCTGAGCAGGAGGAGCTGAGAGAGTGAGAATTGCAGCTTTGAGGATGGGATTTTGCCACTTACCACTTGGACAGCAGCTCTCCCCACGTCTCCAGAATTTTTTCTGCACACTCTTTGGAAACGTCTCCAGAACCACTTAAGAGTGGCTCGTCGTTGTCTGCCAACACAAGAGAGGAGAGAGGCTTTGAGATCAACCCTACCTTTAGATTGAAATGTTTCTCCTAAATGTGTGGCAAGAAACTCCTCCTCTGTGGCTGCAGTGCTTGTGCAGAGGTTCACACACTCAGAACTAGCCCATATTATGGTTTAAGAGAATTTTTTAAATGTAGAAAAAATGATNAGCAGCTCTCCCCACGTCTCCAGAATTTTTTCTGCACACTCTTTGGAAACGTCTCCAGAACCACTTAAGAGTGGCTCGTCGTTGTCTGCCAACACAAGAGAGGAGAGGCTTTGAGATCAACCCTACCTTGAGATTGAAATGTTTCGCCTAAATGTGTGGCAAGAAACTCCTCCTCTGTGGCTGCAGTGCTTGTGCAGAGGTTCACACACTCAGAACTAGCCCATATTATGGTTTAAGAGAATTTTTTAAATGTAGAAAAAATGATCTTGAAAACACTGTAAGGTTCAGGCTGGTACAGTTTGATGTCTCACAGATGTCTGCATTGGCCTCTTCACTAAAATATGCTGCTTGCTTGTACTTCCAAATAAAACCAGCTTCACATTTTTACCCTCCAGTCCATTCACAGCTGCTCGGGGAGGGGCAGAAGCCACATGATAATCCCAAATTGTTAACAGCCTTTTTTCACATTGTTCCAAATATATCACAGTGGAGGCTTCAGCAAGCCAGGGCTGAGAAAAGCACAGAGAGAGAGGAGTGTGGGACAAGGGAGAGGCTGAACTAGGAATGTGGGGGTACTGGTTATCAAATTCTTGGAAGTTTTAAAGTAAGAGAAACATCTACTAGAGGCCAGATTCTGACAGGATTGTGGTTTATAATTATGCCATTTTACTGACTGCTCTTTCTTTTGAGGAACACAAAAAGCACAGAATCCACTTCTTACCTTCCTCTTCATCATCCTCGGGGGGAGAAGGGATCATGGAGCCCTGGGAGCCAGACTGGGGAAGACGAAGAGAAGGGCTGGCTGTGGTTTTCCTCCTCTCCCTTTCTGATTCACTTTCGAGGCACACAACCTCGTACAACGTGTCTGAGTTATTCTTTCTGTCCTTCTGCTTTATCTAAGAAAAAAGAAGTTCCATTTTACTGAGAAAAGTTACACAAAAAAGAAAAAAATCTCACATGACTTCTAAGGTTCCAATATTTATTTTCCCATGGTGGTAATTAACTTCAACCATTTTTCCAAGTCATATCTGTGTATACACAGTCTGCAAGGAACACAAACTGTTGAGTCTCAAAAGTCTATGATGTGGTTGTTTTCTCCTTAATTAGAAATATTTTGCTTTAAAGAAAGATTTTTCATTCTGAAATTTTAATACAGCCTAAGAACTTTCTGAAATTTTTTTATTCCCCACCACAAATGAATAAAAACAGAGAGTAAAAAAAAAGGAAAGGTGAAGAAAAGAGGGAAATAAGATTTATAATTATACTCTATGCTAAGCTCCAAGTGCTCCATTTTACCTTTTGAAGTATTGAAAGTGAAGGCAAATGCTTCAAAAAGTAAAAATTACTAAATCTGAATGTAATCTGAGCAAAATAAAAACTTCTCTGCTTTCCTCATTTTTGAATAATAATAAAAAATAAAACTACCAAAGTAAGATAAGGCAGTTGTTCACTGCTGTATTTTTAATGGGCTAATCAGGACTCCATAGAAACAGGTTTCCCTTCCAGGCTTATCAGGCAGCACATTCTATATTTGTTGCTTCCACTATGAATTTTGATAACCTTCCATTAGTAAACACTGCAAGTTGGGCAACCTGACAGTGCCCATGGAGAAAGGAGAAGGAGCTCTGATAAGCCACAAGGCTTGGGAATTTGTTAAGACAAAAGACACAGAATTAGCTCAGTAAGATAAGCTTCCCTTCAACTGCCAAACAAAAAGGCCACCTTTTGGAGGTTGGAGAATATTTATAGCCCAACAGACTTAACTGTTCCAACATCTCCAGGCTCAAAAATACATCAGAAGGCTGATCTCACCCATGAAGAATTTCTCCACCTTAAATTCTGAAGGTTTCCAAAGCTTTATTTCATATTTTATCTAAAAAATGTCATATACACAAAAAAGAATCTGCAGTGAACTTGATCTTTGTTACTGCCAAGGTGCCATTATTTGTTAGCACTGTAAGACAGTGCACAAGAAACTAAGAAAAAACTCTTATTTCATTCAAAATTGCTTTAAAAAGAACACTTGTCAAGAAATCAGGTCTCCAGCCTTGCTCTTTTGGGCTGCACTCAGAATTATTAAACCTTGAAAGAGCACATCCACCCACATTCCTCCTCTTATTTGCTTCTACATATTCCCATTTCTTTAAACTTTCATTTCAGAAGAATAATTTCTAAAGCAGGAGACCAGCAGCTACTTCATGGACATCCTATCTCTTTAGTTGGACCTTCAAGTTATTGCCTTGTTGCTGTTTTTTATGAATATCCTGGACAGAAATAATCTTTTCCTTTTTAGTAGACAGCATAAAAAGCAAGCTGGGAAAAAACAGTAAAANATAAGTTGGATTCCTGTGATAAAATCAATTTAGTGACATCCAGGTAACATGTCACCAGGATTATATTAAAGCCTTTTTTAATCCTAACCCTTAATTTTTCACATTTAGCATATTCTACCCCTATGCAAGCAACTGCCATTATAGATATTTTTTTCTTTTTTTATTTCTTTTATTTGCCTGGAAAACCCATAAGTCTCTCTAACCTTGCAGCCTCAAAGCTGTCAAAATTTTCTACCTAAAACTGATGAATCTAGTCATGCTTCAATCTGTAATTAAGTCCCTGTTTAATTATTCCAGTGAATCATCCTCAAATTGCTGCTAAATTAATTTTTTTAAAGCATTACCTGTTTCAACTTTAGGAANAAAAAACAGTAAAAAGTTTTTAACAAGTTCTAGGGATTTTTTTGGTGGCTGCCTGGATTTTTTTTTCTCCCCAGGGGAAACTCAGGGTATGTGTGAAATCTCTGCTTCCCTATCATGTACAAGGGGGAAAACAGACTTTCATAAAAGATACATATATANGGAAAACCCATAAGTCTCTCTAACCTTGCAGCCTCAAAGCTGTCAAAATTTTCTACCTAAAACTGATGAATCTGTAATTAAGCCCCTGTTTAATTATTCTAGTGAATCACCCTCAAATTGCTGCTAAATTGATTTAATTTTTTAAAGCATTACCTGTTTCAACTTTAGGAAGAAATTTTCAGTAGAGCTACGTTTGCTAAAGGGCCAGAACAACCTTTCATTGGGGGAACAAACTCTGACTTTAGTTTCCAGAATAAATCGAACAGGTTCCTGCACTTCAGTTATCACCAAATCCACAGCTGTAGTCATGAATAATACTTTATCTAGAAGGCAAAAACAAAGTCATAGTATTAAAAAAAAAAAAAATTGAACAAAATATTCCATAATAACAAGAAAAAAAACAAAGAAAAATTTGGGCAGAATTATGTTTTCCTCCTAAGTTTTCACCTCACATCCCTAAAATTTATAAAAATGGAAAGGGAGATGAGTATCCATCATTCTGAAAATCAAATCTTCAAGCCAAGAAAACAAACTTCTTAAAGATGATTAAAATGATGCTTTTTCACATCCCACTGCAATGTAGCAAAAATCTCTTCTGAGGGATCTGAATGCTGAACTCTACAGAGCAGATCTCTTGCCTTCCAACCAAACTGGTTTTTGTAAGTTTTTAGGACAACAATTACATCCCCCCCATTAAACATTTTACAGAAACACAGAATGTCAGGGATTAGAAGGGACCTGGAGAAATCATCCAGTCCCATCCCTCTGCTGGAGCAGGAACACCCAGACCAGGTCCCACAGGAAGGAATCCAGGTGGGGTTTGAATGTCTCCAGAGAAGGAGACCCCCTCTCATTTGTAAGGTGGAGAAAATCGACTCTACAGGATGATGCTCCAAAAGGAGGCAAGAGGAGTAGGTGACCTATGAGATGTCTTCTGGAACTAAGTGATAAATTGTGTCCTTGATGCAGAGTGACATTCAATCCCACAGCAGATTGTGCCCAGCTGTACCCAGCAGCTGAGTTTGATGACTCTGCCCAGTCAGTTCCCATTAATTTCCCCAACCTTTGGCATGAAACGGTGACAGAAGATTGAAAAGATGATAATTCAGCAGACATCTTAAAAGAAGTGAGGACAGATCTGCTGCAGGACTCACAAGAGCAAGGCAGCATCAGCCATTTTCAGAGTTCAGCTGGAAATGTTTCATTTTCACTGGTGCCAGTTATGGAATCCTTTTTTAATTAGAATCATCAAATGGTTTGGGTTGGAAGGGACCTCAAAGATCATCTAATTTCAACCCCTCTGCCATGGGCAGGGCCACCTCCCACTACATCAGATTTCTCTTAAAGGAAAGTCAATTGATCCCATTCCCACCCTGTCAGTGCTTTGCCCTGGAGAGGGACAACATCTGGCAACATTTTCCTACCTTTAGGTGTTTCTTCATTCACAAACTGGAAGTGTGGAGATTTCTGATTCCAGCTCCCAGTGATAACATATGATTTTCCATCAGAACTTTTACCCATGGACTCCTAGAAACAAGGTAAGTTGAAGAATTTTTATACAATTTATAGAATGTGTTTGGGTTGGAAGGAGGCTCCAAAGGGCAGCTAATCCAACCCCCCTGCAGTGACATCCTGCACTAGATGAGGTGGCTCAGAGCCTCAGCAAGCTTGGCCTTGGATGTCTCCAGGGATGGAGCATCCACAACCTCTCTGGACAACCTCTTCCAGTGTCTCATCACCCTCATGGAGAAGAACTTCCTCATCTCATCTAATCCTGCCCTAGTTTCAAACCATTGCAAATAAATTACTGTGAAGTCTCAGCACCATAAAACAGCTACTGCCCTGGAAGGAGGGCTTCTGCAGCCCCTGTGACATGGAGGGGCTGTCTGTAATCTTAATTAACACTTAATTTTGTTAATGAGAGCCTTACCAAATCTAAAAGGTGCATGTCGCCGCTCCGAACGTCCTTCCCCCGGCTGAGAAGGAGGCCAAAACATCTGCAAAGCCAGGCAAAAAAAAAATTAAACTGCAAAAATTAAGGCTAGGCAATAAACAAACCATTAACATTCCTCATCTGAATCCTCCCTGTCACACATCACAGGCAGCCCGTGAATACAAACAATAACAAACCTTGACACCTGAAAGGCTGGTGAAGCACATCCACTCAAACAATGTCAAACAAATATTCAAATTGTCCATGGAGATTTCAGAAGACATTTAAAACATGACTTTGCCCTGCCTACAGTAGACTCAAAAGCTGCTCAATTACCTTCCTTTGCAAGAGCAGCATAAACCAGACACTGCTAACAAGAGCTGCAGGACGACTTGGCCTGCATTCTTCCCTTCTTCTTTTTTATTTTCAGACATATTTGCATAGAATTTACCCTTTTATACAGGCAAGGATCAGGAAATTCCAGATGAAGTGCAAAGGCAGAGGCGTGGAGTTAATCTACACGAACTGAAAATTCACAGAACAGCTACTAATGTGCTGCCTCAGAGGAAAGAGCAAACAAGATCTAATAAAAGATCTTTTTTAAAAAAATCAATGCACTTACCTCTCGATAGCAAGTTCTTTATTAGTTGTCTGTTGGACGTAAATCACAATCTTCTTATCAATTCCTTGGCGCAGTTTAAAGCATTGCCTGTCCTTGTCTTTGGGCACTGCACTGTTTTATACCAGGAAAGGAGGAAAAAAACCATCCAGAATGTTATTTATTTGTATTCCCTGAATGAATCAGACCCTTGGTGAAGCCACATTCTTGCACAGAAGCACTTGAGACCCCTCCCTCTCCCTTGCACAATCCCTCAGTAACATGACTAAGTGACATTATTTGATCATCATTAGTGAAAACTAAACACCCCTGGTTTTCACAAGTAAAACCAGTGCTTTTGAGCTCTCAGCAGCATTTCAACAGAGTTATAAAATGGGATTTCTTTATTTAATCGAGCTGGATGCAAATCCAAGAGGAGGAACATCTTTGAGGCTGTGGCCAGGAGCCAAGGTGCTCACCAAGCCCGAGTGCTTGGCAGACAGGCTGTGCTGAAATAAAGACACATCAGCAATTCCAGAACATGATAAATGGTTGCATGAAACATCTGAGGGCACTGTGTGCTGGGAAATAGGTGAGGGCCATCATTTTACTAACAAAAACACTTATGTCTGGGATTTTGTTTAAAGCAGAAGAGGAAACTGTCACAACAAGGAAATTAGGGACCACCTTGGACTCAGGCTCTCTTCTCACTCACTCACTTCCCAACAGAACCAGGTGCTGCGTGCACAGGAATGAGGAATCTGTACCTGAAATAACCTTTCCCATCATCTTCTTTGATTTCCAGTGACACAGAGAAGGTGAAAATGTCACTGTCTGGAGTCTGTGGAGTGGCAATGGCTGAGAGTGGAGTTTGTTTGGCAGAACGACGGAAGGCAGTGGCAAAGCTGTACAGTATTCGGCTCACCTGCATTTTGGGGACACCAAAAATATATCAGAAAGCTCCAGCAGCAGCAAAAATCTACCTCAATTTTCACTAATAGAATGAGAAGCAGCTGTAGGAAGGTAATTGAGTTGTAGCATCAAATTAACTGCCTTTCTATGTCTTAAGATGATAAGCTATTAAATCATGTGTATTCTTATTTCCTATCTGAAGTTTCCAGCATTAATTCGGAGCAGAAAAAAAGCCAAAGGCAATGAATTACATTACTTCTAAAGTGCCTGAAATGCTTCCCTTTCATTTCAGGAACAATGTTTAGATGTACATAATTATAATTTGACAAAAAAAAAAGACTCAACTTACAGCCTCTTGGATTTCACATCGGAAGACATGAATCCTGAAGAGTTCTGCATTGTAGTGGCTTTCAGTGAAAGCAAAGCAATCACTTTCAGGGGTCCCATCATGCCCTCGGACACAGAAAAGGATTTTATAGATTGGATAATTTGCTATTTCTGTGTTTGTCTGAGGATCTAAAAGTCTGTTAAAAGAGAAAAGAAAGAAAAAAAAAAAAAAAGCAAAGCTTGAAGCTTTAGAAAACACATTTCAGCCTGATATTAACTTGTGAGCTTTAACAATTAATTTCATCGCCAATAGAGAAAATACTTCACAAAGAAACTGGCTCCTGATTGACATTTCTTACAAAGCTCGACCAGAATAATGACATTTAAATTGAGCAGCATAAAAAGGACTGCCATTTCCACCAGTAATTTCCTCAGAGCTTTCAGAGTTTAGCCCTTAAAAGGCTGAAATAACTAAGGTGCAGCATCAGACACCTCAGCTCTGATAAGGGTCATGTATCATAGAATCATAGAATAGTTTGGGTTGGAAGGGACCTTAAAGATCATTGAATTCCAACCCCCCTGCCATAGGCAGGGACACCTCCCACTACATCAGGCTGCTCAGTGCCTTATCCAGCCTGGTCTTGAACATCTCCAGAGAGGGGGCATCCACAATCTCTCTGGGCAACCTGTTCCAGTGTTTCACCACCCTCACTGGAAAGAATTTCTTTCTTATGTCAAGTCTAAATCAGCCCTTTGCAAGTCCCACTGATCTAATACTTTAGGGGCCTATTTCCAAAGAGTCATCAATAATTTCAATACCTGAAGGGGGTACAGAAAGGCTGGGGTAGGACTTTTTAATAGGGTCCAGGGTGGCAGGACTAGGAGCACTGGATGCAAATTGGAAGAGGGGAGATTTAGGATGGAAGAAAGAAAGAAATTCTTCCCTGTGAGGGTGGTGAGACCCTGGAAGAGGTTGCCCAGAGAGGTTGTGGATGCCCCCTCAATCCCTGGAGGTGTCTAAGGCCAGGCTGGATGAGGCACTGAGCAACCTGGTGTAGTGGAAGGTGTCCCTGCCCATGGCAGGAGGGTTGGAACTAGAAGATCTTTGAGGTCCCTTCCAACCCAAACCATTCTATGATTCTATAACCACTCCCACTCTGGCTTTTGGCACACCTATGTTTCACAATGATCTTTGGTTACTAAATTTAAAGCATCAGGTATCTTTAAAACCCATTTTTTCCACTGAACAGAATCTCAAAGTCCTCCTGTGTCCTCCCACACTTATTTTCAGAGATAAAGGGAAATAATATTAAAAAGCACAAAGTGACAAGGTGCAGCTGAGTGAGCTTCATACCTCACTGTCCCTTCTGAGACATTAGGCACTGACAGGGTCACATCTAATGAAATCTGGCACTGGCTTCGGAGGATGGACATCATCCTGAGGGCTTCCACCTCACTGCGAGGAGCGTTCACAGAGGCACAGCCCAAGTAGGTGAGTTTGCTGAACACCACACTGTCCTCATCTGTCACAGGTGTGAAAGGGCTCAAATCCTCACAGTCTGGGATGAGACACAAAGTTGGATGTAAGAAGCAAGATAAGATACAAGCAAGAGAGTTACACATGAGTTCATCACTCTAACCTTGTGAAAAAAAGTGACCAAGAAGCCCATCACTAAAAGTCAGGTCAGGCTGTATACGAACAACCTGCCTGAAGGTAAGTTGCTGATGGCTTTCCCAACTCTACAACCACTTCCCTCAGGTGGCTTCTTTTAATTTAGGCACTGATTTTTCTCTACAGCCTGGAGACACACAGATGAGCTGAGCAGACTGGCATTCTGTACAGCCAGACAAGTAGACATAACGTCTGCACACATCTCAAGGCCAGAAGAGAGTGTTTTCAGGAGAAAGGATAATTCACCATATGATAACATGGATCACATAACCTGGAATTCACTGCAGTGAGTGGTTATGATGGGACAAATGGGGAAAGGTGGGTGGACACACCTACATTTTTCCTTTCCCCACATATCTTTCCTTTCTCTTTATCAAAAAGGTGGTGAGAAACTGACCCAGATTGCCCAGAGAGGTGGTGGAGGCCACATCCCTGCAGACATCCAAGGCCAGGCTTGTTGAGGCTCTGAGCAACCTCATCTAGTACAGGATGTCTCTGCTCACTGCAGGAGTTGGACAAGGTAACCCTTGAAGCTCCTGTCCAACTCTATGATTCTCTAATTCTATGGTTCTACAAAGCTAATTCATAAGATACTACCAGGCATTTGCCATTTTTTCTAACCTCCCTGGGATGGTTTCACTGGCAAATTCATTTCTGGTTTCTGGAGTCCTGCCACCGACACTGGATTGATGGTAGAGGAGGCTGAAGCTTCAAGGACAACAGGTTCTTCCCCATCTCCATCAGTTCTAATTTCTTCTCCATGGTCCCGGTCATTTGACTGATCTTCCATGGGTGGGTCCATCAGCACGTCTTCAAGTTCCCTCTGCAGCTGCTGTTCACTTCCATTCCCCACAATCTACAAGTTGGGACACAAAAAACAGTGTTTAAATAAAAAAAATACAACCAAACCCCTCAGGCATAGGGTCATTTGTATGGCTTTTTCTGCCAAGCAAAGCAGCAGTTCATAAATTTAACCTAGTTACAACCATAAATATCAACTGCTATGTGCAGAAGCTCACCAGCTCAAATTAGATCCTCCCAGCTTAAACAAACTAACAAAAGGAGCTCAAAGCAGGAATGTTTTAGTACTAGAAAAAGCAAGGAGATTACTTTAAAAGTAGTCTTTAATCACCAGCTACAAAGACTAACTTGCAGAAGCAGAATCTCTTCAAGGAAGTCCTCCTCCTCAGTCAAGACCATCCTCAAAGAGAAATTTGAAAAGACACAACAAATTTGCTCTTAAACCAGAGGAGTTCTGCTGTTCCAACACACTGACAGTGAGGTGCCACAAGCAGCTGCCCAAGAAATAAGCCCTACAAACTAAGACTAACCTTAGGTCAACTAAAATTTCTTCAATACAGCACAGGCACACTGAAATGTAAACATAGAATCACAGAGCCACAGAATAGTCTGGGTTGGAAGGAACCTTAAAGATCATCTAATTCCACTCCCCCTGCCATGGGCAGGGACACCTCCCACTACACCAGGTTGCTCAGTGTCTCATCCAGCCTGGCCTTAAAACACCTCCAGGGACTGAGGGGTCATCCACAACCTCTCTGGGCAACCTCTTCCAGTCACAATAAAGAATTTCTTTCTTATATCTAGCCTTAATCTCCACTCTTTCCATTTACATCTCTTATTCCTAGTCCTTTCATCACACATCCTATTAAAAAGTCCTACTCTGGCTTTTCTGTAGGCCCCTTCATGGCTGAAACTGTGCTGCAACACAAAAAAGACACAGCAAGAGAGAGTGAGCAGCACTAAAGGAAGAAGAAAGAAAGTGGATCTAATAAATGCTTCATGTAGTTTTGCTGGAGATACAGTAAAGAAACCATTTACCCTGGTCATTGTTTGCTGTGTTTCTCACAAACTAATTTTACTTAACCTTTAAATAGGATGTAGCCTCCTTTAAAAGTTTTATTAGATTTATTAGAACTGCAGTTCATTGCCTTCTCCTGACGTACGTGCTGCTCTCTGCTGTGAGAGGTCTCCTCGTACCGGGCAGTTTAAGAACTGCTGCTCTACCCTCTGCTCCAGAAACAAGGTTTTCCTAAATCTAGAGCAGTGCCAGTGGGCAAAAGCAGCCAGGGAAACAATACTGGAAAGCAGAGATAGCTAGAAAAACATATTTCTGGAAAACAAATCACTGAGAAACCCTTTTTTATATTGTTTGTGCTTCAGTACAGACAAAAAGCAAAAAAGACATTCATGAATTATCCCCAAGTGAAGCAATAACAGGGCTGGTGATTCCATTCAGGAGAAATATTTGTCTGTCTGGACTTGAGATGAATCCATTTCACAGCACTATTACTTACAATGAATTTGCAGTGAGTGCCTTAGGTCTGAGGTGAGAGTTTCACAGCAAACACAAGCCTAAAATTCTAGCATCATCTTCAGACTGCACTCAGCAAACATCCCATCCTCAAAATGCTTTTCTAAAGGAGAAGAAAATCAGGCAAAGGCACCTGCCATAATATGAAACTGAGCTTACTTTCTGCTTCCCTTACTGAGCTCATCAAAGCAAACAGGTTTTGACATAAACAAATAAATTAACTCAGCTACAAATATCAAAGCAATGGCTTCTCTCTGAAAACCTCCTCTGAAATACACAACCTCAGTTCTCATTTTGAACTGGTGATTCTCATCTTCCATCTACTGCTTAAACACCTTCAGATACCACTGTGACACTACTTCTAGGATACCACCACCAACCTCCAGCATTCCACTTTTCTGTGCACATGGATAAACAAGCTAATGATAGAGTAAAATTAGAGACTGAATTAAAAAAGCTATCAAGAACAAAGCCATACCCCTGGGGTAGTTTCTCCCTTTTCTCAAAGAGCAACACCAAAAGGCAACTTCTGTTTAGAAAATAAGCTGAAAAGTCTTCCCATTCCCTCTCTTACAAGTTTTCACCTCCTTAAGCAGAAGGAAAGAGGTTCTCTCAGGCTGTGCACTGACCCTTTATCTAAAGGATAACACATCCCTTAATCATTCAGCTGCCAGCAGAGACCAGTCAGCACCAACTCTCCAACACTGGGATACTGGAAGGCTCAACGTAAATCACTTTGTCTGAGGATTGTGCTCAGTCTTGGCACCAAATTGATAAAGGAGCTTATCTTTAAGACCTGCAAAGCTCCGTGACATTCAGTGCCAAGCCAGGGATGAGAGTAACTTTATAGTTGTCAGTGGGCAGAGCCTGCAGGACTGATGGTCTTCACTCACCCAGAGAAACTGCACACCTATAGGCAGAGATTTATAACCACTCTGGGAGTCAACACATGAGGAAAATCTAAAAAGTTGGCTCAAGGAGTCAGCTGGAACACAGGAGGTTCCACAGAAATATGAGAAAAAAACTTTGTCAGGGTGAGGATGAGAGAAGAGTGTCCCAGGCTGCCCAGAGAGGGTGTGGGGTCTCCTTCTCTGAAGACATTCAAACCCCAGCCTTCCTGCATGACCTGATCTGGGTGATCTTGCTCTGGCAGGGAGATGGGACTAGATGATGTCTCCAAGTCCCTTCCAATCCCTGATATCGTGGGATTCTGTGAAGTGTGTGGCAGGGATGCTGCAGGACAGCCAGAGGGCTGTCACAATCACACACCAGGGGCACAAACAGCTGCCATGTGGAGCAAGAAGCATGGCACACCATGGCATTTCATGTTTCCAAATTGTCTTTGGAAATAACAGGATGGAAAGGGGATTCTGGGTGCCTGTGTCTGTCTCCTTGGGTCTCCAATGATGCATCTCAGCTTTGGGAGCTAATCCTTCACACACACACACACACTCTCTTGGTGTAAGCACCACTGTGGAGACTGCTCTGAATTCTCAAGAATTTACAGCAACCAGTGTTTGAACAAGAAAAATTCAGGGTTTTTTTATATTATCCTATGATGTGAAGTGGTAATCTCCTGCAACAGCAACAAGCTACAAGTGAACATCTTCATCTTTGCCAGATTAAGCAAAAGCAAAGTCTTGAGACTCTTAATGAACAGAATCAGCTTGAAGTCCCATGTAAAAGAAAACAGCCACTACAATGATAGGTCTTGTCCTATCATTGGATAGGACAAAGGAACTCAAAGGAACTCAAGAAAAACAACTGAAGCAGCTGGGAGGTAAAAAGCAAGATGAGAAAAAGCATCAAGAAACATTCCACAAAGTCTTTGTTACAAGTGCTGCTGAGGGAAAGAGGAACCCAGAGTCCAACACCTTATCATCTTTAAAGACACTATTTTGAAGACAGGGTGAAGTACAGAGTGACTGTACACTTCAGGCTGTTCCATGATGGAACATCTCTTTCTGTCTCCCAAAAAGAACACACTAACTTGACTTAACTGCAAAGATCCACTCTACAGTGTATTAAAATGCCAGAATCTGGAGTGACCATCTTATTTTGCTTAAAGACTGCTGAAATACAAACTGGGATGCAAGATTCTAACTAGCCAAAAAAATAAAGGGAAAAGGAAAGGGAGAATGACAAGTAGCTCTTTTTCTGAACAGCACTTTGGGAAGTGAGAAGATGTCAATGCCCTCCCAGCTCACACAAGCCCACCACTCAGGCTGGTATTCTCAAGTTATTAGTTACAACTTTGCCTCTACAGTTCTTAAAGAGAACATTTCACATTGGGGAAAACTTCCAATATAGGTTTGAATTAACAGATAAGGTCAAATCCAGTGTATGTTAATAATGCCTTCTATCTGGAAGCCGTGATGAAATCACAGTTTCAAGTTCCTGACAGTCTGTTTCATCCTAAAAGAGGGAAAAGCCCCCACAGAGAGTGGTGGAGAAAGCTCTCACTCAAAACCTAATTATCACCTCTGCTATAAGCAAAAGTAACACAGGAATTACTGGCAAAATCTATTCTTGAGTAAGTTCTCCTTTCTGCCAAGTTTTCCACAATAAGGAAGTCCCTCTTTAAGCTCTCTGTGGTTAGTTTGGGTTAAGAAGAATAGGGAACAAACTCAGGTTATTGATTCTTACCTTCAGTCCTGTTTTTTCATCATCACTACCATTATTTGTAGATGGTGTTTCATCCCCTTGCCTGGAAACCAAGACAAAATCTTCACTGTTAAGAGTGGATACCGAGTCTGAGGAGACACTGATCTTTCCAACAGAAGCCTTGTCATCCATGACTTAAAAAGGAAGTTCGATTCATGAATGAGATTAAATATCTTATAAACTCCTGAAAAACAAAAATCATAAAAAATACTTATATAAAACTTCATGCTAAAACGCTCTAAATCTTTCTTTTCAGAAACCTGCTGAAACTAGTTATAAAAAGTAACCCATCTGACAGCACAACCGGGTTCCAGCTCACACTCACGGCCCTGATTTCATTGTGCCAAGAAGCACGAGCCTATTGGAGCTCTGGTTTCACAAAAGGGAAGTTGATAAATCTTCTAAATCTTTCTGTGGTATTTCATGATTATGTCAGGCACCATTTTCTACACCCAGCACAAAACAAGCCCTTTGGAACACACACCACGCCTGCTGACAAAGCTCTCACATTAAGGTCCATTTAATTTTTGCAGATCACCTGCCATTTTGTTCATGCAAAAATGACTTCTGGAGCTGTCAGAGCTCACTGCACTCACTTATTTTTCACTCCAAAACAAGAGTTAAATCTAACTCTTTGACAGTTTGCTCTAAGGATGCTCTAAAAGCCTTGGGACATTTAATGAATCTATGCTGAATTTTCTGTTCTGTGAGGAACAATAAAAGAAAGGACTTCCAAGAAGCAGGAAGAACAGCGTAGGCTGGATCAGTGCTGAGAATGGGAGCCAGCAGAGGGTTTTTAAAAGCTGGAATTGGCACCGAGAGGCATTTGAAGGGAGGAACAAAAGGTGAAGTTCAGCTGCACACCTTGAACTCTGCAGCAGGGATTCTCAGAATCCACGGCTCAAAACAGACTGCCGCGATAAAAAAAGGGCGATTAAATTTCACAGAAACCCAAATATACCCTTATCACCACGGCTTGGCTCTTCACACACCCCCAAGCACCACCAAATCCCAGGGCTTTTTCAGCCTCCTGCTGGGAGGAGCACTGCTCCCAGCCCAGCAGCCACGAAGAGGAGACACCAGGCGCATCCTCCAGCACAGCTCGTCTCCGGACCAGGAACAATGAACCCGAAATAGCAAAGCCTGCTTTTATTTCTATCAATACCCTTTCCCTCCACGGCCACCAATACGACTTGAAAACCTGCCAGTAGGACAGTAGTTATTTTTTTTTCCTTCCTCTCTAGGTTATTTTTAACCCAATTGCTTCCCCACCTGAGTCGCTTCACGATTGTGGAGAAGCAAAGGCAGCAAGAATAATACACACCTATGATTATTTGAGGTTTTTAAAGGATGTAAGGCATTTAGACATCCATTCCAAAAGAACATTTTTAGATTTGCTGACTTTTAATGAGAATTACTGGCTGAGAAATGTAGGTATTTGTAAAGTTTTACCCATTGTATGTATCTGTCTGGTTTTACCCACATGTATTCTAATCATAGAATAGTTTGGGTTGGAAGGGACCTTCAAGATCATCTAGTTCCAGACTGAGAGCCCTCCCACTACACCAGGTTGCTCAGTCCCTCATCCAGCCTGGCCTTAAACAGTCCCAGAGATTGAGGGGGCATCCACAACCTCTCTGGGCAACCTCTTCCAGTGTCTCACCACCCTCACAGCAAAGAACTTCCTTCTCTCCAGCCTAAATCTCCCCTTTTCCAATTTCCATCCATTCCTCCTAGTCCAGGGCAAAGTTCTCATTTTTAAAACTGCATTTGTTTAAAGAACTCATCTTGAAAGATTTCTATGGAGGTTTCTTCCTGCACCACCTACACAATCCACAGATCATCTGAAAATGACTAAATCAAACGTATGGAAGCAGAGACTAAAAATAAGCTTCAAACATTTCATGCCCCTTTGGCTTTACCTTTTTCATTCAAAGAGGGCAAACTCATCTACCACGCTGGGGCAGCAGGAGCAGCAAGGTGGGCTTTGATCCCAGGCATCATCTAAGCAAGGATCAATTTAGCAATTTATTTTGATACAATGCATCTGTCTTGAAGTGTTAATTTCACCCAAAGTCTTTCAATCGGACACCTAGCATCATAGAATCATAGAGCTGGAAGGGACCTTTAAAGGCCATCTAGTGCCACCACCTGCAGTGACAGGGACATCCTGCACTAGATGAGGATGCTCAGAGCTTCAGCAAGACTGGGCTTGGATGTCTCCATGCATTGATGGGACCTCCACCACCTCTTTGGTGTCTCCCCACCCTCATGGGCAAGAACTTCTTCCTAACATCTAATCTAAACCTCCATTGAGAGTAACTTCATTTAAAGACAGACCACACCATGCTTTTGTGTTCTTTGAGACCACACTGATCCAAAAGCAGGGCAGGCATGGCTGAACCCCTGCAGCAGTTTCACAACAGAGTTGCAACAGCAACATTCACCCAACTTTGCCAACCTTACGTTGAGCAAAAACCTTACTGAAGTTACACAAGATGAGAGAAAAAAGGAGACAAGTAGCAGACTGCTGCAAGCTTTTTGTTTATTAGTGATGTTCCAGCAAGTGAGGCTCAATTACCCAATGGTGCTGGAACTGGTTCAACAGATTTAACACTCAAGTAGTCGAGGTACAAAAGCATGGGCTTAAAATGGGAAAATATTGCCTGAAATGAATCAACAACTTCCTCATTCCCACACTTTGTCTGCATCTGATGTCCTCTACAGCTTTGCTCTGTGCATATTGGAATCGTGGATGGTTTTAACTGCATCAGAAAACTCCTGACAGAGGAATTGATAAGAGAAACTCTAGGAGCTCATTAAAATAGGAGATGACCTGGAAAGGCACACATAGAATCATAGGGTTGGAAGGGCCCTTCAGAGGCCATCTAATGCCACTCCCTGTAGTGACAGGGACATCCTGCACTAGATGAAGTTGCTCAGAGCCTCAGCAAGCCTGGCCTTGGATGTTTTCAAAGATAGATGGTGCCTCCACCACCTCTCTGAGCAACCTGGGCCAGTCTCTCACCAGCCTTATGGGGAAGAACATCCTCTTAATGTCTCATTCAACCCTGCCCTGCTCTAGTTTCAAACCACTGCTTACAAGGAAAGAGACTTTGATTTGTTTCATCATAAATAAGAGCTGTGGAATTGGGTTTAGCTCCTGAGACAAAACTCCACACAATGGAGTGTTTGCCTGAAGGTGTCTTCACGCCTCTACAGGAGACAGAGTGTCTGAGTAAAATCTATACTGAGGCAAACTTTTATTAAGTTATTTCTTTGCTATGTAATTAAATGTGTATCCTGGCCAATCACCACACAAAGACCATTGGAAAAAGCTGCAAAGTGAGAAACACAAATGGCCCTTGGGTCTCTGCTTCCAATTTTATTTAAAATTACAACTCTCCACACAATTGTCCTTCACTCAGTGCTTCCTGTTGCTATACAATGAGCCCAAGAATCAAGCTCTCTTTACAAAAAGTGCTCTTTCTTTAGCCTTTAAAGCAACCAAAGAGCAGCAGCAGCATACCTTCACTCTCTCTAATCAAGATAATGTGCAAAGGAACAGCAAATGCCCCCATCAACACATTAAATCTCCTATAACTGAAACACAAACATATCAAAGTTCAAGACAAACCACAAAAATTTACAAAATTTTTGCCCTTTACTTTCTTATCCTCTCCCAAGTATTCAGCACCCAACCTGCAACCTGTGATCAGAATTTTCCGTGCTGCCAGGATGAATTATAGAGAGCCTAAAGCAAATAGGATATTAAAAAGAAAACCAGAAAACCCTCTGTTTTACATTAGAGGCTTGAGGTTCAAATGCCACTTTGAGACACCCACGAGAATTGTCTAATTCAAGAAGCCACCTTGAACCACAAAGTCAGAAAGCTTGGCATGAAAAATAAACTTATATTCTTGATCCTCTAAAAACCACTAAGAGTAATGTTAAAAAATATGGATAACAAGGAGGGAACACGCAGCTGAAATGCTGAGGTTACTCATTCAATGCAAATTACTCACTAAAAAGAAGGTATTTTCTGACTCTACTCCTCTGGCTTTATGCACAGCGTAACACTAATACCCACTATGGTTCCATTTAATCACACAAAGTTCTACTTTCTGAGTTCCCATCATTAACATCTCAGCGTGGGTGAAAAGTGGAATTTGCAGCAGAGTTCAGCAGCTTTCAAACATGCTTTGCAGAGCTGTGTTGTGACAAAGCAGCCAGCATTATTTAGGATTCTTGCTCTTGACAGTCTTTGACATCTGTGACTTTTTTTTTTTAACCTTCACAACTCATGCAGGGTGCACTTATTGTTTTAAAAATACACAGCAAGTCCTGAAAAAAAAAAAAGCCTGGAAAACACTACAGCCCCATGCTGTCATTAGAGGTGGAGTCTGAGCAGAGTAAGTCGAAGAGGAAAAGTGATGTCTCACTACCAACACGTGGGGCAGGAGCTGTGGTTTGACCTTCCCCGAGCACACACACCTTGCCTATATCTTACTGTGGCTTTGGGGAAAAACCAAACACACACAAAAGAAAGATCAATCACTAGAAACCCTTTATCTTCTCACGTAGCCTGCATAACCCTGTGTTTGATCTATACCCTATGCAACACATGCAAAGAGAAGTATTTTGCATTAGGATGAAGGCAAAAAGTCATGGAACTGTGAAAATAAGGCAGGATGACTGAAAAACAGCAACTTTTCTGTTTGCTTTAGAACGCATTGACAGCCACAGAAGTTCACATTTAACACCAAGAGGAAAAACAAAATATTTATTTGGAGATAATGCTGCCTCAAATTTCACCTTTTCTCCTCCTTTCAAGAGCAGAAAAGCCAGAGCTCGGGAAGCTGAGGGAATCATTAGAATCACAGAATGGTTTGGGTTGGAAGGGACCCCAAAGATCATCTAGTTCCAGTCTCTTGCCTCCCACTACACCAGGTTGCTCAATGCCTCATCCAGCCTGGCCTTAAACACCTCCAAAGACTGAGGAGACATCCACAGCCTCTCTGGACAACCTGTCCCAGTGTCTCACCACTCATAGTAAAGATCTTCTTTCTTATATCCAGCCTCTGCATATGATTACACATCCTATTCAAAGCTGGTACCCAGACAAAACACAGGAGCCGAGCCTTGCCAACAATCCTTCACACATTTGCAGCCACTGCCAGAATAACTTGGCTTTTAATCTTAATTTGAACTATCCACTCAGAGGACAAAACCCTAATTTTAAGCTCCTGTAATAAGCAAATTCTTCAACCCCAGGAAGAGGCAGCAGGTCCTGGGAAACTGTGGCTTTATAAAAGAAATGCTGACACAAATGTTGTCACAGGAATGTCACCGGGATGAATTAACCACCAATGGGTGGGTTCATCCCTGCTCCAAAAGCACCAGGAACATCTACATGGGGCAGGGGGACAGGCAGGATACAACACAGGGGCAGAGAAGCCAAAAGGACTCTGAAAAGGATGCTCTGGAAACTCTGAAGCTCCTGTCTCACCAGGATTCACACAAAAGGAGTTGTGCTCACCAGGCAAACACAGCACTTAAAAAAAAATACAGCATTAAAGTACTGGGAAAAGGAGAACTACACAGAGGCATGCTGCTAAAGGCTGGGAAAGGAAAGGAAATCACTGTGCCAAGCTCCGTTTGTTAATTTGTTTACAGTGCACACAAAAGTGAGTTTGCTCGGTCCTTGACCTTCTGTCGTTAAGTAGAGGCCTTTAAAAAGAACACAGCCTTTCTGTAATTTAATCAGCGCTGGGTTAAGTCCACGCAGTCAAGTATTTTCCACTAAGGTAGCCAAAAGTCTCAGAAATCCCGAAGAAAATCTGTAAGCTGACTAAAATTCGGAGGATGAAGCTCTATCGGTATAAGAACACAGGTAAGGAGGATCTCATCTCCAACTGGCATTTAAGGAATAAGGAGGATCTTAGAATCAGGTTGGAAGGGATCTTAAAGATCATCGAGATCCACTCCTCCCTCCCCCCGTCATCTCTCCAAGCCCCCCCAGAGGATTTGTCTCCTTTTCTCCTCTCCTCCCTAAAATACACAGGTGATACCCACAAATTCCACTCCTGCCACTTCGTTTTTCACTTCATTTTGTCTGATGGATGTTTTAAAACGATAAGATAAGGATCGAGGTGTCTCTACAAATGATAAGAATGCCTGGACTAGTCCTCCAAAGGTGTAAACAATGTAATCCTCAAGGCACACCCTCCACATGGAGATTTCCTGGGAAGTCACCAAAACCAAGTTTCAGTAGCAATGACCATTAATTCCATTGTAGTAGGCGCCTCGGGGCGTCTGTAAATCCCATTTACCTCGGAGTAAAGGAAGTGGAACCCCCTGTCAAGGGAGAGGGACATTTGCAGCCAGGATTTAGGATAAAAAGAGGCTTCATCCTGCAGGAATTTGAGGCACCCCACCTGAGAACTGCCTGGTGGAGTCTCCCTTTATTTAAATAAAGTAAATTCTTCTTCAGGACTC